>JACJUM010003317.1:5181627-5328707 GCA_020976665.1 Heortia vitessoides | reverse complement strand
ACAAACATACAATAAGTAAGTAAAAAGATTTTTATTTTTATAAATGTAAACAAAAAGATATGCGACTTTAATGACGGTAGAGAAAACCGCCGCTAAGAAAATCAATTGAATGTATTAAATATGAAAATAAACTGTAATGTATCTAGATATTTTAGATGGCTTTATTAAAACTAGTGTATACATAAGCAAAAGTATTGTTACCTTGTAAGCTTGCTCCTAGCCTGACGTGAGGTAAAGTTGCCACTCTTGCCCCTCCTCAAAGAGTGGAAGGAGGTCTTGATTGGCTTTACTAGAGCCATGCTGCTGCTCTCCGGTATAGTCTTCGAGCAGTTCAGCGTGGTAACTGTCAGTTCCACGTCTTTGATTGGCTCGCTGGATGCTGTGGGAGTACAATTTTATGACAGATTTTGACATTGCGTCATAACTTAGTTATTTTTTGGTTCTTGCTTTATGTATGTGATCTTGACGGTTCCGATGGCGCAGATGGTAGTAATCCAGTCTTGTGCGCCAAAGGTCGTGGGTTCGATTTCCATCCAGGACAAATATTTATATGATTATATTTATGTTTGTTCTGTATCTGGGTTGTTAATATATATTTAAGTAGTGCATTTGTGATTTATCTGTCGACTTATCACGGAATCAGGTCAATGTATGACATGTTGTGGGAATTTATTGATTATTATTTTATTATTATTATCTTTTAACAAAATAAAATCGTTTAAGAACATGTTTTTGGAGATATATGTTGAATTGAAACGTAGTTACCGAGGACAACAAAAGTATACCTACGCATAGCATGCACGTCGTATAAGATAGATAGTTTAATGATGCATAAAATTGCAGCAATCGATGAATCACTTATTATACAGACAGAAATAAATAGAAAAATCCTTACCGGTAAACTCTTCGATCGGCTTATCAATAGTGTCATGGTCAATCCAGGTTAGGCCCATCTCCACCTTCTCAGCCAGGTCTTGCCACCGCTGCCGGTTCTCCATGGTGCCGGAATACAGCGGCTGGATCCAAGGGAACGTGTCGGAGAGCACTTTGTAAAGCGGCAGGCAGATCATGTCGATGAAACCAACTTGCATTTGGGGAAGCTCATCTTTCTTTTCTCTGTGGAATTGTATACATTTGTCGGTATTAGTTATTTGATTGTCGACTTTGAAATTCACGTTAAAATGGTTTTTATTCCTATATTATAATATTGATGAAACTGTATATACAAAATCCGAATAAGAAATATACATTAGAATATTGTGTAGCCTGCTAATAGAGCGTCGACTGACATAATTACATTTACGTGCCTTTTATTGTTTATAAACACGTAGAGACAGTTTTAGAATGCGCCAGTGGTATGTATTATGTTATTTTAGTTGAAAAACATTATATTTTATTTTGTATAAGCAATGCTTCTTAATAAGCAAATTAAAGTAAGTCTTATGCGAGACCACAAAAGATCTTAACCAGTTTTTAATAAATCCTAACCTAATGTCGATTCATCATTGTTCGATGAAGACTCCGAAATATAATGTTTGAGATCTAAAATTACCTCAACCTTTCAGACCACGATTATTGTAAGTCTCTATTTTTTGGATATAAGACGCTAGGTACAAACCTGTCCATCATAGCGATAGGCTGTTGATTTAGCTGCAGCTTCTCCAAGTCACCCTGGTCGAAGAACTCGTCAGCCACCAACTTGGCTACCTTGTGTTGCACTTCCCAAGGCTTGGCTATGGCGGACACGTCACATGCAGTCATCATCATGCCGCATAGCACTGGAATTTGTATATTCAATTACGATTTTATTAAGATGAGTATTTTATTTTTACCGAATTAAATCTGTTAATAAAATTATCAAAACATTTCACTTATTAAATATAAACTTTGATTTAAATAAATGTGTTTGTCATGAATCCATATAATAAGAATATACTTACACTCTTTCTTTTCTTGACTTTGCCAGTCAAACTCCCCGTTGTCAACGAGCTCTAGGAACTTTGATTTCTTTTTAAAGTACATCGCTAAATCTGTAGATAATATTGCTGTTTCCACAACCCTCATTACGTCTTTGTAGTCATCAGGAGACAGTGCCTGGAAGTCACATAATAATATTATTTATTAGAAATAAACGTAAAGGAAGGTATTTTTTTCTTTAAAAAAGTAACAATTATCGAATATAACTTAGTTTACATTCATTTTTCGAGAAAGTCCTTTTTGAAAAGGAAGATATTAAAAAAACCAAAATAATAAATAATTTGTATAACCAATAACTAGGCTTGTTGAACAAAACAGTGCGTAATTTACTGTATATTTACTCTTTACGAAATAGACATATAACTATACTATAATTATTTTTTAAAATTCGTATTTCATAACAAAGTAAAAATAAAGAAGAATTCGACGAACAGAAAAATCACCTGGAAAATATTATTGCTTTCACTATTCAAAATCATGACGCATTGATCGAAATGATGGTGCTCCATGGTAGACGTCGAATACAAAATCGCCAGTGGACTCTCAGTCTTCGTCTGAAAAGCGTTGTTCGTCCCTCTATGATCTAGATCGTGGCATAGACAAGCGACCAACAGTCCCAATATCTCCAAGTCAGACATAAATCTTTCCATTTTGCCTGTTTTAAGCATCGCGAACATTGTTTGGGCTACGTTGTGAGCGTGCCGCCAGTTGTGGTATTTTACTGGTCGGTAGTTCTTCTTTACACTTAATATCCATCGGCAGAGAACCTTGAAAGCGAAACAAGTAATGGTTATAGCACATTCGACATACATAAGAAAAAGTAGTTGATTTATAAAATACGATATTAAGAAAATTATGTTTGAAAAACGTAAACACACAGTATATATAGTTTTATTTTTATATATATATATATATATTAGATTGACAAAAAATCATAAAATCCGCGTGATAGTAAACGTCACGGCGACCTATAAACGCTAGTAACAACACAAGGATATTACTAGCGCATTGCCAACCTTTCACTGTCACTCTCACCCATTTGGCGTTTGTAATATGATGAGATGAGAGTGATGTATCAATGCTAACGACATTTGTATTAAGTTTACCTCGTTAATTATATATATGATGAGACTTGATTATATTTTGCTTCGATCAAAGTTTTGGAAGGCAAAAGCTGAAGCTAATTTTATATTTATTCTCATAAACTATACTAAAATTTACGTAATACTTAAGATTATTGCTGCTGCCACTGTTATCATCATTTGCATAAATTCAAAACAATTTTTAATAATTAATAATCAAATCCGAGATTAAGTATAGTTTTAAAGAACCTGCGTTAACTTACATCATAGGGTATATGGAATTTCTCCACGAGATTGCATTGTAAGAACATCCGCAAAGTCGCTCTGCACGTGTCTTCGTCTGACAAGTCGAAGTCTAAAAACGAAGAAGAAAAATAAAATCTATTGAGAGACTTAAACTACCGACAGCGCGCACTGCACCTAATTGGGGACAATATCGCTCAGAATGAGAGCTTTGATCTATTTGGTGAATGATTTAGGTTGTTTGGCATTGGCTGCGTATAATTGTCTTATCATCATCATCAACATCACTATATTAGCCAATGGAAGTCCACTGCTGGACACAGTCCCATAACCGCTGTGCTGGTAATCGCAGAGTGTAGCTTTGCGACGAGAATGCTACTGCCCATTCCCGTCATGTGCATTTGTGCTACGTTTCTGGGTGGATGGATATACCGCCATCTATTGGTTCCGGTACTTCAGTCGCCTCTTACGACACATGGTACAGGGGGAGATACCATTCTTATCTACTGGTACTAGTGGTACTGGTAACCCACGGCAAACACCTTTCACATAACCTAATTTAACAAATGCATTCACTTTTAAATTATTATCAAAGAACCTTTAATCACAATGACTTTCTTTTTTATTATTGTTATTTTATTTATTATGATTTAATTCTGTTTGTGATCTGGGCATGTAAGAAATATACAATATTTTTGTAAATATATAAATTAAATGACAATATAAATTCATACTAGCAGCATACTTCAAACGGGAGATGCAGTAGCTATTTATTTATTTATTTAATAGTATCTTACCATGGAACTGGAAACTATACAGGTTGAAAGTCTCTGCTGATGGTATGTGGTCTTGGCAGAGCTTATTGGTATCCTCGGCGGAAGCTGTTGCGTGGTATGACAGGCACTCTAAAGCCACCTAAGAGAGTATTCACAGAAATGAAATTTTGTAAAGCAGAAAGAGCCCTAACAACACAGATGTATTTAAAAACATCATGTATTTATAACAAATAGTTATAATATTTAGAAATACCACATTGCCCAATGGCTTATCTAACTCTTAATGTTGCACACATTTATATCAATAAAATAAATATATGCGATTTTAAAACAAACATGCGTGATTTTTTTTAGAAAATACATAAGTTACTTCCTTTTTAAAATCATATATTGACATTACGAGTAAGTACTTTAATTTAATTTACTCCTAAAGATAAAGGTGAATAGGAGGGAGAGTTGTGTGAATCATATGGCACTGAGATTTAAATACCAAAACTTAAACATAATAAAGTTTCTGTTTTACGACTCATGAATCAAATTACCGTTATTTCAAATCTTAAAACCCTGATAGTTAGTTTAAACGACTTACCTTTTGCTTTGCCATCAATTTGCATGCATTTTCATACATTTGCGTGTTATGTATACCCAATCCACAAAATATGGCGAACGCTTCAAATATAGAAATGTCACCGTCGGTGAATTGAGAGCCATTTTCCTAGGAATAAACAGAACAAGAAACTTTCTTAGTTATTTGACAATTCCGTGAATTCTTGGTGGCTAACTGCAACTTATAATGAGTGAACTTTTAAAAAAGATATCGTGTTTTCTCTGACAAAGACAAGACGAGCGGGAAAGGAAAGTTTTTATTTCATCTGCATCGTCTTTCGCCTGTGATATTAGTATAATGTTTCTTTCTATTATAAGAAAACTAGACTAATATATAAAAAAAATATGAAGCAGGATACCTATTTACAGTAGGTATCCTGCTTGGCATAGATCCCCCTAAGGGGCAATTGATCACAGAGTGTACCTTCACGACAAAAACGCAGCTTCTCATTTTTCATTTGAGCTACGCTATTTTGGGTGGCTATACCGCTATCTGCCGCTTCCTCAGTCGACTTTTACTACACCTGGTACAAGGGGATATACTATTCCAGTACATCACAGCAAAATAGTGAAATTGTTCCATGGTGTACGTGCATAGGCAAAAATAAGACTGAAACTGGGTTCTAATCTGTGGTAATGATGGATTTATTTGCATAGATATGTGGTTTTTGGACAGACTAGCCCCGTTGTCATACCAACCAGCCAGTGATAGCCAGAATCAATATATCTGAAGACTGAGATCTTAGTTACCTTGTTTATAAGCTGAGCTACTCCGATCACGTCCTTATTGGCGTTGACAATAGGCATGCATAACATGGTTCGAACACTAGCACCATCGTCCGATGAGGGATCATTCGCAGTCATTCCATTCTCTTTCCTCCATTCATCCAAGTCGGATATGTTCAGCGATTTGTTGGACTGGGCCACCTGAAGATTAAAAAATAATAATTTTTATTCTTTTAGTGTTAACATTTATATTTTAATTCTACAAAGTAATTTGAATGAAGGAATGTGCAAACCAACGCTAGAATTTAATATATTTATATTTTTTGAAATTGGCATTCTAAGAGTAGATTTAATATTCATTTGAATACTAGAATTCTAGAAAGGTAATAAGCAAGTTCATTACAAATTCTTTCTAGTCAGAATAAAGGAGAACAGAGTTAGATATTACAGTCAACCTTTAGAAATACTGATAAACACAACGCAATCGTAAAGGCAACAGGGAATCATGATGTCTTCAACTTTTATTTCTCTGACCTTCAAAGCTATCGATGCCAGCGTAGACCTGTAGTCATGTCTCGGTGTAAGCGTGGTCCTAGATTGCTGCGCGCCCAACTCGAAGAGTGTGTGGAACCTGGTTGGAGCTGGTGGGGGGAGAGCAGGGATTGTGGTAGAGGGTCGGCCTCCTGGCCTCTGAACTATCCTCTCTAGATGGCTCTGTAAGAAATGCACGATATATAATTTTCAATTTAGTCGCACTTACAATTTATTTACAATTACCTTAAAGTGAAAGTGCACTGTCATCGATCACATGAATCCCTAACCCTGGCACATATTGATGTGATGAACATGTATTTGTTCAGGGTCTGGGTTATTGCTATGTAAAACCAAAATTTTTATTTCTAGAATATTGTCTACAACACTATCTTAATTTGTTTATTATAATTCATTTAGTTTTTTTAGCATTAAGCTTAGTTTAGTCAAAATTTACTTAGTATTATTCTTTGAATTTATTGATTTGTAGTTTGTATTTCTTTGGAAAATTCCCTAAATTTTAAGACTAATTATTTTTGTTTGATTATAAGGTAAGAATATATAGAATAGAAGGCTTGGTGATCACCAATACTAAATTTAAAATACAGGTTGTGAATTTTACTATGTATTTTTGTAAAAATTTTATTGAAATGTTATGGTAATAAAGTCTATTATTAATAGTTACATGCTAAATAATTCAGACATCTAACACATATCAAATAAGCGACGTATCCACTAATAATTATTCACGTTTAGAAATTAGAATATTTCACACTTACCGATTCACAATGATCAGTGTCCAAAATGAATACGGCACATCTGTCGCACTTCAGCAGCTCTCTGGCCTCTGTCATGATCTTGGTGACCAAGCACTCCAAGTTGCTCTGCTCCTCAAATATACTTCGGGCAAGGGCCAGGAGGATTTGGTTTCTCTTATATTCCAGGATTGAAGATTCGAATAATTGAGCGTTCTGGATGCCGATGCCGCAGAAGGTGAGGTACCTTCGGAATACCTCTACGTCGCGTGTTGAAAACTCTTTTGAGCCTGAAGAAAGACACGTTCCTATAAATTTTCTTGGTTTTTAAAGTTAATTGGTTTACAATATATTTATTTGGTAATAATAATTTATCCTCCCTTATCTATTGAACCTGTAATTAATTGGGCTTTCCAAAACGTCAGTTTTGTACAAAAGTTTTAATTATGCAAACCAAAAGAACCAGTTAGAATGATATTACTTATTGTATATCAAGATCTAACTTCTTAGTTCATTTCTCATTATACGCGATTACCAGCTTCAGACCTTCCAGCTCTTTAACAAATTCTAATGCAGAAGCAAAATTTAACGCTCGTACAACATTGCTTGGATGCCGTGGTCTAATTTCTGATAGGCACTTACCATCAGTTTTATTTATTATCTGCGCTACTCCGACCACTTCTCCCTCGTAATTGCATATTGGCATACACAGTATTAACTCTGTCTTATAACCAGTTCTCGCGTCGATTTCACTGTTAAATCTGTAAGTAAAAAGTAAACGATTTTCCATGAGCTTTCCATTGCGTACCCTGGAGACTTGATTAGTGACTTTTATTGAGAAATCTAATGGTGAATGATTCAGACGTCAAATTTCAAAGCGTCAATAAGAGCATTCGTAAACTATAATGAGGCAATTTTGGTGTCTTTTAACCTTAGATACCATTGGTGAGATATCTCGAGATTTACCGCAACAACTTAGTCTTTCCATTCTAACGTGATATTTTTCAATGTGCATATTTTGAAGATGTGATTGATTTTATAAAATAACATAAGTATTATTTCAATTATTTTAATTTGTATTTAGTAAAATTTATTGATAAAGGAAATATGCATGATATTAACCGAGACCTTCCCTTTCCTCCATGAGGGATTTGGTAAGGTTCAGGTCAACCACCTCCCTCGCATGAACACCTCACGTAGTACATGAATTCAAAATTAGATTACTTTTTAGGTTGTGTTAGTTCAGTTAAAGCTATACCGTACATGATTATTGAATCTAAAGGTAAATGAGTGTTTAATGACATTTTAATTATTGTTTAGATGAATTTATTTTTAATTGAGATCTTTAAGTGGATAATTTTATAAATTATATATCTTTATTCTTTAGATTTCGAACAAACCTAAAGTTGAAATTAATGGTAGTATTAAAATAGCCAAAATTGTTTTTTATGACTACCAGGGAACAAAAAGGTATTTTAGCCTATTGAACTATGATGGTTTAATACAACTTAATGATTTAGATTATATATTATATATTATTATATATTATATATATATATATATATATATATTATATATACACAAACCCTATCCTACTGCCTAATCCTTGACAGAAAAATATCCGATAGCATACATTAAAGAATTTAACCGCTGAAGATGTTTTTCTGCAATAATAACACAAAATTTTCCCTTAATTTCGATTTGTATATAATTTTGGAAAGTTAATTTTGCTTCACAAAAATACGATGTCGCCAATAACAAAAGAACACTCTAGCAAGTTGACTTGTGTCTGCGACATTCAGTTTTACAAAATACGCTTGAGAGCACTTTCTTTGCAATCAAGAAGGGATTAAATATTCGTAATTAACTCAGTTTAAGAACAATTAAGATGTTTCTGATACATCTGTTTGAAAGTCGTCTTAAGATCAAAATAATCTGTGCGTACATAATACTAAAGACTCAAGCTAGCATGAATATTTAATAAGTTATCATCCAAGACTTATTAAACGTCTATATAGTTTCATAATGAAGAAAAAGATGGGAGAAGACATTTTTTTTCTCCCACCATGTTGTTTCATCAAAACATGGTAAGATAAAAACAGTAATAAATCAGCATGAGTTTATTAAACATCCAATGAATTAATTACCCTTTATATTATAGTAACCAGAATTAATGAGAAATATAAGAATGTGTCAAAAACCACCCGGGACAATTTTTTTTATATTTCTCTATTTAACTAATTGTTTGTTCTATAATAATATACATATATTTATATAATTGTGCAATAGGCGATTGATCTGTTTACACATTGATCGAAATTTTATAAACAATCTTGGTATCTCGTTTAGAAATTGATACTGATTGCGATATCTTGACAGTTTTATACGGAGTTAATAAATAAATTAATATATATATATATATATATATATATATATATATATATATATATTTAAAAAATAAATTAATAAATTTCCCCAACATCTCATACATTGTTTTAACTCCGTGATAAGTCGCTTAAAAAACTTATGTTACGGAGGAATAAGGAGAAAGTAGATGAATAAAACAAATATACTACTTAAATTAATATAACACAAATATCAATATAGCAATATTTGTCCTGTGTGGGGATCGAATCCATGACCTTAGGAGCACATGATAGTATTACCCTCTGCGTCATCGATCGTGACTAAAAATCTTTTTTAATGGTACTTTTATTTATATAGATTGTCCAGATAAATTAACACTGGAAATTATTAAGTAATGCTACAAAACATGACAGGTCACATCTGTGCTACAGTGATTAGTCAACGTACCGTAAAGTTGTTTGTCAATCTACATGTATAAAATACAATGTATGTCTGTATATTAATACCTAGGATCGGCGTAGGCGTTCTTGATATTGATTGGGTGTTTAGTCTGAGCAGCCAGCCCCGCCACACCCACTCCAAATGGAATCCGTATCTCTTGCGACCTGGCCGTATGGAGTGCTTCCTTTAGCTCTGAAACAAATGTATTAACTGTTAAGTACTGTCTGTAACGTTCTATTTTAACAATAAATTTTACATATGGCAACATTGGCGTTATTGGTTTAGAGTATTTACGCATTGATATTTTAATAGCTGTAGGTATAGTCACTTTGATTTCCCTTGTTCTGTAACTATATCCGTTATATGTATTTGAATGTATGTGTATATATATTAAATGTGTATATGTTTGTTTGTTTGTTGTACTAAATACACCTCAAACTTCCACCAGCTTTAACATTATTTCCATCCGAAGGTTGCCTGTAAGAAATTGCATTTAGCGATAAGGCCGCCTCTTGTACCTACTATTCCATGTTTTTGTGATGTTCTTCTGTTGTTTTTATTAGTGTATAATAAAGAGTATATTATTTTTATAGTAGAATAGTATATTCAGGTATCTCTGTAGCAGGTATTGTAAAAGGCGACTTAAATTATGGAACCCACAGGTGACAGTATATCTGAAACAGTGGAGTTTAAATGGAATAGGGCAAACTGTATATTTTTTTATACGACTAAGTCGAAAAAGCAGCGTGCGGCGCGCGACTGCAAGCGCTTTCGAAGCCTTGCTGACGCTCGTTTTATCACAAGGATATCACTAGCTTGTAATTTGAAAATATTATGTCACATTGCTACATGATCCTCGTAATGTCAAAATACCGCCCTGCATGTTCCATACAAAAGTCGGTTTTTTTAAAGAGATATGAGAGTGAGTGAGATTCATTGAAAATGTCGAGTTTTAGATGTTATTTTCGAAACCGAAACAAAATTTCGAAATACATTTTGAGATTAACAAAATAACTTATGACAACATTTTAAAGTGGAGCCTTAAATTAAGTGATATACCACGGAGTCAGGTATATATGAGATGTTATGAAAATATGAAAAAAAAATCTTTGCTGGTCCAGCATGCATTGCGGTTACGCACTAAATAGACAACAACCCCTGCCCAACAATGTAAACAACTCTCTTGGGATCAAAAAATATGATTGTTAACATATGTACTCGTATAGAGATAGCGAGTTAAATATTTGATTAAAGTTAATCACAATTTTATGTATTTTTCAATAAACATATTAAATGAAGAAAAACATTAGTATAAATATATAACACAAATTGTTAATATACCTATATAATATTCACACAACAGCTCCTACATTGACCCAACTCCAAAGTAAGTTCTCTTAAACACTTTTGTTAGACATAAAAAACAGAGGAATCACAAATATAATACTTCTAAACATATTTTAACACCATGAGACACAACCATCACAAATACCATCACGTAAAGGTGTGTCCTGGGTGGGGATCGAACCTATGGTTCTAAGCGAAATAGATAGGATCACTAACGTCTTCGTGCCAGTCACAGCTTCAGTATCAGTGGAAACTGGCAAAGAAAACCATATGTGTTACTAAGCTGCAATAAAACAAGTAAATAAATTGAACAACCTACATCAAAGGGTTATTACAATGTAACGCATATGTTAATAACGGTATCCCTTTTAGAATTGCTCCCTGAAATTGTACATTCAGGAAGGCTTCTCCGCGTGCCGGATAGAAATATGGCGTGGGCGATATCACGGCACTGAATAGATGCTTAAGGATTGTTTTAGTTGAAAGTTCTTAGTTCTGTCTACTCGGGTTATAATTTTATTGTTTCCTTATATATACGACTTCATTTCTTAACAAGAGGTGGGATCTGCTCTTGTGTTTATTTGTATTGTACATTAAGAACTCTAAATAAATCTAATAAAAAAAATAAAAATTGCATAACATATAGGACATTATCATTAGTATGCTATATATATATATACTAAAACTAGTAGTATCCCGCAGTTTCTGTTCTTATGAGAATATTGGAATAATATATAGCTTATGTTACTCCAATTTGGTTGAGTAGTTTGGGTATTTATTTATTACAAAAGTACAAAAATACAAATCTCGCCGCTCTATACATGCCTCACTATTTATTTTATGGCTTGGAGAAGTTTAAGCTTTCTAATAAATGTTGAAAACATTTTCGAAATCGGTGGAGTAGTTATCAAGTTAAATTGAAACGACAAAATATTAAATCTTTCTCCTTGTAATATTAACATAAAAAGTGGCAGATAGTGTCACGCATGCGCGTTGCCGACCCTTTGGCACTAATACGAGTTTATTTAAAACTTCGTATAAGTGCCAAATTTACATAATATGTTCTGGATTTTTTGGTATTAATGTATAATTTTGAACACTCAAGTGCCGTGTGGTACTGGCAGAGTATAATAGTACCTACTCAGTACCAGATGTGGTAAGAGGTGACTAAAGTACCAGAACCGACACATGACGTCGATAGATCCGTTACTTAGAGCTCAAATGTACAGGGCAGGGGTAGTCAGAAGCGACCCCGTCGTGAACCTACGATCTGCGCTTTTCAATATGCTTGTCCAACGTGGCAATTATGGCCAAAATACTGGATGATTGAAATGATGATGATAAAAAATGGACTTGGATAATTAAAATAAAACTACTTTAGCTACAACTGTATCATTGCATTGCTTTTGACAGTCATTGCTTAAATCTAGAAAAAGGAAAAAGGCTAATCCCGCATAATACTACGTAATCTAGTTTAGTAATATCTATATATATAACAAATAAATACTTATCAAGGTTTACATATTGGTTTATACTATCTTAGCTAACTGTTTAGGACAGTGAACACGAGTTGACAATAAATTTATACTCTTTTTAGTTAACGCAATCCGCTTTTACGGTACTCTCAAAGCTGTTTTAAGTCACTAGCGCATCGCAAATCTTTTGACCTGAATAGACTCCATTAGAAGGTTATTTTACTACCTCTCTCATACTGAAAAGTGGGACAATGCAGTGGAGTTTAGCGTCTGAAATAAGTGACAGCGAGGTATCATGCAGATTATAATTATCTTTGGTTAGGTCTATCTTAGTGAGAACTTTGTTATTTGACTATTTGTTTGATTGTTTAATATTGAAAATATTATAAACTAGCTGTGCCCGCGACTTCGTCCGCGTGGAATAGTTTTTTGGGTACCATACCTATTTACTTCAAATTATATAAACTTTGAATGTCACGTTTATTTATATCGAATCAATGGCCTGAAAAATAAGTTTTAAGTTTCTAGCTCTAAAAATAGCGATCCATGCAAACAACTTTTCATCCCCCCTTGCAACCCCTTACAACCCTTATTTCGAGTTCAAAAATAGCCTATGTCCTTTCTTAAGGTCTAAAGATTGTCTATGCCAGATTTCATCAAAATCGGTTGAGAGGTTTAACCGGGAAAGCGTAACAGACAGACAGACAGACAGACAGAGTTACTTTCGCATTTATAATATTAGTAGGGATGTTCTGGTCCGCAATCGAAGTTACACAATTATCTAATCGGTGAAGGCCATATTGCCGATATGAGACTTTAAAAAAGGAACTAACTTAAAATTAAACCTTCCTTCATTCTATGCATTTATTAGCCTAGGCTCGGAAACACACAACTTCATAATTTGTAACATATTTATAACAAAAAATTACAAAAAACAATACCGAAATGTATACACGTACGTGCAAATTTTTTCTGCGATAAAGATCCAAGAATAAGTTTAAAACGCCCATGGTAAAGAGATCAACGGGAAAACAATTACTATGTACCGAGGCAAAGATTAATTATTATTAAAGCAGTATCGTTTTCTTTACGGACCATTGTACGGGTACGTTTACTTCTTCCAAAATATGAATATATATATATATATATATATATATATATATATATATATATATATACATATATATATATGTTTTATAAAAATTAAATATCGTAATAAATGCGTTACGTATCTTAATATTATTCAACTTTATTATTATTTTTATATTCATAGCGGAAATTAAAAGCAGGAATGGAAAAGAAATAGAATTTTCTCGTGCCACTCGCTGCACAATTTTACATTCAAATTAAATTCTATTCCCAGCTTCGGATATAAAGAAATATCTAGTACGGGAGATGGGAAAAGGAAATGGGCTTGTATTCAAGTTTTCACGCATGAGCGAAATTTCGAATATATACGACCGAATCTATTCATTCATAATAAAGAATCGAAAAGTATGGTCAAGAAGAAACATAACAACGCGTCCGCAACATCTGGGCAATGTATGCAAAAACAATGTAAAAAAATATATTTTTTGTGAAGTTACAATATTTAAAAATAAAGCTGATAACATACACTAAATTAAAACAATAAAAATATAATATAATAAATTTTTAAAATAGCCATGTCACAAAATAGCCATGAAAAACTATAAACTATTTTAAAATTCATGCGTAGCTTTCGCAATAGGGATGCTGCTGCCCATCCCCACCCTATGCCTTTGATCTACACTGTCTCGGATAGATATACCGTCATCTGTCGGTTCTGGTACCTTAGCCATCTCTTACGACACCTGGTGCAGAGGGAGGTACTATTCTACTCAGCCGGCACACACACAATTACGAGTAGTTTGTCAGAAAATCGGTAGTATTCTGGCTATGAGCTTTTTAAAAATAGCTACAAATAAATAAAAAATCAGATAAAAATGTGATCTAGTTAAGAAAGCATTAACATTTATAGTGCTTGCTTGAGAAAAACAACTTTTGCCTGCTCCGGGGAACGGAGCAAATGGAAAAAAAGATGCGCTCTCAGTAATGATTCCGAGCAGACGCGGTGCCTCCGTTGTATTCAACATTTTCAACGTGATTGTACTACACACGTATGTACGAGTATTTTAATCCCATTATTATCCAATTTTTATACTACTACTTTAACTAGCATGTTATTTCTTAACTGCTTAAGTTAAACATTGGAGTTTGACGTGATACTTAAAAAAGGAAAATCTAGGATTAAAAACTAACTAGAAAGGGTTAGAAAATTGAATTTTTGCACAGTGGTTCATTAAGGAAGGGGGGGGGGGGTGCAAAGTTAGTATGAAAGTGCTGTTCTTAAAATTATTTGAATGAACTTTAATATAAAGGTTCATTATTAAAAGATATGAAGCATGTGTAACTTCTTTTTAAATCATCTTAATGGGATGATTTATGAAAAAAATATTTTGTACGTGTTTCATAACTTCCAAAGAAGAATCTTTATACTAAACTTTATTCGAATAATTTCCAAAACAGCAAAGTTCCAAAGTAACGTTCACCCCCACATTAAACCCCTAGGGGTTAAGATTTTCAAAAATCCTTTCTTAGTTCTCCACTACGTTTTAAAATAAATTGTATAAGCCTTGTGTTGATATGTCAGTCAGTCAGGTTCTCCTTTTATATACATTCGATATTATAAAAAAAATGTTTCGTGTTTCTGGAAGCATTTGGTAATAACCAACAGTACAAGCCCTGCAAATGTAGCTAAATTGCGTAAACGTTTCATCTCGTTGAGGCATGGCTAAAAGAAAGAAGAGCTTTTCTCGTAATAGCTACAGCGAGGACCGTTTGTACCAGCTGCGCTCCTGTACACCAGCATACCAATAAGAATTTCCTTACTCGCTCGAAATAAATTTTACATTTCCATTGCGGAATGTACACTGGGATTTATGAGAGGTATTTATTACGAGTTCGCCTTGTATTCAGTGGACGGAACACATTTCGAGGTTTTCAGTATTCCAAATTATTGTACTATTCATATTTAGTATGTATTTATATTTTTAGCATAAATGGGGAGTGAACATCACAGTAATATATGCATTTTGAAGAGAAATTATTTATGAATACCTTATATCGTTTGGAAAATGTTCTTTTATTCTTAAGGATTTGTCTTAAGGTTCGTCTTAAGCAAAATCCTTAAGAATCCAAATAAGCACAAAGTAGGACAGTACCTCCCTCTGTACCAAATATTATGAGGTGTTTAAGGTACTGGAACCGACATATGTCACTAAATTCATCCGAAACGGTGTAGTTCAAATACACAGGGTGGGAATGGACAGCAGCATCCCCATCGTGCAAGCCACGTTTTGCAATTGCCAATACGATTGCCCAGCACGGCAATTCTGGCCAAAAATCTTTCATTATTGAAGAGGCCTATATGTATATATATCTACATCCAACGGCTGATATAATGATGATTATGACTAAAAATGTTGTAAACATTATGAACAGACAATTTATTGTAATTATGTTCGTAAAGCATATTCTCAAAAACTAATAAACCGATTGCAAACAATCGTACTCTATAAAAAGTAACATTATAACTAACATAAGCTATATTTATCTTTTTTTCATATTATTTTAGCCGCAAATATGACCGCAGCCTATAGAAACTTGTCCCATCACAAAGATATCACTAGCGTGTCACCAACCATGTGAGCTAAAGGTACTGTTCACGTTTAATCAGTAACTTTACTGCCTGTTACTGTAAACACTGCTATTTGGCGATAGAAATAGATGAGAGTGAGGTACCAATGATCTCTGTAAGAGTTTACCTTACGTAGTATTGTCGTCATGTTCTCACAGAAAAGGGAACCTCAAAGAACTGCTAGTAACTTAGTATCAGACAATAATGTACAAATTATTCTGGTCCAAATATAAGAACATCACTTTATGTAATGAAGCAAGAACTACCAATATACTACAAATATTAATTGCTTTAAACCTGTAAACTTAAAAAAAACCGACAACAATTTCTCAGTACACAAAGAAAACTAATAATAATTCAATATGTCTACTGAGATCGCGTTAGCACAATGGTAGTCCGGTCCCTGGCATGGGTAAGTTGCAGGTTCGAACTTTGCTTGGAGCCTGAGACAAGTTGATTGTTCTCTACTAAATATTATCTTGCATTAATCTGTTGATATTTATAGAGTTCATGTACATGATATGAATACCTTACTATCAAAAATACACGTTAATACCCAAAATAATATAAATTCCCACTACATCTCATGACCTGACTCCGTGGCAAATCGCTTAAGCACTTGTGTTACAGACGCCAGACAACAGAGGAATCATAAATATACTACTTAAATACTTATATTTAACACCCGGACACAGAACAAACATAAATATTATCATATAAATATTTGTCCTGGGTGGGGACCGAACCCACGACCTTAGGCGCACAAGACAGTATCACTACAATCCGCGCCATCGGGCTAAGGTCGCTCATAATAAAAATACGCAATAAAAAAAACTAAGAAGAAAGTAAACGAATTAATCGACTTCTTATGGGTGAAAATAGTTCTGAAAAATAATAGCTTGTTCTTAATAATTTTAATCAAAAAATATTTCAGTATATATTCTATATGCTGGGTATATAGTGTATATAGGTGATGCATTTATTGGATCAAGGTGAAGTAAACCTAGTAAAAGAGATGGAAGGTATCGTTTTCTAACTTTAGAATGAGATGGGAAATGGTGTAATACGGATGCCGGGTAACAAATACGATAAGCGAATTATTAACGTTTGTATGGTTTCTCGATTGATCTCTAGCTTAGTGGTGTATATGGTGTATATGTGTGTATATATATGTATCAGTTCAAACTAATTTCTGGTAAAACACGTTTTTGTCAGTTAGAACTAATTTTTAATGTATCCCTTTGTTAATATTAGAATAAAATAATGTTCAAATCGAATATCAGTTACAAAATAAAATGTTTAGGGTCAACTCAAACGAAATGGTGGTTCGGTTAGATTATAACTGCGTCCACAACGCACGAGCCAAGCGAGCGCTGCGAGCGCGGCGCAGCTGCGGCTGGCGAGCGAGCGACCAGAACCGAAAAATAATATATTGATAGTTGAAATATAACAACAGTCTACAGCTCGTTGGGACAACTAGTTGTATCTGAAAATCAATCATATCCGTGGTAAGTTCTAGTTTTAACTGGGTATTTATAGTTTTAACAAAGGCGGTAAAAACTGATTTTAGTTAGCAATAATGAGTTGGAACGAACAATGCGTTTTAACTGACACATATATAAGAAATTTATAACAAGTTACCACCATTGAATTCGAAATCCATAAGTGTCAATTATGTTAAGAGTAGATTTTACAGGAATATGATTTTGATGAATACACAAATGAGGTGAACGATGCGTGTGTGTGAGCTATACTATAATAATTGATATATGAATTCATAACTGTAAACAAATAAATGCTACGTCTTGTGTAAATGTATTTTGTTTTTTATTTGTGTTATTAACTGTTTACTTAAGAATAGTTATTTAAGATTTTTGTGGGTGAATGTTCACCCAGCTAAACCTTTTTTTTAATAATAAACCTAGAGGGCCAAGTTTAAATGCACATTCCGTCACAAATATAAGCTTTCTATAAATGGTATACTCAATGGTATACTAGGTTTATTGTATATTTAGCTGTACACATCCATTAAAACAGATTGCTAAGTGAACGTATGCCCAGAATAACCTATTTTTTATATTATGTTTTCAAATACGAGGCACAAATTTTTGGCGAGGCAAACGATAGAATACTAGTTTTCCAAATAAATAGTTCGAACGTCTTTTTATAGTACCAAGTAGGTACTATAATACTCTAGCTCTTGCAAATCTAGGGCGAGTGACTACGCTAACAGACCTAATTAAATGCTCATTAACAAGCCTATATCCCTAATTTACGAAACGAAGGCTGTAATCCCTATTAAGCTCGGCTTAAAAAGTTCTCGACTCATACATTTATCGAGCAGAGTTTAAACAAAAAACAAAATTCTCTCTTTGTCCTCGCTTAGTGAGTGAAATTGCTCTTGAGGCACTCCCTTCGATTCAAGATAAACCCGAGAAGGCACAGGGAAAGTTTACGTTGAGCCGTGTCTTGAATGTACATTAGGGTTGCTGAAATAATATGTAAGAATAGATAACACGCAGTTTATGCAATAAAATGGTGTCCATTTTTTTTACTTAATTTGCCTGTGATGGCAATGTTGATTAATATGTTAATTATGTTCCCGCAATCGCGAATCGCCGTGAGGTACCGGCAGAGTAGAATAGTACCTCCCACTGTACCAGGTGTCGTAAGAAACGACTAAGGTACCAGAACCGACAGATGGCGGTATATCCATCCGAGACAGTATAGATCAAATGCATAGCGGATGGGCAGCAGCATCCCCGGTGCAAAACTGCGCACTGCGATTGCCAATACGCTTGCCTAGCGCGGCAATTATGGGTAAAATTCCCCCTTTCTTGGAAAGGTCTATGTTCAGATGTGGATTTCCAATGGCTGTATTGATGATGATAATGAATCACGATTCACTGTTATTTACACAGTAGATAATCCTAAAATTAAACCATGTGTAATACTTTTAATACAGTTTACCATGTAGAAAAAATTTAAATATGCTGTCTATTCCTATGTTTAAAGGTCTTATCCAGGATAAGTGCTTGCTGTACTTTATAAATCAACATTTGAGAGATTATTTGAAGGCAGCTAATTTTTTTTAATATATTAGCTGTTGGAAGTAATCTTTTTTAATAGATTTCTACAAAGATCGGCTATATGCTGCTTGCATTCACTATCGTGCGGCTTTTATCAGGTTGTCTAGCCACCTTGCAAATTCTCGTCTTGCACTGCTTTTACGGGTGATCCCCACTCAAGAACGATCTTAAAGGCTTACATTATAACTGGGAAATGTTTAATCCGCTATGATTAATTAATTTTGTTCTTCTACGTATCTCTTCCTGCCTGACTCCGATCTTTGACCTCTGGCTAAATCGTTAGGCTAATTCAATTGACGTTTTCCGTGAGAGTGATACTTCCATTTTTACCGTCAGTCTTAATTTCAAAGAGTAGTTAAACGAGATTTCTGTTGGTAGTGAGTAAAACATTTTACTTGTTTGTTTTTGTGCTGCTAATTGAATCGGAAGCCGTCCCTACCTAAGACTGGTCACGACTCTTTGATTTTTCCAAGTCAGTGTCGCAGGCAGCCCTCCTTTTACCTCATTACAAGTACAAAGCCATAAATATGTTTCAAAGCAAACAAACTGAGCCTACTTTAATTTATTTATCGCCTCCATTATCAGAGGTTTTAAACCGAAAGCTTTACCCCTAATAACCGAGGCTTGTTAATAATGAATACCTCTGAATTCATCTCCTATTTTCTTAAAGTTATCTCGGTTCTGAAATTGTGTTTGAGTTTGGTTTTAATGGGATTCGGCATTAGTGTGCCTCGTGTAGCATTTTAAATAGCACTCCGGAGTTCACCCATATTCTTGGAATCGAAAAGGAGATTGGGGGGCGGGAACTCATGCATATCAAAATAGCACATCATTAAAATCAACGTTCTTTTTCACGGTAAATAACGTTCGGGTTTTCGTGGGGATCAAAAATTTTACATGAATTTTCTGTTCGGGTGAGATTAAAAGATTTGATGGCTTAATAAGCTTTTAATACGCTTGTGTTATCTTACTCATAATATTATCTAGCGGTGCCGTTATAAAGCATAAGAATAGAAGGTTGTCTAATACAGTAATTACCATTAATTTAGGACAAAGGCCTTCCCAATAAACGGTACGTCAATCTTACGACACCTGGTATAGGGGGAGGTACTATTATATTATATATTGGAGGTAAGTATACACAGATTAAATACTACTTGATGGCTAAAACTATCAAGTTTGAAGTTATTCCTAAAACATCATAACAGGGTTTTGCGTATTTGTTAGAAAAATATCACTTTATTTGTCTACCGACATCAGCATCAAAGACCTGTTGGTTCCAGTGCCTCAGTTGCCTCATACGGCATCTGGTACGGGAGATGGTACTATTCTTCTCTGACGGTACCCCACGGCGAATACCTATTAACATAAAACTATACTTCTTCTCACTAGAAGCCTGTTATTCGGATTTTGTACATATGTAAATGTTACGCTGGTATGGTGGCAGTCGCAGAGCGTTTTGCGACGGAAATATTGCTACCATAGATTAACAAACTTCTACCTCTCGTTGATTAAGCTTAGGCCGCACTATAGTCTATATGGTACTAAGTGATTTTATGAATTTTCTTTTACTCATATAAACACTTGGTTAAGATCCGCTGCAGTAAAAGAAGCGACCGTACGGATGATATTTTTCCCGCAATTAATTTTAAAACCGTGACCCAAACCCGGCTTGTGGCAATAAAACCGAGGCAATATTAATTGTAGCCCTTATAGATAATAGAGTTTACCGCGGTGGCCGCAGGCGGATCTGTCACTATTCGGCAGAACGTCAGTGGATAAAATATTTAGTGACGTGTTTTTTTCTAAATCTTGGCTACAACACATACACCTCTTTTATAATTTGTCTATAAAATGTTAAAATCGTGGCTTTTTTTGTTTAGCCACAGCCTATAGACGCGTGTGTGTCATTACAAAAATATCATAAGCTAGCCACCAACCCTGTGAACTGAAGATACTATTTCACATTTACCCAGTGAATGCACTGCCTCTTTCACTCTTTAAACCTGAACATAGCAATGCGAACACTGCTATTTGGCGGTAGAAATATGTACGAATGCATATGATCTTAGTAATAGGTCTACTTTCGTAAAAGTTTCGCGGCTTTGAACTGAAGTCTCGTGCGATTTTGCGTGGAAAAAAAGTACTGTAAAATTTGTAGATCTTAAAGATTAGGATTAAAATAAATTTAATTGATTTTTTTCAACTTTACAGCAGACCTCGGAAAGTTTGAGCTATTTTTTGTTATTTGCATAAAATGCCAGTGAAAATATATAAACTCTCACTAGCATACCGTTTACGAACATTTGATTTACAATGATATAGAATAGCCGTTCATCGAAAAATCCGCAAAGATATATATGTACTTTGGGGTGACTGTCACCATTTTCTCTTCTTTAAACTCTCCGACAACTTTTTACAATAGAATATGTTTTGAACGCTATTGTTACAAAACAAATTTACTGGATTTACTAAATCGTGAAGGTATATAATAAATATTCCCTACTAATTAAAAAAGACTGACGTCAAAAGGACATAGTTTAGATTTCACAAAGTGGATGTAATGTAGCCATGATCTATTGTTGGTTTGTGAAGCATAGATTTATAGTGAGGGCAGCCTATTTTTAGTTTGTGTGCACAGTGGCGCCCCGCAAACTGTTTGTACCTATGGCAAGAGTGACACATCAACTTGCGAGGGTGTGACTAATTCGTGCCTTTCAGAAATTAACTAACTAAGTGGTTGGTAATGATTTTTTTGAGCCGCGTAGGTGTTTTGAGAGTAATAACACTGTGATAGTAGTAGTGTAATAAAAATAATATTGGATTTCTCTGTACCAACTTTGTATATATTGATGGAATAATGTATATTATGTACTATGTTATATAAATTAAAAAAGTATGGAAGTATGTTGTTACTCAAACATGCAGGCTACACTGTGGGATGCATTTGTATCATACTCTACTTGGTTGTGACACCCGTGGTTTTGACGCAAGTTTTGCTGTCTACGGGATAAGATAAAATTTATCAGCAGGAATCAAGTTTATTCAAGTAAATCACTGATGATGGAGAATGTTTATAACTTTTCTTTAAGTTAACAGTAATATTAGACTTGCATATAATAAGACTTACCTACATTCTCTACCTCCACTTTGTCTTAATCAACAATAAAACGCATCTTCCGCAAAAACGGAAACATCAAAAAAAAAAGATTTAAGTAAGCCGCTTTTTAAAATCGGTTGCGCATATACCGAATTCTTTAGTATACTGGCAGAGAAAGACTGGTCGCCTTCTGTACCATGTTATGTCAGAGGTGATTATGACGCCATCCAAAAAGAGCCAAGTAAAAATGCAACAGGGTAGAGATAAGTAGCAGTATTATGTTCCTATTTGTAGAGAAAGAAAAAATTGGTGTTGCCACCATGCAAGCTTAATTAAGCTTAAAAAGCCTAATTAATAGAAAATATAGGAAAATACACGCTAATACTTTAGGGATCGTGATCAAATGATTAATTGTATACAAATAAAAATTATACGTCGAAATGTATGCAACATACACCAGAGAGACTAGACCGGATTAGATAATTCTTTGCTTCTTGTGTTTCTAATTGTCAGGACATGCTTTTTGCTAGATAAGTGGGATAGTGAAGTATACATCCCAAAACTATATTATCGCAAGTCCCACCGCATAAAGTATACTATGCACCTAGACAAAATTAGTGTGGCTAGTTAGACATAATTTTTTATCTAATTTACAATTAACCAGTCTTTTTGGAAAAATATATTGCGCAGTAGCATCAAAGTATGCGTGTGGTCTAAAAAACGATTCCGCGTAATGACAATGTGATGACTCGTTTAAACCGTCCATTGTTTTCAACATGGCAATACAATTGAATCATTAGCTTCTAAATTATGCCCATTATACATTAATATATGGCATCCCTATAGAAATCATATGATGTGTAATAGGGTTTTATAGTTTTCAATTCGCGATAGTTTGCTCACTAAGAATTTATAGGTAAATCTAAACCACCGTAATTCACTACAGCTACAGCAAAATGCCAAAATTGCAATTGCCAAAAGTAGCCATATGGTACCATAGGAACCGACAGATATATCTATCTGAAAAAGCGTAACACAATGGAACAGGACGTGGATTTCTAGCACAATCCGGGTTGTGGATTTACGCATTGGCTTGCCTACAAAATATTAATTTTTTGGAAAGAAACAGCAGTGGATTTCCAATGGCCGATATTGACACCAAGATTTTCAAATCAATCAAATTTGAAAAGCCGTAGGGTACCAGTGGAGTAGAATAGTACCTCTCTCTGTGCCAGGCTTCGTAGTCGACTTAGGTATGGGACCGATAGATGGCGGTATATACATACAAAACAGCGCAGCTTAAAGACTACAAGGCGACGACGGTTAGCTTCTTCATTGACTTGCTCAGCGCGACAATTACAGGCAATAATTCCCCTGCCTTATCCCTCCTCACCTATTTTCAACAGTGGACTTTTGATGGCTGATATGATGACAATGCTTCAATTTGAAAACATAGATATTTTTTAGATAACCGTTGAAAACGTTTTTGATTAAATATTTCATTAAAATCATAAAGTTTTCTATAGGCCATTTAGTCGTTTTTCAGATTAGGAAACTTCTAACAAAATCTTTATCGGGATCCAAATCAGAGCCTTTTGCGGTTCGTGCAACGCGTTCGTTCTGTGACGCCAATAATCCTCAACTGTGGAAGATAGGCAATATATATCGTGAGATATGTAGGCCCATCGCGTGGTGTGTGTAGGTAATAGAATTAGATTAGGAGTGGTCACCTGACCCTCAGGCAGAGACCAACGTATTAAGTAGACCGCTTTTACACTAACTACACGTGTAAGTAAGTGGAGCAACCAAATGCCTCAACGTTATAACAGCTACGTTCTGCTTATGAGGATGGGTAAGTTTAATAGCTTATTGTTTTCCAATAAGTTATTAAACGTTGTATTAATCTCTCTCCCAGAAACAAAATACCTCCAAAAACAAAAAAAATGCCTACAATATAAATACCGAGATTTATTTATAGGTGTAACCTTTCCAATTCCCGAAATCCTATTTTCCGACTTTTATAAAAGAGATTGACACATACAATACATTGCAAATTCAAATGTAATCAAGGCTCCGTTTAATAAAATTATTTTTAAACAAACAGTTTAAGCGAAAGCAGTACAACTAAATGTTTTCATGAATTTTAAATTTAACACTTTCACATGATCTAATAAAGTATCTAGAACTATTCACTACTAGAATATCTCACCTGTGTCTCTAGTGACATCGAACAGTTTCGCCTGTAGGTACCGGTTGGGGGGGTTCCCCTTTGCCAGGAACAGGCTCCCTCTGTCGGCGGACGTCAGCAAACACACGTTCACGAGTATCTGCGAACACAAATGTTTGCTCAGTTCACATTGCCCTCGAAGCCACGATGAACAGACGATATATACGAGGTATGCTCTGCATCTGAATAAATAGCTCTTAATATAAATGTGGCGTTCTTATAATATTATATATTTACTTGTTGATTTTCAGTTTGATGTGATTTAGTCACAAAGTTGAAACTTAAGTACTGAATTAATAAGATATAATAAAAACTAATAAACATATGTTAGAGAATTAAATATTGATTGACTATATCACTGAAATTCAGAATCTGAAATATTTCGTGTCAGAAATTCGCTTAATAAGACCTCTAAGAAGTGTTTAAAGAGTCTAAAGTATTAGTCTAGAGTATTACCATAAGCTTTATTTAAAATGAGTATAAAAAAAATCAAGCGTTCTATTTGCCAATTTTCGATGATGATATCATCTCGTCTGCACAGTGCTTTTGTGTGATACGCGACAAAAGCCGAGGAATGTCAGACACCTTTGAAAGGAAAAGCTAATGTTCCGGATATGAATAACGCATTTCTTTTGAATGGACTCGTCCAGATATTTTTAGGTGTATTAATCTCTGTAGAATGTATGTGATGTTTGGTTTTTCTGATATAGTGCTAACAATTGGACACTTTTTGTATTGTTTTGTCTAGTACACGTCACGAGTTTGGATTAATGAAGTTAAAATAAGGCGAGATGTAATTACAGGTTCTATTCTTAATTATTTTGTCGTTACTTTAGCAAAGGAGCGGTTTGAAAGTATACTTTTTCCATTTTTTTCCTTATACTATTAAGGATTGCTTAATCACTTTGTTTGAATTCTTCGACAGTAGAACGGCGTTTGACCGAGACACGGAAGGAACAGGTTTTATTACTCAACAAGTTAGTTACGAGTACATAGGATTGTTTTCTGACATCATGGTGGTAATAAACTATTATTACGTTAGCACAATATTGAATAATAAATTTGAAACTGTATTTAGATAAAGTTGAAAAAAAATACCAATAAAACATTTAATGTGGGCAAATGGAAAGGTTAAGCTAAATCGTGTTTTTTTTTTATTTCGCAATGTTATTTCGAGCATCTGTTTTAGTTGAAAAATCCTTTTTGTAACAGGCGAGGGATGGAGGATTAAGTGTAATCCGTGCTATTAAAACCATTTTACTTAAGCCTACAGTTGCTATAAAAAGACTGACGATTAATGGAACAATCAGCACTATGGTTAGATATTATAGTATATAGTTTCTAGAAATACCATTTCGTAGTCAAAAGCTGAGTGACGCGGCGGTGCGTATTGTATCCTACTATCTATGCCCGCGACTTCGTCCGCGTGGAATAGTTGTTTTGGGTACCATACTTCTTTACCTTAACTTATATAAACTTTAAATGTCTTGTTTATTTATATCGAATCAATGGCCTGAAATATAAAATTTAAGCTTATAGCTCTAAAAAGCGATAAATCTATCCAATTTTTATTCCACTTTTCGACCCCTTACAACCCTTATTTCAAATTTAAAAACAGCCTTGTCCTATCTCAGGGTCATAAGATTGTTTGTGCCAAATTTTATCAAAACCGGTTGAGAGGTTTAAGCGGGAAAGCGTAATAGACAGACAGAGTTACTTTCGCATTTATAATATTATATAGTAGGGATTGATAAATATTGATACTATTCTAAACTATCCTACCATATAGACACCTAAAAATTTATTACTACTACAGGGTTCGGAATTCCCAAATTACTACTGATATTAAAGATACTATATTGTAGCTTATACATTACTAAAACTACAGATATTATATCAATAAAAGATTTAAATGACAAATAAAAAATATACAGATTCGTTTAGGAACAAAATTTAAATAAAAATTACCCGGACGATGTTGGAGCGGCCGCTACGCCCTGACTTAGTCCGGATACATAGTAAAATATGATCTCGTTACCGTGTGAGCTTTCATCCCATTTTTAGGCCTCTAACATTTAAATTAACGGCATATACAAACCCCCAACCCCGTTGATTTTGATGATCCTGCACAAACCATGAACTGACATTCGCAAACACAAAAAAAATCAGCTAATTTGGTGTAAGTCGTCACAAAGTTATAAACATACACGTTATAAACATTTCGACGATTCGTTTTTATTTATATAAATGTTAAATTCGAGCTTTACTGTTACTAGTTATACCAAATTACAAAGAATTACAGGTCTAGTCCAAAACACTAATTTTTCTAACACCAACGCCAATGACAAAAGATGGCCATCAATCCCGCAACGCCTATTTGTCGCTCGCAAAAATTGCCACAGAATGACAAAGTTACCTAGAGGAAATGACTTACACTGTCTCGATTAGCGAGGCTCTATGGGCTGTTCCAAGAAAAAAGGTTATAAAAAGGTCGCGGGCGAGATGGGGCGGAAAATGGATGGAAATTGACAGGGAGAAATTGTTATAATAGAGAAAACTGCCTTTCTGGGTTGAATGTAGGGCAAATCTACAGAAAAATTGCAATACGTGGTGTAAGCCAGCACCTTTTTTGATACTGTTCCTTAGACTATTTTTGGTAAGAAGTGCCAAAAGTAACTGGTAAAATGCAACGAATTAAAAAAAACGTTGAATAATACAAGCATTATTAAAAGAAATAGATATCTACAGAATCATGGATGTATACCATGATTCCGTAGTTTAATTGGTAAACTAGATTTTTTGTTGGGATACTCACACCATCTCTTCATTAAAATACTAAAGAAAATAAAAATAAAACTAAGAACAAGATATAAAATTTCATTGGCACCTATCGTTGTCAGTTCAATTTAACATATAAAAAAATAGCCATCGGTATGCCCTTTAATAAAAACGGTAAGTGTAGCGTTTAAAATAAGAGAGGGCATAAAAAATTTAAGTTCGTGTCAGTAGAGTTTATTATCATTAAATTTATCAGATGGAAGACGTCGTTTGTTGGAATAGGAATCGACAAATGTCTCCAGGCAGTGTAAAGACATTGCCACGCCGTTGTTCCAGACGAAGATATCGCCAATGTCAGTTCAGTACCACAGTTGCCTAATATGATATTTAATACAGACGAAGTACTTTTTTACTCGGTCAGTACCTAAAGGCAAATATATGTTCAAGGTATTAAAATATAAGCAATATTCAATAACATTTTCAGTATCTGATTTACTTTATTAAATTGTGATGTTTTAAACAAAATTACTGAATGCCATTCAATTGTTTTTTGATATTTTATTTAGTAATTAAAATTCAATGATAGTAAAATTTTGTAATTAAGAGCTCTCGCCGTCAAGCGCTGTGTAGGTCACGCTATACAAAGGTTATGGCTAGAACCGCATCGTGCTGGATGCAGGCCGCATACAACCGGTCCTATTGGATCTTTTGGGGAGGACTTTGACCAGAAATGTACTTGCTACGGCTGTTATGATAATAACACGGCCGTTCGTACCTAGACGAAGTTTTTAAAACTATGATAAAAATGTGTAAAAAGTAATCAGAGGCATATATCGCAATTTTAATATCCTTCTCAACACGAATTTACGGGTAGAACGTCAAATTTAAATCTGTGATATAAAAAGCAAAATTCAAATGAGAGCATTTCTTTTATTATAGAACGTTTACTTATTATTCATGGAACAACAACAGTAATATAATCTAGGCCTAAAATACAGCGGGGACCTTAAAAATATAAAACTTGGGAGATTGTCGTATATATTAGGCGCCCACGTTTGGGTTATAGCATGGGGGTCGGCACACGATTTCTCGTAAGTATTTGAGACACAAAGAATATATCTAATAATAATGCTAAATTATCTCTGTAATTTTTTCAGACTTGATCGCTTTAGC
Source organism: Heortia vitessoides (assembly GCA_020976665.1). Classification (NCBI taxonomy): domain Eukaryota; kingdom Metazoa; phylum Arthropoda; class Insecta; order Lepidoptera; family Crambidae; genus Heortia; species Heortia vitessoides. The sequence goes on along the minus strand of JACJUM010003317.1, from coordinate 5,300,296 downwards.
TTTCGCCTGATGCGACTTTAATGAAATTACGCAAGTGAACAAGTTGAGCTCTAGGAAAGAACATATTATGGTACTTTTGATTTTGAGCAAGCCAATTTCCCAAAATTTTTTTTTTGGGATTTTTAATATCCTTTTATATATATTTATGTTTAGTATATCGTGTAAACTCCTTGTGTTGAGGGCATAAAGGGCATAGAGGGCCTATTTATTACTTTAAACTATCAATAATCTCTGTACCAAATTTCATTCGGATCTGTTAAGCCGTTCGGAATGAAAGAGTAATAAATCTACAATCATACATTCACACATCCATACTCTAACATGCTTCCACGTCTCTCATATTAGTAAGAATAAGGATAGTAAGAAGGTACCCACAATACTTATCTGAAATTGGCTACCGGTCCCTAGGCTATAAAGGCGGGCTGAGGTGTACCGTACCGACTTGTTTCCGAGAAATAGTATGGCCCGAAATACATTACCGAACGAAATGACTGCGTCGGTTCGTTTGATATCGGGGTTAGTAAATGTTATCTAACTTCTGCCAAAACTCTATACGTTTTTAAATAGAAGACCTTATTCTCAAGGGAATTCTACAGAATTACTGAAATTATTTCTATTTTTCTTTTATTAAACCAAGTTGACAAACAAACATACAAACCGATAGCATATATCGCCGCAGTGCATAGACCTTCGTTATTACGAGGATAATCACAAGGATATCACGTAGCTGCAAACCTTGTGACTAAAAGGTATTATGTCACATTACACTGTAATTTTGCTGCCTCTCTCTCACACTTCAAACCGGAACACATTTTAAATAGTTTTATTGATAACACTCTTGCTTATACTAACATGTAATTACTTTATTATTTATAAGATTTTAGACTCCATTGGGGCTATGGAGTTTTGGAAACAGCCCAACCCTATCAAGCCCCTAGCAAGTCAAGCTGCGTGACAGTAAGACAGAAAAAATTATATATTTTTTGTAAGTACCGTACTTTTATGAGCATTTAGTAGTTTTACCATGTTCCAGAGATGCTTGAATTTTTTTCTGTATATATTTATAATAGATATAGGATAATAATCTATAATAGCAAGATATTGAGTACAAAATTGACTGTAATAAAAATGACTGTAAGATTTAGACGATCATCTGTTGCTTACCGTACTCCGCATTATGTCATAAATGAGAAAGGTGTCTGTTGAGATAAATATATACAAAATTGTAGTCAATAACCTATATCTTAGTCTTAAATTCAAAAATATTGTATTAGGGGCAAAATTTTCTAAAGAAGATCTAGACGATTATTCTGTATTTTTGTGTCTACAAATATATATATAGAAAAATGATTTTGCGTTGTGACACTAATTGATTTTGATATCACAGTATGTATGTATTATTATTATTTTTAATGCACATAATATACTGACTCCGGGATAACTTGTTTCAGGCAAACCCATGGCGCATGTGACTGGGTGCGCTGTCGGACTTGTTTATAAATGAAGAAAATTTATAAGTCAGCAATCTGACATAGGAATCATACAATATATCTTTGTAATTAGGGACGTGTCTCTAGTAGTAAAGAAATTGTTATTGCAAGCACTAGTTGACTCAAAATATTTAATGACATTAAATCAAACCGCGAGCGAGGAATAGTTATTAAATCAGTAATAGAACTGTTCACGTTGACAGTAATGGATGTAAACATCCGGGAGAAGGCGGGGTATCTTGGCCGAATTGAAGCAGTTACGCAAAACAGGGTCTTGCCCGAATTAGGCAGTGTTTGTTTAACAATTTCACGCGACGTAATTACTAAACATATAGAGAAGAGGGTACTGGTCCATACAGAGTAGAAAAGTACAGAATTAGGTCGATAAACAAGCATACAGTCTGCGTGATAGTATACGTCACAACAGCTCATAGACGCTCGAAATATCACTAGCGTGTTGCCAACCTTGGGACTTGAAGATTTTATGTCACATTTCTCACTCACAATAATTTCACTGCCACTCACACCCTTCAAATTGGAACACAGCAATGCGAAAACTGCTATTCGGCGGTAGAAATAGTTGAGATGGAGGTACCAATGGATACGATCTTTTGTATGAGATCTAGCTCATGTGATTCGCACGTATTCTCTTAACCGTAGGCTATTTTGAAGTGGCTAATAAAACCAATAGTAAGAAATACGAGATAGAATTATGGTATAATAACAATGATATAATAATTATTATCATTAATAAGACCTTAGGTATAGAGTTTCAGAGTTGAGCTAGTGACTGCACTGGGTGTAAACTTCGGGGCCATATATATATCCTGAACGGCCAACAGTTTGAGGTCTATCTCATATAAATGTGTGAACACCGTTAGGTCTAGAGAAGCTCCATATTATTAATATATCGGTTCTAGTAGCTAGTCGAGTTAAGAGTATATTATTGCCTCAAGCGAAGCCACCGCACAAATCCAGTTAATAATTTTTTAATTAAACTTTTTACTGCGAGCAGTAAAGTGTCGGGCTTATTCGTTTGTCTAACGTCGGTCACTAGACGAGTCTTCTGAACAAGTTTACACTCTTTATACCACTTGCCTTTGTTTAGAATTCTTATATTAAAACGTTAATGTTAAGGTTGAAATCTGGCCAAGTCCGAGTCGGTGGGTAAAGAAGTGGGTGTGTCCAAGAGAAAGGAGTTTCGAAATAATTATCTTCATAATGTTATCGGTATAGACCTGACTCTGAGATGTCCGCTTAAAGTACAGGTGCTTGTGTATCGGATGTCAGACTATATATTCACAAATATAATATTTAAATACCAATTTCATACATAGACATAAACCGAACGAAAAAATATACATCAAATAAATGTTTGCTACAGGCGGTAATCAAAACTAGAAATAATATTACCAAATACACTCTCGGGCCAATTAAATATGCATCATGATCATCATGCCAGCCATTGAAAGTCCACTGCTGGACATAGGCCGCGCTGGTCAAGCGTGTTGGCAATCGCAGAGCGCAGCCTACGCGACAGGGGATGCAGCTGCTCATCTCCGTCCTTTGCATTTGAGATGTATTGTCTCGGATGGATATACCACCGTTTGTCGGTACGACACCTGGCACAGAGAGGTACTATTTCTACTCTCCCGGTACTTCATGGCATAAAGAAATATGCATATTTCATACATAGTTATGAAGTTTGTACGTTAAGAATTCAGCAAAAAAAGCATACGGTCTGCTTAATGATAAACGGGACCACAGGTTATAGACACTTGTATCATCATAAAGATGTTTAGTGTGTCGTCAGAACTCTGGATATTTTATCACATTTACCCAGTAATTTCACTGCCTCTCTTACCCTTTAAACCATCTACCTATAGTATCTTTCTCTATAATCCGCGAGTTATCATCATCATCGTCATATTTCTAAACGTACCCACTGCAGGCGTTCTGATCTACTATATAAAGACCACGGACTTACACGTGGGCACGATAATTTCAAAGCATGGAATAATCGAAAATGTCAATTTAGGGTCACCCATCCCAATTTTCAAAACTCCTTAACTTCAAGGATCACGCAGCGGGCGTGTTAACCTCTGAGCTCCTCATTATAATATATTGCTTCATGCCAAATATGAAGGCGTTCCCGTATACGATTTAATTCCCTGGCGATTGTTGAATTTTGTCGCGGATTCGGAGTGCAATTATTTGCTATACAATATATTTTGACATATTAAATTGTTTCAACGGTGCTATGTAGCAAAATGTTGTAGCCTCTTTTATATTATATATTATATGATATAGGGACGTAACATTCTTACGAAACTTTATCGGTCGGGCTCGATAATGCAGATTTAGTGTATATCCATTCTCAGAACTAATATGTATATAATGGATATTTGATATCCATTCTCAGAACTAATATGTATATAATGGATATTTGTGTTTGTTCCGTGTCTGGTTGTTAAATATAAGCATTCTATTTGTGATTCCTCTGTTGCCTGGTGTCCGTAACATAAGTGCTTTGAGCAACTTGTCTCGGAAACAGGTCAACGTATGAGATTAAAAATTTATTAATATTTATTAATTTCGTTATGATTATATTATCTTTGGAGAATTTGATAAGAATAAATTTCAAGATTTTGCTAATACTCATAACAAAACCTATTAACTAATTATAATAAAACTTTATCTAATTATATTTGCTTAAATTCTAGCAAATTGTAATAGAAAAGGCTTGTTCCGTATGCAGATAAGAGCATAGAACGTAGTAAAGTAAAGTAATTTAACGCAGAAAGGTTTTGTTGTACACATATAAAAAATAAAATAAAAAAAATAAAACATAAAAAAGACAATACCTTATTTTTATCAACTAGGTAAATTAATTACATCAGGTTAACTGATGGCCAACTGGTAGTTGACCCTGAGTCCGCCATTTGTACATATGGTGAAAGTATTGTACATTGTGAAAGCAAAACAGATTTCTTCTAAGAAACCAAAGGAATGTAAAAATCCTAGCGAAATAAAAGGGCAAAAGAAATGCAGTTAACTATAATGTTTAAATTTTTCTACCTTCAACAATTTGGGTTATCATTAAATCTCTAGACATAAATACTTCATTACCCAGTTACCCTGACAGAAACCCAATTATCTCAGCTTTAAAGGCACAAAGGATTTACTTATTAAGATTTTCCAGCAATCTAACTCATCCCTTTGAATAGGTCTTCGAATAAATTAGAAGTGCAGAAAAAACTCAACTTGTAGCTTGTCATCATCAAAAATGTATTTAGGGTTGCCTCTTGGAAATTGAGTGAGATTGTTAGCAAAAACCACAAATACAAATACTGGTAATAGCTTCGATGTTTTTTTAAATAAATGAGACCACTTTGACATAAATTTTGATCTATATATTTAAAAATGTCATATTTGTGTACGTTTACTATACCTACAACACTGGGCGGTATTGCTCGCTGGGATCAATATGTTAGTGAAGATAACCGTATTTTTTTTTATTTTACACGCCTGTTCCTCTTCTAATAAAAAAATATTTTGTTTTTATTTACTGTTAAGATACCGATAACACAAAATGACTTACATTTTACAAGTAGCTAAAAAAAAATATTTCCTAAAATAACTTTTAACTTTCAATAGTTAACGTATTACGCATTAAGTGATAGTGTTCTAATATAAATTTTACACGCAAAATTCAATCTAAAATTAACACTTTTACAATTTCTAAGAGGTATTATAGCTAATCGAATTGGCTGACAAAATACTTTGAGGCACGTACTTTAGGGAACCTCTTCTGGACTGCACTAATTTTAAACAAATAAATTCAAGTTTAAAAGCTTGTTTAAGTTATATAACGTAAAATAATAACGGTAGTGACGACCCTAAACAAAATATAAAGATCTAAGCCGTATAAAATTTTGTGTAACTGCAAATCTCTTTTATATTTTTCTTTCTTGTCTAATCGGCCGTTTGATTTTGAAAGCTTTCAATTTTATTCAGTTGGCAATTTAATTTGATGCCTTTATATAAAAATAAAATAAAACCTTTACTTTACATTACATTGTAAAATACATCTACATCGCCTAAATGTTATAATTTTCTAAATGTTAAAGTTCGAAGCTGAATTTTCATGCATAATCATAACCATGTATCTTTAAGTGCAAATATATCTTTAAATAACATAGCACTTATATATAATAATTAACATTGGCTAGAATTTAAATTTTAAGAATTTAAAGACCGCATTAGAAGCCCGGTACGTGGTCTCCATTCTAAAACCTTACGGCTCCATCGGCCAATACTTGGCCAAATGGCTTTATGTAACCATTGTTACAATGGTTGTATACTTCAGACTCTAAATCCTTATACAAACTCATCCAAATTTTCTCGAAAATTAAGTGTAATGACCACGGTAAATTAAAAAAAAGCAAATATATCGTCGATGATAGTGCAATACCGCGTATGTAGCAGTTGCAAATAAAGTTGAAAATTCAATTAGAAAAGATGGAAAATGGACTTTCAACTTAAGCTACATACGCGATATTGAAGTATCATCGACGATATGTAAATGTGGCAATCCGTTTAGGTGGTACTCATGTCTCTTTGCCAATTAGCAATTTTAAGACTACCAATAATTTGTGGGTATAGTGCATAAATGTATTTAAGATATTGCTGGAATTACCACGGTATAGTAGACCGTCAGACATATTCCGGAAGCACATTCTGGATGGCTTTCATTTATAAGAAGAGGGAAATTAATACTAAGCTGATTTCATGAAACCTCTTTGCGTAATTACTGGGCGAATAGATTGGCCAAGTATCAACGATGGATTCGGCTTTATAATATTTAAATTATTGTCATATTATTTGTTATTATTTTCTTACTTTAGTTAGAATATAAGGTGAAATTGTGAGAACTGTATTTTATTGTTTACACCATAGTCCAATGAATGTACACATACATCATGCCTGTGTTCCTTCATGGTAAGAGAGACTACGGATCTCCGCAGAACTTGCTATGTTCTTGGCATACCTCTCTTGCTTCACAATATCTCATCATTCCTTTTTTTATTGTTGTCCCAACATCATCATTCATCAACAACATCATTCAACATCGTCATTTTACACCACAGCGATCTTCTATCTCTAAAACTCACACCATGCTTACTTCGAAGTGCTCTTATTTCAACAGCATTCATTCTTCTCGTGTGCTTCTTTTGCCATACCTTACATTCACTACCATATGACAGTGTTCGAACCAACACATTCCTATGAACGACCAGTCGTGCCCTATTTGACAGGTTTTAGCTGCCGATACAAGCATGTAATTGACATTATTAGTAGCTTGCACTCTCTTTCATATTTACCATCTCCTATAAAACCACTTCCTAGATACGCAAACTTTTTTACTTGTTCAAATTTTATGACATCGATCACAATTTCACACTCTCATTTTCGTCTTACTTACAACCACTTTCGTACCTTTCCTTTTAAAGGAATCTTGCATAATCATTACCATCTATTGCAACTCTTTATGCTAACAGTACTTATTTATCAGCATAAAGAAAACTTTGGAAGAGTGACCCATTTATGCTTAAACTAAATACAGTGTTTGTTAAATTCTACAATCAGTTCTCTATAAATAAGTTGAAAAACCAAGGTGATCCTACACCTCCCTATCTGACACATATATGGATATCAAACCATTCAGTGTAGGCACCGTTTATTCTAACGCAAGCAACACTATTCTTGTAAAGATATTGGGATGCCTGAATCAGGCGGTCATTCACCCCATATACAGAAATAATCTACCACAACTTCTTTCGCACAACTCTATCATAAGCCTTATCCAAGTCAATGAAAGCGCAATAGACCTTTTGACCTTTTGCAAGGTACTTTTCGGCTATATAGCTCAGGAAAAGACTTGAACCATGTACCCCATTTCCTTTCTAAAACCTGCTTGTACATCCCGGATCTTTCCTTCAGTGTAATTCAAAGGTTCAGTGTTAATAATAAGGTTTTTATTGACACCTTTACATACAATTTGCCGACGAAGTTGAGAAGGCTAATGCTGCAGTAATTTCGGTAGTCATGCTGCGACCCTTTCCTTTATACGGAAGGACAATTACGGCTTTGCACCATCATTTAGCACACTGTCTGGCCTCCAGCTTAGGTTGAAAAGATCCTGACCACTACTGACAGCTGACTGATTACTATTCCTTCTAAAGCCTTTTAGCATCTTGACAGTCACCCTGCAGATTTTCTAGCTTTCATACTCTTTAGTGCACTGAAAATTTCAACCATATTTATCTCACTTTTACTATCTTCATTTGTTATTTGTTTCCTCTGTAACTCTTCGTCATTCTTTGCGTCATTTGTAAACAACAGACTTTCAAAACATTTCTACCGTCGCTCTTGAACCATGGTATGGTCTCTAATAACGTTAATCTGAAAAGAGGGGGATCTCACCCTTGAATACCATACCGACCTCCAAAACAGCTCAATCATTCATTCAGTTCATCTTGTATTACTTCTTTCTTTTGCCTTACTATTTCTTTCACACGTGTCTTTCTCGCTTACATAATCAATACCTTGCACTTTACGGTTAGCCTTCACTGATAACTAGTCTAGTCAGGCCTTATTCTCACACACTGTCATTCGTACTTCTTCATGAAACCAATCTGTGTTTTGAATTGAATTGAAAAACTTACCTTATGGCAGAGGACATCGATGTCAAGTTCATTAGCGACGTCTTTGATGAGGTCCATAAAAAGATCTGCCTCGTCCAGCTGTCTTTGTGCCGATCCGCTTGGAGATCGGGACCTCTGCAAAAAAAAAAATACAATAGAAAGAAGAAAAACATAAAAAAAAATACTTAATATAACCTGCGTCTCTGATCGCATTATGTCCTAAAATTGTAAATTAGCTTTTTCTTGTTGAATAAGTCTTTTCATATAAAAAAAAAGTTAAGAAAAGACGCGAAATACATCATCATTATAACAAGGAATAAAATTCACTGAGATTAATAAACTCCGATTTAAAAATATTTCATTTAAAGAAGTCAATGTTACACATAATTTAAATCATAATATTTTTCTTTAATACTTAACAGAAAAAATCTAGAGATATCTTTACGAATAGGTCATTAGAAGTCCTATAGGCTAAAAACTAGTTAGTCAGCACCAAAAGACAATAAAACACAACCAGTGGCTGAAGTACTGAATACATTTCTATAATGTTTGCCATATATTTAAATGATAACATTTGGAAGGAATTAATGAGATAACCATTGTGCATTATTGTTTAATCGATTGCGTTTTAATAATCCGCGTTAAGCGTGATTTTATTTATTTTTTGTTTTTAGTTTATAATGTTTCACAGATAAAGTTAACACAACGCACGCTTGTTACTGTCTTCAATAATGAGGTAGACATCTCGACTATTTTCCAGAAAATTTAGAGTGAAGAGCAAGGTGAACGATTTCACCAAGATATTAAGGAGATGGAAAAAAGATACCAGGGAAGATGGAGTGTCTCAATGATGGCAGACTACTGTTGGACGCTTCAAAGAGACCTTCCAGATGCTTTCCACAAGCGAAAATGTACCAAAAGGAGTCTCACTGGGAAAAAAAAATGTGTTTAATGCTCACTAATTAATGTATTTAAGATGAGAAAATAAGTTTTAGAAACGCAATAAAAATTACTTGATTTAAAAAAATATATATGTTCACTTTAAGATAATAACTTGTTTCGCATAGACACCTACATTGCCAGAAAACGTGACGTGCTAGGACAAAATAAAAGTTATTTGCAAATTCAGCACACCCAAAAACATAAGAATTATAAAAAAAAACCAAGACAGCTCTCAACTTTTTTTTTGTAGACTTGTGAATCGCCCTAAAACGTGTATATTGTAGTCTCGAGTAAATGCTACTCTCTGGTTCAGGAATTAAAGAAATGAGAAAAGAGAAAAGAAATTCGTAATGATCTCTATTGTGCACCAAGAGTTGATATTATTATCAATTTATAATTAGTATTTTTTTAGATCTTGTGATCATATGATCTATTAAATTGGCATATTTGATAAATCGGATTTCTTATTTATATTAGTTCTGTAATAATAATCAGCGAATTAATATGTACAGATGCGTAAGCAAAATAAATTTCAACTATTTCAGGAAGATTTTTAAGATCTAGGATCACCTTGAAGGACTTAGAATCCACATCACAACCATTTTTAATGTCTTCAAATGGAGGAACCACGACCCAACGCGCAGAATTTGTGCAAACTTAAAAAATAAAACACTAAATTCCATCTAGAGAATTTGTCGTAAATAATTTCAAATCAACTTACAAACCTGCATACAACGTAGCGCCATCTATTATTAAGTAAATGATCTATAACGTAAAAAGTTCTCAACACAAGCTCTACAAAAAGCAAAATGCAAACACTCAAAGCGCGTTCACGCAAATGAGTTCGCTTCAAACAACACTCAGAGATGTAAATGCGCAAAGAGTTCCCGACAATGGGGTTCGCGGGAGAACCGGGTAAGTCCAGTTTTTCCGGCTCTTTTTTTAAACTGAAATGGCGGACAACAATGCAACTGCGCTTAATGGGGCTTTTCGTATGTTTTAATGTAATGCTTTTTTGTTTGAGACTCTTATGTTTGCGTTGTATGCTATGGGCTGAATAATTTTTGTGCTTGACGGCTATCTCTAAATAATGTATACAACAAAGTAGAGATGTCAGTGACGTACTGTCCAAAACACATGTGCGAAAACGTTTCGATCTGTCTGTTACGCTTTTATGGCTTAACTGGTATACCGATTTTAATGGAATTGGCCTTTAGAAAGACACCCTTTTGGTTCGGAAAAAGTTTCTTCCAGACACGAAATATAGGGAATTTTATGTAGATAGAGTTAGAGAGATAGTTAGTTACAGATAGAGACGAAGAGCAAGCCAAAAATATTACGACCAAAAACCGGAAGTGAAATGTATAGCGTCTACAGCAAACTTATATATAATGTTAAAAAAAATACAAGGCCAATTTGTTTGCTTAGATTCTACCACGTTGAGTAGACCATGTCAAAATCAATTACAGCTAAATCTATAAGTAGCATAAAAGACCCGTCTAGACAAGCTTATATAAGCTACTAAAGTAATCATGCATATGAATATATAGTTGGGTTTTGGATCCAAATATATTTCTTTTACGTAAGTGAAAGCTGCATGTAAAATCAAGGCTTTAGTTAACATAAAATATGGAGAAAGTTCGCGCCCCGGCAGTTTCTGGACTTTTGCAATATAGTCACGTACCAACCCAAGTAATTCGATATTCCGTAACAAACATCTCTAACCAGAATTAATTAAATCTTTTGGTGCGACTAATAAACGGTATGATTTAGTTAATGGATACTGTTTTTGATTTGTACGTTACTTCCTTGGAAACTTATGACGGAACGACTTTAAGTTCCCATCTATCTGGCATTCTTTAGATACTCGACATTAATATGCTGTTTATTTCTTTTAACAATAGTTAGTCCACCTTTTTGAAAATTAAACTGGTCATTTAAATTCATGTGGTGTACTTTGTTTAAATCAATTTTTTTCAGTCTACTGATTTTATTAATCGGACAAATGATGTTAGGAAAATATTTTTATTTTTCCGATTTAAGTGCTCAGTATTTTAGAAATAGATCATTATTCATCATTATATTTTCACATGACCAGTAGACCAGATTTAGTATTACAGACCAGACTGACCAGATACATAATTATTTTATATTGAAATAGACGATTCTAAAGTTTCTGGGTTCATATGCTCATAATACAATCCAAATCAGTTTAGTACACTAATAGTTTTATTAGAAGTTTCAAATATTTATTCATGTCACAACCTTAAGCGTTAAGACCATGACTGTTAGGTATATTGAATCATTATCAATTCCATTATTAAATCATTTATTATTTCAGCTTTACCTAATATCTCTTCAGTTATCTTAAGCTAGGCTTCAGCTATCCGCTCGGAATGCAAATGAAGGCATTCCAAGTTCATTGAACCTTATATATCTATTGGAGTGTGGTAATGAAGGAATATCATTCGAACACTCTGTATGATTAAATGTTTGAATAGTAGTAGCTCTCATATGCTCTGATTCATTGTAGGTGTATATTAATTTAGTAAAACTACTTGTAATTACGTTAAAAGAGGTTTTTTAATTATAGTGTGCCACCTATTGTCATTATTTGACAAACTCTTTTACAGTGACAGCTATACGACTCTGGAACGAGCTTCCGTTGAATATTAAACAAACCCCAAACAAATTTATCCTGAAACGCTGTCTCCGTACATTTACTAATGCTGCTTCTCTAACTTTATAACCCTATTTCTGATGTACGTTATTTTATGTATATATATATCTGTATATGTATATTTTATATATCATATGCATTTATTGCGTTTATTTATACAAATATGTATGTCACGTTTATTTATTTTGTATATACGAGTATATTGCCTGCACCACTATATAAATATTTTTTTTCTTTTTTCTGTTTTGTGTAATGGTTTACTGGGAGATAATGCCAGATGGCATTAAGTCCGCTATTTGTTCATTTTGTGCAATAAAGTTAAATAAATAAAAAATTATTTATAATTCCAATTGTTCCGATTCCAATTTTGGAGCCAGATAATCATACTTTTAGAATTTGATATATTGATTAGTGCTTTTTTTACTAAGTTGGTAAACAAGCACGTGCTTGTAAAACCACGGTCTGTAGGTAGTATCGAACACAGCGTATATAGCATAATTTTGGAACGTATGATCTTGCAAAATAAATAGTAGTGCAAAATCATATACTTTCCTTTCTCTCAGTCAGTCAGTCATAAGTTTATTTATTTATTTTATTAATTCATTAACAACAAAACAAAAGATCATACATAGATAGCAGCATACTTATTTTACATTTGGAATGTTTACTAGCACTGCGGTTACGTTGGCAGCAGTTCTAGTCATAATAAACTGTTACAGCTGTCACCACCTGATATAAACTTAGTATGAAGCAAAACAAATGAGAGAGCAATACTCGGAGCCATCTCTTGGCGCGATCGACCCAGGAATGACGAGATTCGTAAGAGAACCATAGTTACCGACATTGCCCGGCGGATTAGTAAGTTGAAGTGACAGTGGACAGAGCATTTGGTACGCATAACCGATAGCCGATGGAGTCGTACGATTCTGGAATGGAGACTACGTACCGGCAAACGCCGCGTAGGACGTCCACCCGCAAGGTGGATTGACGATCTGACTAAAGCCACAGATCACGCTGGACACAGGCCGCATACAACCGTTCCTATTGAAAGTTACTGGGGAGGACTATGTCCAGCAGTGGACGTCTTTTGGCTGATATAATGATGACGATGAAAACAAATATTAAATGTAGTACTAGAACTTACAAATGTTTGATTATTAAAATATTAAAACATGCTCACATTTCTTTCTTTAGGTTTTTGGAATTTTTAAAGTCATTTCTCATTGCTAGTTTCTGTTCGTTCAGTGTAACCTTCATTAAGTATTTTAGCTACACATCTAACGCTTTTTGTAAATCAAACTTATTTTCTAAAAGAAAAGATTGGTACAATAAAAGAACGAATTGCCACGCTACAAGTAGATCAAAGGTAGCAGTGACAAAAGTTACGCTAGATCACGCTGGATTGCGGCATCCCACTTTCCTGGATTTCAATCTTTATACTATGTATTTATTACTAAAGGCGACGTGAGGTACCGGCAAAGTAGAATAGCACCTTCCCGGAGGTCATAAGGGGCAATTGAGGTACCGGAAACAACAGGTGGCTGTATATCCTCGAAAGCAGCTCAATTGCAACAGGACGTGGATGGGCAGTAGCATCCCCGTTGAAAAAGCTGCGATCTGCGATTAATGGAAGGCCTATTTTCAGCAGTAGACGTTTGTATGGCTGCCATGATGATGTTGATGAAGACTTCCAGAGATTATTGACTGAGTTTTTAAATGTGGCTATAAAAACAAATGGGACCTAGACACGGGTACGATGGCCTATTCGGTAGTGTCTCTTATCTTATGTTCAATTGGCAGTTATTTCAATCTCCACCCAGAATAAACATTCATGCGAAGGATATTTGCCCTCTGGCTCGGTGTTAAATATTTATTATATTTGTGATTCTTCTGTAGTAAGATATTTGTTCACACAAGTGCTTCAGGGTACTAATGCCGGCTTCAGGACAAAGTATGAGATGTGTTATTTTTTTATCTATATATAACAGTAGAAGCAAACGGAACATATCAACGTAGAGCCTAAACTATAAGGATTAGTAACTTGAAATACTGCACAGGCACAGTTTATTTTGTAACGTAGGAGAGCACGTATGACGGATTTTCGAAAATTTACCCTCTAACAGGGTTAAACGGTGGTGCAAAGTTAGTATAAAACATTGTTGTTTTTAAAGTGAGCTGAATGAAATTCGATAAAAAGGAAAAATCATCTCTTAAGGTAGTAAAAGAGGGGGTAAATGTTAGTTTGATAGTTTTACAACTTAACGCGGGTAAAACCGTGGAGCGCTTCTAGGAGTCTGTTAATTACATCGCAATATGTATATGTACCTAAATTTCTACCTTTGTATGAGGTCATCCTTTTGTCTATGGATAATAATAATAATAAATTCCCACAACATCTCATACATTGACCTGACTCCGTGGTAAGTCGCTTAAAGCATTTGTGTTACGAATGCCAGACAACAGAGGAATCACAAATATACTACTTAAATACATATATATATTTTACACCCATACACAGGGCAAACACAAATATCATCAAATAAATATTTGCTCTGGGTGGGAATCGAACCCAAGACCCCTGGTGCACAAGACAGGATCACTACCGTCTGCGCCATCGGGCCCGTCTAATAATATAATACCTAATCGGTAATTTTACTACTACGAAGACGCGTTCTCCTTTAAAACTCTACATTGCTGCTTCACAACAAAGTTTACTGTAGAAAACCTTTAAGAAAAATCTCATGCATACAAATATTTGAATTTGTAATATAAAGAGGGTATTAAAAGATAATTAGGGCATCAGTGCTTGTTGCTAGATATATGGTGTAGTTGTGCAAAAGCCAGATGATACCTAATGTAGGGGGGAATTCCTAATGTAGCTCACGTTCGGCCACCGAATTCCAGAAATAAGGAATTCAATCAGTACGCGCCAGCCTGATTCGGACGCGTTGGCTCGCGGGTGCTCTAGGGACAGATACTGCTTAATGTCGATGCTCGTAGATAAATAAAAATGTATGTATTAATCTGTGTGGGCAATATTTTTGATGTTATACAGGACACGGCGCGTTTGAATTACGTGTACATTACTGTAATTACATTTTTGTACTCTTTATGGTACACTAACATACACAAAGTTACAAAGACTTGCAAAAAAATACAAATGCCGGTTTTGTCATCCAGTTGCGTTGAAATTGACGTCTGATTAGTTCAGCACTAGGTTAATCCAAAATATTACAATAGTCCGTTTTTACCGGTAACAGCCATTTCTTCCAGGCAACCTTTGGATTAAAAAAGCCTAGCCTACCCTAATGAGTAATAATAGTTATATAAAATTAAGGATATAATTATATATATAATTAAGTTCGATTCCCACCCAGAGCAAATATTTATATGTTGATAATTGTGTTTGTTCTGTGGCTGGGTGTTAAATATATTACTTAAATACATAATTTAAGTAGTATATTTGTGATTTCTTTGTTGTTTGGCGTCCGTAACACAAGTAAGTGCTTTAAGCGACTTACCACGTCAGGTCAATGTGTAAGTAGTCGTGGGAATTTACTTATTTAATTAATTAATGTTTTCACTTATATTTAAACTGCACTTTAAAGTGTTTTAAAACGGTTTTTATCTAACTTACATTTAATGTTCGACGCTTCGGTTCTCAAGCGGTAATTGTTTTCAAGGTTTTCCGGACCGCTCTCACGTTTTGAAGCCGTTAAAGGGTAGTTTTAAAGGATATAGTTACAAAATAGGAAAATTACAGCTACAGATTAAGCTCTACTACGTTTCTATTACTGTAATGTTTCTTTTCTGTAACAACATTCTAAATTGAATGAAATTCTATTCTTATCAATCTATCTATCTATATATTAATCTATCTATCTATATATCTTATTCAATTCTAAAAAGAATTGAAAAAAAACTACTTCTTGTTTTTAAGATCATGATCTTAAAATTAAGGAGAGATCGATCAGAGCATGAAGTGTATTTGTCGACTAATTAATAGAAGAGGTTTATTTGTCAGCACTTGTTCACTAAATTAATTATAAAAGTAAAAATCATAGTATAATTTTCTTTATGAAGTTCGGAAATAGATGTTAGAAAGGCCCGATGGTGGCCGAATATTTTTTTTAATCTAGGATTATTTATTAACGTTTTAATGTTCATTTATGGCATAATAGACGTCAAATACAACTTTAGCTGCGTACTTAATTATTTATAAATAATAGTTTATATCTTACGTAAAAATATACATTGTTGTAAAGTTTAATCAGGAACATTTATAATAATACTTTTTCATATTATTATATATATTTATGAATCATAAATGATTCACACCCCTAGTCAACAGCTGAACTATAAAAATTTTTGAATAAATCACATAGAAATATAAACAAGGTACATTTTTACTTTTCTCATATATTTAAGTAGCTAATAAAAGGCTGGGCTATATAAAAATTAAAGCAAAATTTCTTAGTAAATTTCTATGAAGGTAACGTTCCAAATAAAAGTGAAGGAAGATGTAAACTTAAATGTTACAAAATGGGAAATGTATCGAAATTGAAACAGAATACAAAAGATTCTGTTGCACGAGAGCGAAAATGTTGCGTACATGTAATATTAATACTAGCTATAAAAGTATCGAGTACACTCAGGTATCGATACGTCGTACCTCTAGGGATAATTTTAATATTCAGTGCTGCCACCTGGCGTTGTTGTAAGGTTTCATAGTAGGTTTGGTTTCCATTACGTTTGGCTATCACATTCCTTATACTTGGTGGAAGCAATTTTCATAGCAGCATTCAATTTAGAACCTTGCAAACATACTGTGTGTTAAAAAACCATCTGGGTACTCAAAATATTTCTAATAGGTTTTAATGATTATACATTGAACACCAAAAATCTAGAATTTGTAGAATCATACTCAAGTAAGAGATTATGTAAGTAATTCAGTAGTCAGTAATAAAATCAATAACGAAGAGTCGTTGGATATTCACTTATTGTAGAATAATGGAGGTATATAAAACAAAAATATTAATGAACAGTTTTGGTTGTGAGTTAATAACTTATAGTAACTAAGCCTGGCAATACATTAGGCAGGAAATCCTGACGTATAGCCAGGCCTAGTCACAAGTCTAATTATAATATCTTCTCTTTATTGATTGCATACATTATCTAAATCACAGAGGCACTTATCAAAATTGTATCAGGAATGAATGTAAACATTCTAGTGGCTTCGGCTCAGTGGATATATAAAATGGAGTGCCTCTTACACAATCAGTCTACGGAACACGAAGCCATAAAATGTTTGCTCGGCCTCACCCCATTTCACCCTCTAAAACACACTGAAAAAAGACCAGTAGGTGATTTAACTAATAACTGCCATAATAATTTTTTGTAACCAAATATTAAAATCACTCAATTTAAATAAAATAAAATTTAGAGAGACCAATCAAGTCGTCTATAAATAAAACAAAACACACGTAATATAAAACCACGTTTCATGATATATCATTATATCAGCCATCTAAAGTCTGGCCATAGGGGGGATTTTGCCCATAATTGCCACGCTGGGCAGGCATGGCAGCAATTGCAGAGCGCAACTACGCGATGTGGATACAGTCGTCCATCCGCACCCTGTAGTGTTTAAGCTGCGCTGTTACGGATAGATATACCGCCATCTATCGGTTCCAGTATCTTAGTCGCCTCTTACGGCACAAAGAAGCGCCTTTTTTGATATAGAGATATATATCAAAGATACTAAAGCGGAGTACCGCCGGTACCCTACGGTTTTCGGTTATCCGCGTTTAAGGTAATTAAAATACTTTTACTAGACCATTAATATTTGGGAGATATTACCAGGGGAAAAAATGAAGTAAAACATCGCGATACCCTGAAACATTTCTGATGAAACAGAAAAATAAATTAGTCCATCTCTGTATGCGAGATGTTGTGAGAGATGAGAACACTCGAGTTATCAGAACTGACAGATAGTGGTCTATCTATCCAGAACAGCGTGGCGAAACGCTAAAAGATGGGGATGGGCAGTAGCTTTATCATCCCAATGCTACGCTTTGCAATTACCACTATGCTTATCCAGTATGGCAATTACGGGCAGAATTACCTAATGTTTGCCAGGAAAGCCAGTAAACGCCCTAAGGCAATTTTAAAACATATTATATTATTTTATAGAATATATTAGAATTTTTGAATCGGGAAAATTATACGATTGCGTAAACTTTTAGCAAAATCCACGGTAAAGATATTTTACGCAAAAGAGCACGCTAGATAATTCTGGCACCTGTTTCACTTGCTGATGTATTTTCACTATGGGCGCATCAAACACCGTCAATATACGTTTCAAATTGGTGCCACATTCGTTTTATGTGAATTGTTCATTGGAAAGTATTGGTTTTATGTTTGTTTGGGCTAAGGAGCGCATTTGACATCTATTTAAAAAATATTTGAGTAGTAAAACGCTTACTTTATTTTATGAGGTGATATAAAAAATACTTACCGATGTGGTTTCGAGGCCTATAGAAGCATATACGTTCGTAAAATCGTAAGTATATAACTAGCGCATTGCCAACTTTGTGACTTGAAGATATGTCATATTACCAAATAGTTTCACTGCCTCTCTCAACTTTCAATGAGAATCACAGCCACGCAAAAACGTACTTGTATCAATGCAGACA
The DNA here is from genome assembly GCA_020976665.1 of Heortia vitessoides. NCBI lineage: Eukaryota > Metazoa > Arthropoda > Insecta > Lepidoptera > Crambidae > Heortia > Heortia vitessoides. The sequence continues at coordinate 5,281,782 of JACJUM010003317.1, read as the reverse complement.
ATCTTTATAGCACAAAGATCACATTATTTAGAGTCCCAATTAGTGGAGCTATTTTGTGCTATACAAGTTTTTTTTAAATATTAGACCAAGTCGACAAACATGCATACAATCCGTGTAATAGTCAGCGTCACTGCAGTCCTAAGACGCTCGTTGTATTACAAGGATATCACTAACGCGTTGTGAACATTGAGACTTGAAGATATTATGTCATATTAACAAATATTTTCACTGCCTCTTTCACTCTTCACACCGGAACACAGCAATGCAAATGGTGATAAGAATAGCTGACAATTAGGTATTCGTATCAATGCAGAAGATCTTTGTATGAGGTCTACCTACCAAATGAAGTTATTAATAAAATCAACGAAGATACTGTTTAAGAAAGAGGATAATTTATAAACAAACGTAAGATACTCGTATCATTAGCGCGTAGCCAACCTTAGGACTAGAATGTTATGTTACATTACCAAGTAATTTCAAATCATCTCTCACCGAAACAACAATGTAAACACGGCTTTTTGGTACAATAGATATGTGACGTACCAATGCAGGCAAACTTTGTATTAAAGTCTACTTCTAGTAAACTACTAAAATTGTTCCAATATGCCGATATGCCACGGTATAGCAACGATTCTCTCAAAAAGTTCAAATTCTGACCCTCAAATATCTAAAATAAATTGTCTACCAGGGCTAATAAATTGAGATGACATACAAAATCCGCCAATACGAGTAAAACTGATGTACCATACACCGTATTTTCCTAAAATAAACCAAGAAAGTTAGTTCATCCCAAACAAATCTGTTTTGAAAGTCGCTCTGTCGCCAATCGCGACTAGAGCGGAGATCGATTGCTCGGCAAACACACTCCGAGTCGAGTGCAAACTTTGACAAATGTTTCTGTTCTTTATTCAAATACTCTACATTTGAGACTTTTTGGTAATATTTAACCTATACATATATCAAGAATCATTCTATAAGTATGTATGTATATTCTAGTCATATAAGGTTAAGTCAAATAGAATGTATACACATATCACGGGGCAGTCTTTTGAAAAAATTGCGCAATATCATCTCGTCCAACATATCTCATGTTGAAAGTATTCAACTAATGTGCGTTACAAGCGTTTAATTTTGACACTAAAATATGACACAATGGGTCTTATGAGTAAACACAGTCTCTTTGCGTGATCGAATTAGGAATCAGGAAGAATAAACTTAGCAATATATCCCAGAGGACTATCAATTTGAAGTGGCAATTGACAGGGCACATTGCAAGCAAATCCAACAGGACTGTAACATTTCGAAATGGAGATCCAGCACCGTCAAGGGCAGCGTAGGATATCCACCCACAGGTGGACAGACGATCATACTAAGTTCAGGCCGAATATTAATAATTACAGTCGACCCCCGGTAATCCTGTCTAATCCGACGCCCCCTGTAATCCGACATGGTCTATAAGTATGATTTGTACTTCAGAGTACATATATGTATATATAATATGTATAAAGAATCTTATCACTGGATCTGTAATTTGTCGGATTACAAGGTACTCTTTTGTACAAAAATCCGGACTATAGAGGGTTTTAGGCAGTACTCTATAATCCGAAGAATTCGGTAGTTCGACACAGCCCTGCAAAATGATTGTCGGACTACCGGGGGTACACTGTATTTAATAATTTTGAAGCGGGTACAACATAAGACAATACTTTAATTTTCTATTATGCACATTCTAGACTAGGTTGTGTTTTATAAAGGTTTCTATTAAATACCTTTTTAAGAGCTTGAAACAGAATTTAAGGTAACTCATTTTTGTTGGCCTATGTCTGGATTAATTCGAAAACAATGTTCAGCTTTAGAACATTTGGCAAATTAGACATGGACATACAAATATCAGTACATATTTAAAAGTCTGAAACTAAATGTAAATTTGCGTAAAAAGAAGAAAATTAATATGAACAATGTAAACACAACGACATTGTGTAAAAGCTTTACATAGTTAGCGTACCTAACAGTACACACGATACTTCAAGTTTTGCCACTAACATTGTTAGTTCAGATTGACATTCTAGTGGGTGCAGAGTGTAACTAATTTACCGAGTCAGTTCCCGCCTCAGTGCATTACGGGGGAAACTTGTGTGCATTGTTGTACGGGTGGCGTCGACGCTTATAGCGAAGTGAATAGTTCATAGTTGAGTTTTAATTCAATGTTGATGTTAATGCACCTGCTATGATATGCAAATAGAGACAGTTTGCTTGTTTAAATTACATTTTCTCTAACCAAAGGTTGCTCGTAAGAAATCGTTGTTAGCGATAAGGCCGCCTCTTGTACTGTTCCATGTTTTTGTAATGTTCTTGTGTCGCTTTCTATTGCTGTACAAAAACTTAATAATTATATTAAAGTAAATGATTGTATTTCGTCTAGGATTATAAATAAAGAGTAAATATATTTTTTCGGTAGATAGAGTTCTTAGGTAGATGTTTTTCCATTTTATTTGAAAATGCAGAATTAAATAATCTTGACTGTGAAAATCGAAAGAACATCCACATAAGGGTAAAAGAACACATGTGGAACATAGAAGAAAAGAAAAAGTTGTGAACTGTATTGGGTTTGGCCAGTCCGGAATTCACAAGCGTTGTGGACGAGAGTCGATGTGGTTTTAGTGGGTAGTCCGGCAGCGCGTCGGCGAGTCTCACATACCTGCCCGTTACGCGGCAGGATGCGCAAATGCATTTCTTATCGTTAAAAAAAACCAGAAGCCAACCTTAGATCAGGTTTGACTAACCTCAATTACTTGCGCGAAGGAACACCGTTCTACAGATGCCGATCTAGCTTCGCGAAGCTATTGAAATTAAAAAATACCCGAATCAGACTTACATCCGAACGAGTGTACCTCAAATGCATTAGGGCAGCAGCATTACCGTCATGAACGTCGAGTGCAAAGTTAATATGAAACTACAATTTTTATGTTATGCAAATTTAATTCAATATAAAAGTTCCTCATTGAAAGTCGTGAAACATGAGTTTAATATTTGCGAAAATCATCTCTTCAGTGCCAGTTATAGAACTTAACGCGGGTGAAACTGCGGGGCGTTGCTAGTATTGGGTGTGATAAATATAATAATTAACAGTAAACATGTACAAATGTAACAAACACGGCCGAGTAAGTAAGCTGCCCTTCCTTATTTTATCCTTCCTAATATTATCCAATCGTTTCAGTAGCGACGGGTCCGACATTTGTATAGAATACTAATTCTGACCTTTGCCGAGCTGAATATTTAAATGCACCATAAACATTATAAATTGCTTATTGCAAGCCATATTTATAGCTCAATAATATTAAATGACATTAACGTCCCTAGCAATATACGAAATCATGAAACTATAGCTATTAAAAATGTTTACATTTCTCATACATTAACCTGATTTCGAGGTAAGTCACTTCAAGCACTTGTACTATGGATATCGTAATCACAAATATAGTACTTAAATACATTTTTTAACACTTAGACACGAAACAAACACAAATATAAATGTTTGTCCTGGTTGATCGAACCCACGACCCTTGACGCATAAGATAGGATCATTGCAATCTGTGCACTCAGGCTTGTCGTTATTATAAAGTTAACAAATAAGCATACAGTCCAAATCAGCATTGTGACCTATAGATGCTCGTGTCATCCCAAGGATATCACTAGCGCATCGCCAGCCTTATGACTCGAAGACATGATACATTACACGATAGTTTAATTGCCTCTTTTATCCTATATACCAGAACAAAAATGCGAATACCGCTGCTTGCATTAGAAAGAGACGCAATAGATATAATGGTGCGATAAATAGTACTAATGTCAATTTATTTGTAAATATATCATCATCATACCAGCCATTTAAAGGTCCACTGTTAAACATAGGTCTCGCTAAGAAAGAGGTTATGTTGCCCATAATTCCCGTGCTGGACAAGCGTGTAGACAATCGCAGAGCTCAGCTTTCGCGATAAGGATGCTGCTGCCTATCCCCGCCCTGTACATTTGTGCTGACTATTTTGCATGGATATACCGCCATCTGTCGGTTCTGGTACCTTAGTCACCTCTTAGGATACAGGGTAGTACAGGGGAGGTACTATTCTACTCTGCCGGTACCTCACGGCAAACAAGCAAGTATATACTTTTTGGAAATACATGATGCTGGCCGTTTAAGTGGAGATTGGTAAAAAAGTCAGGCGTCAGGCGATTCTGATGATCTTACTTAGACTTTATTACCATTATTTAAGAGGTGATATCTAGTTTGATAAATAGAGTAATAGACAAGTAGCTTGCGGTCCGCTTGTATTGGATTACTTATTTAACGGCTGGTAGACGTCTTTTTAAACTCGTCTACACCTCATTTTCATCTGTTTATACTGCCAAATACGAGTGTTAGCATTTTATTTTTATTAGACCAAATCGACAAATAAGCATACATTCATTGCAGCTTTTAGACGCTCATAACATTACGAAAAGATCACTTATATATCACTCACCCTTCAGATCGGACAACAGCAATGCGACTGTTATTTTGCGGTAGAAATAGTTGCGAGTGAGACACCAATGCAGACATTTCATGTAAATACATACATCATGTAAATTGCTATGCTCCTGTTTAAACGGTGAGAGAGGCAGTAAAATTACTCGGCAAAGTGACAGTATCTTTAGTTCATAAGGATGGCGATACACTAGAGATATTATTTGTGATGACATGAGCGTGTATGCTGCCATTAATGTTTACCATCAAGCGGACTATATGCTAGTCAAATCAGCTAGACTTCATAACCTAAAAATAAACTTGAAAAATATGAAGAAAAAAAGGGGGCTTATATATTGTTTATTCTTTTATTTTAGGTTAAAATAAACTTATGCGTTGCTTCTGAAAACGAAGATTTATTTCGTTAATTTCTTACAAATATTATTATATAATCTTACAAATAAATTATTTAACTACCCTATTATTATAACTTTACCTGAAAACGAAGAAACGACAATTAAAGTTTATTCTTCCACCAATTATTCTTATTTATCTATCTTATTTAACAAATCACAATAATTTAATATGTACAATGCTATTTTTTCCATAACCTCTCAACTGACTATTGACCTCAGATTCTAGCGCTTGTCAGTTGTCAATGTCATTCAATGTCGTTCAAAAATTAAAGAAATATTATTTCTTTACATATATAATTTGTCTATTTACCGACTAGACGCTAATATGTTGTTAGCAGATTGAAACAGCCCCACAGAGGTCTAAGCAGTAATTATAAGTAAGTTGTAACAAGGAAAACACTACTAAAGCTAGTAGGCACAAAGTAACGATTAATCGGGATCAGATAAACACACCAAAGCTTTCCGGACACAATTAAGAGAGGGTCTAATAAATAAAAGGGACTATACCCAAAGCTTGTTTGGATATCGTTTTTTCAATGGGTTTCGTAACGCAGAACAGTGTTGTTTGAAGATATGGTTTAAAAATTAGTGCACGGATTTTAACTAAGGCACACTCACATGACGCTGATTAACGATTATAATGACTGAATAAACAATTTAAGAACTCCACATATATTTAATCGTACGTTTTAAAGACAGAAAATAAATAACAGGCTAGCCGTCTAAGCTCATTCAAATATATTATAATAAGACATGTTATTTATTAATGAATTTAGAATAAAATTGTCATTATTTTTAAATTGGATGGTATTATATATCCTTATTTCCTTTGATCATGGCATCCATTTTTATTGTGCTATTTATGGTCAAAAGAAGGTGCTTGAAAAAGTACAGCCAAAAAATTCAAAAATTTGGTCAAATTAAGGAAACTTAACTAACTTAATTAACCGTAGGCTTTCGGCAAATTAAATTACTACCTCCCTCTGTAATAGGTTTGCTTTGCAATTACCTCCACACCTGCCCGTTACAGTAATTTTGGGCTAAATCTCACCTATGTAGCCTATGTCTAGCAATAGACGTTCTAAAGCTGCTTCGATGATGTCAATGATTGATTTCGAAAATAGCTTCGGCTGCTAAAAACCGGTACCGATTGAGGTACCAGCATACCAGCCATTGGATATCTACTGCTGGACATAAGTCTCTGGCTAGAAAGGAGGTTTTTTGCTCATAACTGCTGCGCTTGAGAACCATGTTAGCTTGTATCGGATGGATATTAGTCGCCTCTTACGACATCTGGTACAGTAGGAGGTACTATTCTATTGTGCCGGTACCTCAATCGGTACCGGTTTTTAGCAGCCGAAGCTATTTTTGAAATTAATCATTGTCATCATCTAAGCAGCCTTAGAACGTCTATTGCTAGACATAGGCTACATAGGTGAGATTTAGCCCAAAATTGCTGTAATGGGCAGGTGTGGAGGTAATTTCAGAGGAAACCTATTACAAAGGGAGGTAATAATTTAATTTGCCGAAAGCTTACGGTTAATTAAGTTAGTTGAGTTTCCTTAATTTGACCAAATTTTAAATTTTTTGGCTGTACTATTTCAAGCACCGTTTTTTGACCATAAATAGCACAATAAAAAAGGATGCCATGATCAAGAGAAATAAGGATATATAATACCATCCAATTTAAAAATAATGACAATTTTATTCTAAATTCATTAATTACATGTCTTATTATTATATATTTGAATGAGCTCAGAAAGCTAGCCTATTCTAGGAGTTCTTAAATTGTTTATTCAGTCATTATAATCGTTAATCAACGTTATGTGAGTGTCACGCGAACTTCAAATGCTAGGCACTATCCCAAGCGGCCCTTGGGAAATCCCGATGCTCCACAAATTTAATCAGCGAAAATATGTGGCACGATATAAAACAGTTGACTTTTACGTCGCCCAAGAAACCACAAAAGGGTGAAAACTAAGTAGGAATGGCTTGTAAATAATGGAAAAGGGAAGTGGCCAAACAAGAAACCTTTTGAGATTTACCACGCAAACAAAGGTATAGTGTTCGCGATACGCTGTCTATCTGGAGTAATTTGTTTATATACTTCTGTAATAGGGTTTGTCAATGGACTTATCAGAAATGCGCGTGGTGAATTTATTTGCTATATTTTTTTCCTCCCGACACATAAACTAGTATAATTAATGTTTTCTAAGGATTGAAAATATTCGATTCTATGTTTACTTCTTTTTTTACTCAATAGATGAAACCCAAACACATCACACCTTTATTATCTGGTAAACATTAAATCATATAGAGTATTTTCGATGCCAAGAACACAATTTTGCTTCACACTTTTTATTTTATTTTTTAATTTTTTATGATAATTAGACTAGGTCGACAAACAAGGGTATAGTATAGGTATAGCAAGCGTCACAGTACATAGACGCTCGTAATATCACAAGAACATCAATAGCGCATTACCAATCTCGTGACTTTAAGGTATTATGTGTGACATTGTCCAGTGATTTTAATGCCTTTTATCTTTCAAACCGGAAAAGAACAACGCGAATACTGCTATTTAGCGGTAGAATGACCTTTTGTGTGAGACTTCATGGAAAAAGTAAACGTATGAGACATGAATGTTTAAAGATAACCTGCAACAGAAAGAGAAGAGATGGCGCCAATTCTCTACGAAAAAGGTATATTAGAAAAAAAAACAAGATGCCTTATAAGGTCACGGTACTAATTAAAAGTGCACTTACTTAGAACGGAAAGAGTGTAGATTGACTTTTTTTTATAAAAGAATAAATACTTTTTAATAAAAACTGCTTTTTAAAAATAATATTACCATTGCAGTGTATGGTTGGCTATAGATTATGCTTTGATAACATTGATTTTATTCCTTAGCGATCACAAGAAGATGAGATTCTCGTTTTATTATATCATTATATCCAGATGAAAATTGTTGTTAATTAACCTCATATTTATGGTACTGACATTTCGATCAAGCGGACATCTCCACAAAATGTCCTGAGCGGTAACCTTTTTAAATAGTCAATGATTATCACGACATACGTTTTTTTATCCAATCTAATTTTAATTATTTTGTCATATCAATTAGGGAGGAAAAGCGAATGGCTAAATTGTCGTTGCTGTGGATTTTTTTAATTCTATTCTTCACATTTAAAGTATTGACAAAGCAACAACACTGTTGTTTACTTTTTGGTTAAAAGTATTATAGTAAAGTAATGCAAATAATAATAGTAAAGTAGATTATTATTTACATTTTTTTTTAAATTATTTCAATTGTTTGCAATTACATAAGTTCTCTTTACAAAGATTAATCAACTATGCATTGTAATTTTTAAGTAGTTCCTGTTATAATGATAGTAGGTTTTAAATGTGAATTTGCGTGCATGCATGCATGGATTTTCAGCATGGAGGTATGTATTATTTTATTATTAATTTTGTACTTATCATGAGCATGTAAGTTAAAGTCAGTATTGATAAAATATTTATCATCTGATCTATCACTGCACATACCACAATATGCTATATGTTAGCGATTTATAATTCATCACCGGCAAGAGGAAGGTACCGAATAAAACATTCTATAAGCCTTATCTTGGCATGTCTCGGATAATATATGGAGGTCTGTACAGTTGCGGAGTAAGGGTCACAACGAGCCCCCGTCATCTCTCATCTGTGGACCAACAAGGGTATGTTACGATGGTATGTGAAATTACTGGAGAATAGTTTTTGAATGTCGCTTAACCTGCAAAGTCCTTTTAGGTACTGTGTTATAACTACATATTTACACGGGATAAACATTATACAGAGGTCATCTGCATTGGTACCTCACCATTATCAACATATCAGCCATAAAAATAGGGGGGTTTTTGCCGGTAATTGCCGCGCTGGGCAGGCGTGGTGGCAATCGCAGATCGCAACTTCGTGATGACGATGCTGCTACTCATCCTCACCCTGTAGCATTTAAACGGTGCTGGATATACCGCCATTTGTCGGCATCGGTACCTTAGCTGCTTCTTACGGCACCTGGTACAGAGAGAGGTACAATTCTACTCCGCCGGTACCCCATATCTAAACATCATGTAATCTAAGGTAAACATTCCTATGTACATGTTTTTGAATGACTGTTAGTTATCGGAAGAAGCAGTATCTGAAGAGTCCCGACCAGTCGCTTGTAAAAGTTTGTTGGTTTCCCTCGAGACCTGATCCATCGTACGTCTGATATTATGAATTAAAGTAGCCATGTAAACAACATCTTATAAAAAGAGATTGGGAGATTGAAAGACAAACATTGAGGCATAATTTATCCTAATAATTGAAACAATAAATATATTTTGAACTATTTAAAAGAAAAATAAACGAGCGACCGTTAAGAGGGTTTGATATTTTAATGACGAACGTATATAGAACGATTGAGTATATATACAACTTGTAATGATCATGCAAAGAAAACAAAAATAAATACAGTGTAAACAAATTGAGAAGTAGATTGCTGTATATACGAAAAATATAGGTCAAAGCGCCCCTTGCTTTTTTACAATAATATTAGTATTTTATGATAATTAATATTTTCAGCCTATATTAAGAATTATTTAGTATTTTTTAGATTAATGTACATGTACATGGAGGACGTGTTTTTTAGTTATAATATAAATTAATTATAATTATTCTTATTTTTTTAGGTTAATGCGGGGAAATGAATTTAACTTATTATCGTACCAGTTCTTGTTAAGTGTACAAAAGTTTAAATTAAATCTGTCCGTTGAACCCGTAAAGTGGGTCAACATTGAGTCCATGAAGTTACAAACAAACTTACAGGTGAGGTTAATCAGGCAACCAGTTGTGAGTGTCATGTGTGAAGTTATTAGTTAAATGAATAAAGGCCAATTTAATGTAATCTTTTAAATTAAATATTTATTTCGGTAGTGATTGAACTTAAATAGAATACAGCTAAATTAGACTAGAATACATACTATGATTTGTTTGAACTATCTCTAAAATATTTACTTAAATTTCGTAAAATGGTTTGCTTTGAAGATCTAACTGATAACTAATCGTAATAATTTAAATAAATAATATAGCTATTTAAGAGGACTACGTCTTCTAATGTGGAAGACGTAGTGTTCATTAACATTTCACTTGTCTATAAGTTTGGCTGGACATGTAAATGTATAGACAATGGAATGTCCAAGAAAAAAATTCTCAGGCTTACAAGGATTCTATTTTACTAGTCATCAGTAGCAAATACTAATATATATCTTGCAGTGGTTTCTAAAGTGCGAAGATTTTTGTCTTATAAAGTTCTTATAAGTCGTAGTAAAACGTCTTATAACTTTAAGTATAAAAAAACTGATATGACTACAATAGTACAGTTAAGAACGTTATTGTATTTTTTTAAATTATCATACCTAGATCGACATATTCGTTGTATACTCGCTATCTTCGTAATCATCATCAAACCAGCAATTAGAAATCCACTGTTGGATAAGACTCTTAAATAGGCCTCTCCATAAAGGAGATGTTTTGCCCGTAATTGCCGCGCTGGGCAAGCATGTTAGCAATCGCAGAGTGCAGCTTTCATGACGGGGATGCTGCTGCTCATCCCTGCCATGATCGTGAATGAGCAGCATCATGTTAGTGTATATCTCTAAAACTACTGAAACGATATTCAATTATAAGAGCCGATATTTGGTTAAGCTATCATTATACTATATAAATTAGGTGTCATGGAGTTTATTCGGGATTAACTTCTTAACTCCTGAACAGGTTTAGGCTCAGGAGTTTTCTCCGAGAGCCTTAACATACATATCTCTATCGCCATGGGTAACCAAAGCACAGTCTTTCAGGCAGAATGCATGGACAAATAAAGCGCAAGCAAACGCCGGGAAAAAGGTATACAACTCTAGGATCAGAATACCGTCAGACAGCCGCTCGGTCTTGGTGATCCTACAGAGGCAGACCATGACCTGGAGAACTATCTACGAATGTCACCAGTGGCTGTCAAAGGTATGCTCTACAAATGAAGTAACACTATAATAGATAAAGGCCACCAGTGCTATACGAGGCAAGATCGTTGGATCGGAACCAATCCTGCCCCTGACACAATCATGGGTACGAGACATGCTACGTCAGGACATAGTAAGGGAATACCAAAAAATACTGGTCTAGTATCAGTACATGTCGACAGGTCAAAAAAGCGATACCCACCATCAGCCACAGACTGTCAGCTAAGAAAGCTAAAATGGTTACATCTGTGGCTACTTGTGGGAGTATACACAGAGAATACCCTACAAAACAAACATCCATTCACCCTAGGTATTACCGAGAGCCCACTGTGCAAAGTCTGTGTAGGAAGCGAGGAAACAGACAATCATGTCGTCTTGGACTGTCCTGAGCTGCCAGAGTACAGAGCGCGATACATCAAATATCCGAGGTCAATTCTGGAGGTGAAAGGAAGCCATACCACCAACCATAAGAAATTTCTGGAGGAATTGCTTCCTGAAAGAACTGAGTTGGCAAAAATAGGGTCAAAAGTATAGAAAACGCAAAATAGATGCAAAGAAAGGCGTCGAGTTGCGGAAATCTGCCTTTTTTTAAATAAATTTTTTACAACATCTCATAAATTGACCTGCCCCGGTGGTAAGTCGCTTAAAACACTTATTTTCTACACCAGACAACAGAGGAATCACAAATATACTACATAAATATATATATTCAACACCCAGGCCGAGAAAAAACATAAATACCATCATATGCTCTGGGTGGAAATCGAACTCACGACCTATGGTGTACATGATAGCGTCACTACTATCTGCGCCATCGGGCCCGTCTTCGAGAACTCTCCCAGATTGTCATCCTTTAATCTAACTTTATAACCGCCAATTTTAAAGCGTCAGATATCAATTCTATTGATAATAAGGGCTATAAATCCGGTCGTTAACAAGATTGCGTTATGATCGTTTTAAAACGACATCGACAGCCTTGCTCCCTCCCTGGTGAGCGGCGAGATAGAGTGAGTTCTCGATTAATTTCCTGATGTGAGACTCGGACTGGATCACGAAATCGATTTGCTGACTTTATACTAGAGCGCTTTCATATTTCATTGGCGTACCTATAATAAAACTTTGAGATAGATCCAGGGGGAAACTTCTTTGTTTGATTGTTGTGGAACAGTTTTATGTTTTGTTGTTTTACTTGGATGTACTCGCGTAGAGCGTTTCTTCTAAGCATAGAATACTCCCGGGAAAATCTCCACGTGAAGTTAATATAGTACTTAAGGATCTTTCCAACGGTCTGAATGACGGGCACTTAACGCGTTGTTTTTATAGTACAAGTATAAGATATATCTCCGGAGCGAAGACCATTTGGTGTAAAAATAATAAATCATCAAAGTACAGCAAATAGATATTTATGTTTATTTTCTAATAGGTACATTTTTCTATACATATTTTTTACTGTGCGTCTCGTTTCTACTTGGTACAGTTGAACATGATGTATATTTTTTTAAAGCTTAAAATTTGTTGTGTCAAATAAGAGAAAATGTTAGACTTATAATAAAAAAAAAAATTGGCCCTGAATCGTCAAATGATGACGCTGTAGTGAAACTTTAAAATGTAGTGCCTGGAAATTAGGAGGTTCAATTTTTTTTGTCAATTGTTTAACATTTACGGGTATATACTATCGTCTTCGTTTTTACGGCGAAGCAAAGTGTACTTAATGTCAATTAGTTTCAAACCTGATTTACTTATGCATACTTCATTCAACAACCTAATTATTTTCTTACTATTCTATTTTTTTTCAAAGATTGCCTGAAGGGATCGCTTTCATATTTCTTCTTTTTATGTTTAATTAATGTATAAAAAAGCAGCAATAAAGTAATGTACCCTGCGGCATGTAATGAGCTCACATACATTATTATATTATAATGCGAAATAGAAATATATTCTGGCTGCTAAATGATCGATTATCGAATTAAAACTCCACTTTTCCATACATTTTTCATTCAGAATGTTTCTAATCTACACACATTAGACTCCATATTCGCTGGAATTAAAAGGAACGTGAAAGGCTCCAAATGAAAGCCTCGAAAAGCACCCAAATCGAATAGGCTATCTGAAAGGCTTTTGGGGCGCCGGCGTTCGGCGGCCATAGAGGCTGAATTTAAATTTGTGTATCGCGAAGTTTATTTCAGGAGGGCGAAATGAGGTTACGGTCAATGGGAAAATGTGCGGAAAAGCTTTTGTGATGTTTTCTGAGAATGTAAGGTGATTGGATTTTGATGAGTATTGCGCTGGTATATACGGTGGTGTTGGCCGAATGGTACCGGTGGATAAGAATAGTACCTTTGTATAAAGTGCGTAAGAGGTGACTGAAATACTGAAACCAACAGGCGGTGGTAAATCCATTCAAAACAGCGCAGCTTAAATACTACTGGGTGGGGAGCAGCATCATGGTTGGGAAGCTGCTTTCTAGGTTTTATTTATTAATTTATTTGTTTAGCCATAATTATAAATACATTTTGGGATATCTCACTCTTTTAAATTGCGACCATGTATACTCAGTGCGGCATTTATAAGAGCATAAATCATGAGAGTAGATAGAGTAAATGCGCTTTCGAATTCGTCAAATTGTTATGTATTTAACATCCAGTAACGAATAAAAACATATGAAAACATCATAATACTAACTCATATAGCCAGTGGCTCAGTCCTGTTGTAATTTTTATATCGCGACCCGTCAGAACTTTTACATATATGCACATAAACATCCAATAACTTATGTACACATACATATTTACAAACAAATATGTGTATTTACACACCTATACAAATACACATTGAACAATACATATCATTACGAAAAGGTAGGGAAATATGTGATTTCCAATTCACCAACCATTACACTAAAGCCCGTACCGATGGCGAATTATAATTAGATTATTACAATATGCGATCCTCCGGTATTTGGTATACTGTGAGGTAGCGTACTCTTAAATAAATAAGGTATCCAAATTAAGTCAAACCTCATAATAAAGTTGTTACATTTAACTGACACTGCACAATATTTTTCAATTTCATCATAGATCATGAAATAACCACTTGAAGATCTCTTGTTTGACATTTGCCGAAATTCGAAATATTACACAATTTGACAATTGTTGAACAGAAAGCGGGACACATAAGGATCAATATGCTTTGCAAAAGAAGTCTTATTAGTGTTTCTATCTTGTGCGCCAAAAGTTGTTGGTTCGACCCCCGCCCACAACAAAATTTTATACCATAAATGTTTTAGTCTTTTTTAAGTTTAATTTAGTTAAAGAAAGTATTATATATGTTGTGTGATGTCTGTAACACAAATGCTTTAAGCAACTTCAGTTCAGTTATCAGATGGACTTCTTATAGAAGTTATGTGATTGTAATTAGTAATAATAATTATGTAAATGGAATTTCTCTAATCATTGTTATACGTAGCGTAAAGATTGATGATATTGAAATTAAATTAAGCGTGAAAGAAGAATACAGAAAGGACATAACTTTTTTTTCTATTTCTTTAGGCCTCGTTTCCATGAAATGTTTTAACAATAAGCAATTTTTCACTTTTCATAACGTCGACGCGCAATAATGTAACTGAAGTTTTCTCGGAAAATAAAGGACCCTTTGAAAGGAAGGTTCCAAGATTGAAACCTATTGTCAAGTTATGAATTTAGAGACTATTGTATGCGTACTATGGATTTTTATTTTTCTTTCCGTATCGGTCCAAGAAGCAAGAGGGGGAGGAGGAAGGGGGATTTGTTTCTCGTTGTTAGTGGTAAATAAGATCCTGACGGAGTATTCAGACCAGGACGAGAAACAAGCATAATATAAAAAGAATATATAATATTATATAAAGTAATATTCACAGCACTTGTTACGGAAGTCAGTCTTCAGAGGAATAATAGTAAGGTACCAATTCAGACGACCTTTGAATGAGGTCTACGTATCTATTTGTCTATCAGAGGGCACTACTCTGCACTAAGGCTGGTCGAGTGAACACCCCTTAGTTTTTAATGGATTAAATATACCTAATAACCAGTCGCTATCCTCTCCGGGGCGACGGGTATAGGTCGGCCACTTTTGCAGGGAAAAAATGGTCAGTCGTGATGTGACTTTTGACATTATTATACTTAACATTTATTGTCATACAATTGAAACAGCAAGTTATGATATTAGATATCATGTATGACAATAATGTATTTTTTAATTACAGATTTTATCGAAGGAGCAGGAAAAGGGAGTTTACCATCACTTTCTTCCTCGTTGATAGACGTTAGGACTGATTTTAATACATTTTGGCATGCATATAGCTTAAACAGCAATGGAGGATATATCTGTTTTTTCCAAAAAAGTTCCCGCGGGACACAATAAAAAGCAAATCACAAACGAAGTCTCGGTAACTGGCAAAAATTAAAATTATGGAGAATAAATTCTATTTCTATATTCGCTACGCTTTCACGGTGCTATGATGATATTATAAAGAATTGTTTTTAAAATGATAATGTAATTCAGTTTTAGAGATATATTTTTAGCATTTTCTATTATTTTATTTGTTATTACAATCTTACATATAATTTACAAGGTTACCTTGTTAACTTTTTACTAACTAATAAATTGGTTAATCGTTTAATAGTCTTTATCTGTAAAAGTTACTCGATTCCTGTTGCAACGTCCGTAGCTAACGGCATCTGATGCATCAATTGAGCAAATATTCTCTCATTTAAAAATATGAGAGAATAACGTCGTCTTCGAGTACGCAATGGCCGTACAACATGGCAAAGCGGCGTCCCGCTCGCACTCGTGGTAGTGGTCAAAGCATTTGCACGGCAGAATCCGGAGGCAAGACTAGTGATGATGTTTACATAGATGCAAATGAGAAAGTGGCTCTCAGTATCGGGTGCTATGTCAAAGATACCTTATCAAAGAGTTTAGCGCTCAAGTGGATTGTGATAAGTTAAAAGCCGGTAAGAGCTTGACGCGATGTGTGTTATTGAAACGTTAAATGTGGATGTGGCATCACCTGTTTTTATTCTTTCCAACGGTATACTTGTATAGTACTATGTAAGTCGTTATGATCACTACAGATGAATAAAAAAAAATACAGATCTAAGTTAGTATTTAACAGAGCCCTTTCAAATAAGACCCGTGGCGATGTCCTCAGAGTTTAACAAATTTCATCATTATTAAAAAGGAGTACGATATATTATGGTGTCGTGGACGCGCATCCCAAAATAAATAATAATAAATAAATTTACAAGACATTTCATACGATGAACTCACTCTGAAATATGTTGCTATAAACACTTGTGTTACGGACATCAGACAACAGAGAAATTACAAATATAATACTTAGATACATATTAATAATAATAAATTCCCACAACATCTCATACATTTACCTGACTCCGTGGTAAGTCGCTTAAAGCACTTGTGTTACGGACGCCAGACAACAGAGGAATCACAAATATACTACTTAAATACATATATTTTACACCCATACACAGAGCAAACACAAATATCATCATATAAATATTTGCTCTGGGTGCTCTGGGTGGGAATCAAACCCACGACCCCTGGTGCACAAGACAGGATTACTACCACCTGCGCCATCGGCCCTGTCAAATAAATAAAGCACAAAATATTATTAAATATTATCATCATCTTTCGGCCGTAGTGATCATATAGATTTAGAATTAGAACAATATGTCTGAATGCAGCAGTTTGTCTATCCATCTAATAGAAAAACCCAATAGTTTCGGCGTCAACCGCCGTCGGTTGAGTGCTGTGCGTGTACTCTCACCCTTCACACCGGAAAACAGCAATGCTATTTAGCGGTAGATATAGGTGAGATTAAGATACGCAGACGACCTTTGGATGAGGTCTACCTCATGTAA
Organism: Heortia vitessoides; assembly: GCA_020976665.1. Lineage (NCBI taxonomy): Eukaryota > Metazoa > Arthropoda > Insecta > Lepidoptera > Crambidae > Heortia > Heortia vitessoides. Next base: position 5,264,906 of record JACJUM010003317.1, on the reverse strand, counting down.
AAAGAAAAATTTAAGTCTATATAAGAAAGTGAAAAAATACATATATAATTCAGCAGTAACCTGTTAAATAACACATATATAATGTCAGTTTATGAAAATAACTTCTATGTACTAGAGCAATTATATGTCAGTGTGTGCTCTAGTCGGATCTAGATTGGAGTGGCTCCATGTATGTTAGCGGTTAGCTGATGACTACGGATATCGCTTAAACTTCTGTTGTGAACAGGTATTTCTAGATAAGATAAGCCGCACTAAATTGATTTGATTCCTAGTCAATATACATCATGTACTGATTTTTATTATTATGCACTATATAGGCTCGCCCACGACTCCGCTCGACGATTTTTCTGGAATCATTAGTAGCTTAATGCTTTAAGTATTAGCATGTCAAATTCCATCATATGCGTTTGACTTTTTTAACTGTTCCCTCATTATCATATCAGCCATTGAAAGTCCACTGCTGGACATAGGCCTCACCATGAAAGCGGGAATTTTACACATAACTGCCGCGCTGTGCAAGCATGTTGGTAATTACAGAGCGATTCTTTCGTGACAGGCATGCTGCGGCACATCCCTGCTCTGTGCATTTGAACTACACTGTTATGGATGGATATTCCACCATCTGTCGGGTCTGGTACCTTAGTCACCTCTTACAACACCTAGTACAGGAGAAGGTAATATTCTAAACCGCCGATACAACGTGGCTTGAACTGTGTATTTTATTTATTTATTAATTTATTTAACTTTATTGCACAAAATGTTACAAAATGTACAAATGGCGGACTTAATGCCAGATAGCATTATATCCCAGTCAACCATTACACAAAACAGAAAAAGGATATATAGTGGTGCAGACAATATATATACAAAATAGATAAACGTGCGTTTATTTATATAAATATGTATCCGTAACAACTACACTGAACATTACACTTTTTTAATTAATCAACTTAAATATACAATAATGTGGTACCGGCAGAGCAGAATAGTACTTTCGCCTGTACCAGGTGTCGTACAAACCGACAATTACATAATATTTACAGATATACCTATATATCCCTTTGACAAAAAAATATAATAAATTTATAAAATCTATTATCAACTTAAACAAATATGTACTTTAAACCTATTTTGAAGTATTTTGTAGTTGCAAGTATTTATTACTGTAGTAAAGACGAGAATATAAGTTTCAACTTCATGTTTAACACGCGCTAGGTCAACAAGACAGAAAATTTATGGCGATTCGATTACTAAGTATCAATGTAGAGCAATTTTTCCCAGCGGGTGTTGTACGTCATAGCGTTCGACATATTTACGACCTCGGGAGACACTTGTTACATGAACATTTTTATGTATAATGAAGCAGTACGCGGTATGAAACGATAAACATAAAAATGGGCACGTCAAATAATCTGCGTTTTAAAGCCGTTAAAAAAAATGGTATTATTAAAAATTTAATATTAAGAGAGGTTTAAGACTAAACTTAATTTTTTATCTAGTATTTTTGTAACTCGATACAACTTGAATCTTCGTAAATTTTAATTTAAAATTATTAGTTGTATAGTAAAGTATAATAGAACAGTTCTTGTGACTTTACTTTTTGTTCTTTAGTAATGCCCTAGAGCTATCCTCTAGGGCATTACTTACGAGCCGGTAGCCTCTTTCCGATTTTGCGAACCCAAAAGGGGCTTCTACCAGTTATGTGGAAGATTCGCAAAGCATGCGGCCTACACTGGAATTGACGTTCAGCATTATGGTCGCCTGGAAAATAACCTACTCTAGATAATCTTTATTAAAATACAGACAGCATACTTATTATAATTTACTTCAATAACTCTGTGTTATTTTGCAGTAAATTAGTGCTTTAAGATTGAATACCAAAATATTTTATATCCAAAATAATTTTAACTATTTCAAGGTCATTTTTAAAATAAGTCAGATGGATGTGATGTTATCTTCTTGGAGAGGCCTATGTCCAGCAGTGGACTTCCAATAGGTGTAATGATAATGACGATTGGATGAGGTAGTAAATATAAATAATAACGTTGAAAATTTCCTAATCTCAAATAATCTCCCTTACTGTCTATTAATCGACTTTTATCATAATAAATGAATTCACTGAGCACTACTTAGACATCATTTAAATAATTCGCTCTCGTTTGTTAAACAGGCCAAGTTCGCATTTATCTCAATTTGTTTCAAAAGTAAAATATTATCCTCTGTTATATTGCCACGGGGAGAATTATTATGTATTTAGGTCAATTCAAATATGATTTTAGTTGGCCGGATAAATGAGCTCGTGCGTGGCTTTGATTGTCTTTTTCGTAATATATGTGATACATATCTAGTGGAGCGGAAACAATATGTGTGTCCATCCACCTTGTGAGTTGTCCTACACGGTGTGTGTTTTTCTTCCGTTACGTAGCAACTATCGTCCATCAGTTTTGCGTGCTATGTCCACTGCCGCTTCAACTTGTTGATCTGCTTGAATATGCTAGTAACTTTAGTTTTTCTATGAATCTCCTCACTACTGATTAAGGATACTCAAAAAGACCAAGTTATGTATTCACTATCAACTATTAATCCGATTTTTAATAATGAAGTGAAAAATGTTATGTCAGAATGTGTATTACTTCAACAAGTATGAAATGTAAATGCCAAAATTGCCGTGGAGTGCCGGTGATGTAGAATAGTACATCGGAAAGAAAGAATATTGGAACCGGCAGATGGCGTTATATCCATCCAAAGCAGCGAAGTTACAAAAGGGCGGGGACGGGCAGCAGTACGTAGCGTAGCTTCGTGCTATGCACGGATACGCTACAATTGCCACCACGCCTGCCCAGAGCGCCTTTCTTAGAGAAGTATAAGTGCTACGGCTGCTATTATGATGATATGTATACGAATTTCTATCCATGAATGTTAGGTTAGCTTATTGTGTATTATGATTTGCCAGTACTATATTTTTTTATTATGACAATCTATTAACCATATACCTTTTCGAGCACATAAAAGTGTTACTTTCTGTTATCTTTATTTTTATAAACATTTAATAAGAACCAGTTTACTTCTGATTTTTTACGTATTACTTAGAAATTTCATCGTATATTGTATAGTGATATATATATATATTTCCATCTTTGTCACACCATTGTTGTGTCCTCTGTTAAGGACTCGCCCATTGTGGGACATAGAAGGGTAGACGTAATATTTGTTTGTGTTCTAATAAATAAGCAAGATAATAGCGATTGGGTATTCGATATCCATCTATTAGATATGTCGTCATACATTTTTAGGTCATTTCGAATGAAACTGTGTCATACTTAATTTATTTGTAGATCTTAGTTGAAGGTAGCAATTTAAACTTACTAATAATATGAACTTGAAAGATTGTAAAATCATAATATTAAATTGATTTTCCACAAAATCTCATCAAACTCAGCCGGACACCAGACAACAGAGGAATCACAAATATACCATTAAAATTGGGTGTTGCGGTGCAATTGTGTTTAACACCCAGACACAGAAAAAACACAAATATCATCATATACCTACATATGGGTAATGGGTGGGGATCAAACTGCGCCACCAGTCTCCGTCATATATTAATGAATGGTTTTTACTCTTTCACACCGGAACGGCTGAACAGATCTGGGTGATAATTGGCATAGAGATTATTAATAGTTTGGAATAACACATATGTTACTTGATATACTGAAAACATTCCTGTGGTATAAATCTAACTTTGTATTTTTATTAAACAATTCGGCATGATTTTTTTGCACAGTTGTCTGAAAGCGACATCCACGATTTTACGAAATAACAAGAGCTCTCCAGGGAAGGGATATAAAGAAAAGACTTTGAGGATAAAATTGTGGGCGGAATTATAGTCAAAATATAAAATACAGTGAATATTATGTGATAGTCGCGATATATAACATCTCGAGTATATTCCAATATATAAGAAATAATGTAATTTTTGGAATCCTTATGTAGGTGCACAATAATATTAATTTTGAACTACCCGTTCATTATCGCTAGGTTTAGTAATAATACTTTTCTCGTTATTTGTTAATCGTTTGACACTTGAAATAAGTTACTCTGACAAGCTTTTGTAAGAATTTATAAATGGTTTTTGATCCTTCTTACTAGATATAAATACATAAGCTAAGTCATTGAGTAAGCATTTCTTCCTTATCTATTGCTTAAAATATTGTAAAAGATTGACATTGTCTGTAATTATCTATAACATTGAAGAAATGGTGCTGACTTCTTAAAACAAAAAGAACACTAGGAAATTCTCCACATGACCGTTAAGGTCTCGGGAGCATAACGGTAGTGTAATCCCTCGTTATTAGAAAGATGCAGGTTCGATTCTTGCCTGACACCTGAGACTAGTTGTTTTTTTTCTAGTAAATATCATCTATAAAATACACTAATAAAAACGTTATTTCTCACTTTTAAAATGTGTTGTTCTTGTTAATAATCCGTTTTTGTACCAGATTTCATCGATATCTTTCCAACGTTTCTAGCATGAATGAGTAATAATAAACATCAATAAACATACAAACGCACACATAAGTTTCAAGCATTAGTAGTACAAAACTGCCTCGGAATTAATTGTATTGCTTTAATGACCAGCTTTCAGTCAATGGTTGGTTAGCGCCACCGTTAAAGATACCACTAACACTAACTCGGCGGAACATGGTCTTAATCGCGATTAATTTTCTTAGCACGTTGTTTTCTGGAGGCTTGCTTACTGTTATAAACTTGTTCGAATACCATCCGGTGCCGACAGTCTAGTTAAAGTTAGGCCTAACTCTATGACCTATATATTAGATGCCTTTTCTGATCCTGTTAAGTTAAGAGGGTTATCCTTAACATAGATTTAGAGTTTAGACATAAAATTAGAATTTACTTAAACTGGAAACGACCTATTTTAATAAGTAATTCTGATTTAAAGTTAGAGTTTATTATAAGCGAAGCTAAAATTTTAACTATGTAGTAATTATTAAAGAACTATAAAACCCCCCTCAATTTCATAATTTATACGCTATCGCAATCGAATTGCCAATTTGCATGACTGATTGTCGCTTTATTGGAACACAAGTGCAAATTTGGTCTTATGGAATCCATTACTACGTACCTTAACAGGCGACGATGAGAGCCATAGTTGGAACAGGTCTGATGTCACAGACGTACTCCTCGCCTCGTGATGGGGCCTCGGTGACAATGGGCCTGATGATGTTATAGTATGAATCCTATTAACTTCGTCAGAAGACGCACATTCCCGTAAATACCGCTCCAATACCTTTGGCTTGCTATCTAATATTTTCCTCAATTCCAACAAATCTTCGTCAGTGCAATCGTCAGGTGAAGACCTATCAATCACCTCTTTAAACTCATCAGCACATTGCATTATAAGTTCGTTAGTTGCTAACACGTCAAACACAACCTTATTGCCTAAGTCTTCTGGACTAGAACCGTCTAACACTTTAAGGTAAACGTCATTGGTACCACACTGTCTTTCAAGTTCAGTTTCACAACCGTTCGGCTCCGTGATCTCTACGATTGTGATCGGTGGATTTTCCTTTAACATATTGTTGTTTTCATGTATCTCTGGTGTCTTTATTTCTTCTGGCAGCTCATAGACTAATCTCATTAGTTCGTGGGACCTTTTAAGTCTCAGGTCCTCCACGTTGTTTTCTGCTTTTTTAGCTTCTGGTGTTTCTTCAGCAAATTTTGCGCAGTCATTTGTCTTTTTGGTGTCTGGCTTTTTGGTGACAGCATCAATAGGCTCTTCGGAGGTCATGGCAATTTAGTGGGATTTCTTGGGGGGGATGTAGCTGTTGGTGTCGATGCTGTCCCACATTTCTTTGTGAAGAACGCTTGGATGGATACCTGGCAACAATAAAGGTTTGTGTTAATTGCCAATGCTTTGTTAATCCTTATAGATAGAAGTAAGGAATCACTGGAAGCGTCTTTGATAGACAATGTTTTACCATGACTTGCTTTAACGACGCAAGTTAGGGATAACAACAAAAAAAAATTAAATAAATTAATTGATAGAAGTACGAAATTACTAGAAGCTTCTTTAAGAGCCAATGTTTAACAATGACGCTTTAACGACGTAAGTAATAACAAGTGCAAACAATATATTGTCAATCAATGAATCAACTAAGGAATTCACCAAACCAAACTCGATAGATAACTATCGACCAGAACATGAATGATGTATCATTTTGATAACAAAGAAGTACACAAAAAGAAAACAAACAAAAACTATTTCTGAACAGACCGACAAAGAAATCGACTGTTGGGCGTAGATGGCGACCTAACTGCGTTATTGGGCCATTTCCATTTACGAATATTTTTTGTTGCAAGATCTTGACTTTCTACCTTCTTACTAGAGTAAGAAAATACACTTTTTTGTCTATACTGCTGCTGTCTAACATCTTCTTTAGCGTAATGATTATGAGGAAATTTGGAATGCCTCTGGTTTGATGTAAGGTTCAGAAAAGTCGCCATCGTCATCATTATGACAGCTTTAGAAAATCTGCTATTAAAATTAGATCTCTCAAATGAAGACGGGATTCCACCCATGGCGTGGTGGCTAATGCAGGCCGTAACTAGCTGATCGACGGGAATGTCACATCCGATTACTTATAACCTACGTTGTTTCGGGTTGATATTCTGTCATATGTTGATTTCGGTACCTTAGTCGCATCTAAAATTGGGGGAAGTACTATTCTACTCTACTTATATTTGCCTATTATTGCATCGAATGCTAGCAGTGCCTTCGTTGTTTAAAACCTTTTACAGTGCATACTTAAAACCTCTGCAACTTGATAAATATTTATTTTATCATATCCCTAAGAGATAGCTTTATAAATGTATATGTGTATAATTAGTAAAAGTTTAATATTATTAAAATTTTCCTTTGAGCTACAAACAGCGTAGTGGTAAACGCGACTGTTGTGACGGATGTGTCACGGGTTCTAAAGAAGGTCCAAATAGGAAAAAAAGAAATTTATTAAATTATATCTAGAAACATTTGACTGATACTGCCTGATGTCACTAAGGGAGAGTTCAAGTATTAGATAACGCAATTTTAGGTTTATTTTTTGGGGAATGCATCGCTCCTTAACGTTTTTCTGCATTTGAGGGCATCACAATATAAATTAACTTCACTCAATTCAATTGGATTATCCTAACACACCCTAATATTGTACTCGTAAATATATCTGGCTCTGAGATAAAGCTTCTAACAATTGTGTTACAGATATCAAACAACAGATAAATTAGAGTTAAAATAATTATCACATAAATATTTTTCCTGGGTGGGGATTGATCCCACGACACGTGGCGCATAAGATAGGAAGACAACTGAATGTGCCGCCGGACCCGTCAAATAGATCTTTCCATAATAGTATTAGAAAACAACCGCACAGCAGGAAACTAACAACGTTACTCACGCAAGTTATAACAAGGTAACAGCATAATACCTATCTATATTCCTTGGAATACCTCTACTTATCTATATCCAGGAATAGCTAGCTATCTTTGAAGTTCGACGTCTGCGTACGCCATTTCTCAGAATACTCCGTCGCTCTAATACATCACCCCACAAATTGCCTCCAACATTTCATGTTTATTGAGTACATTTGCACTTAATGAAGGCTAAGTTAATTATTGGATTGTTTTAGTAATTGCCGACCGACGGACGGTTTGAGGCCAGTCATTATTTTCTTTTATTTTATATTGAGCTCGTGAAGTTGTATTAATGGACATTAAATGTCCAATACCAAAGTATTTATTTGAAATTTTATTATAGTTCTTAGACTTTATTATTAATAAATACATTTGTTTTTCTACTTTGAATTAAAATATATTTCGTTTAATTAGTGAACACGGATGAAAAAGATAACTCAATTAGAAGTTTGGTATTGTATCTACTTTATTGATGTCTACATCCAATAAAGATGGATTTGTAACTTGAAAATAATATATTATCTTTTACTATCATTATCCAGTATTTCAGATCACCCACCCTTCAATCTGGAATGCAGCAACGCGAACACAGCTGTTTTGATAAACTAAGTGAGTATCATACTAACACAAACGACCTTCGTGAAATCAATTCATCATCATCATTTGAGTCGTAAGAATACTAGATGCTAGATTGCTAGCATATATAGCTCTCATCAAGCAATTTTTAATTTGACTGCCTATATTGGGCCTGCTGCATTCAGCGCTGTGTTGCTGTCCTGGACAGCAACAAAATATTCTACGAATTTGATTGGTCAATCCTTACTAATATAATAAATGCAAAAGTTTGTGAGTATGTATTTGTGAGTGTGTGGACGTGTGAAGTGTGGATGTATGAATTTATGGATGTAGGAATGTACGGGTGTAGGGATCTGTTTTTTCTTTATCACGCCGAAACAGTTAAACAGATCTGAATAAAACTGGTCACAGAGATTTGTTCATTTAACTTTATTGCACAAAATGTTACAAAATGTACAAATGGCGGACTTAATGCCAGATGGCATTATCTCCCAGTCAACCATTACACAAAACAGAAAAAAAATATATATATATAGAGGTGCAGGCAATATATATACAAAATAGATAAACGTGGCATACATATTTGTATAAATAAACGCAATAAATGCATATGATATAAAATATATCATATGCATTATTAATACATCAGAAATAGGGTAGAGATTATTGATAGTCTGGAGTTACTCCACTCATCTTCGGCATAAAAAGTAACCTATATGTTGATATGTATGTATGTCAATATAGGCTACTTTTTAGGTAGAATAGTTCAGCATCAGTTTTTGCACAGCTAGAGTTTTCACAATTAGGGAGCGCTCAAAAGTTTATCTCGGAATAACAACAGTTCTTTAGGAATGCGATAAAGTTCTCGCAGACAAAGTCGTGGACGGAAAGCTACTACAGTGTAAAGAGGTCAGTCCTATACCCCTCAATAATACCGTATATCACAGACAACGTGATCGTTAAAACGAAAACTGTTATATAACTATACATAAACTCCCCATGCAAATGAGTCTCTACACTTCACGTATAATATCAAAGTGTAATTAAGGAACGAAGTTGCCAACTAGCGGGGGTTAACATCGTATCAGAATGTTTATAAACAACAATTAACCGTTTACCCGGGGCAATTTGCGGGGCGACGCCGCTCGGATGGGGCGTTCCGGTCGGAAATAGCCCCACCAAGGCATTCGTTGGCGCTTGATTGGACTTGATGACTGGCTGATTGCTCGAAGCCGTGTAAGTTATGCTCTTTATCTATTTAGACAAATCTATCAAATATATATATATATATACATATAAAGGTAGAAGCTGACTAACTGATATGTCATTAATGCAATCTATAAGGGCTGGTGCCGTGAGGTACCGGCGGAGTAGAATAGTACCTCCCACTGCACCAGGTGTCGTGAGAGGCGACTAAGATACCAGAACCGACAGATGGCGGTATATCCACCCGAAACAGTGTAGCTCAAATGCACAGGGCGAGGGTGGGCAGCAGCATCCCCTTCGCGATAGCTGCGCTCTGCGATTGCTAACATGCTTGCCTAGCGCGGCAATTATAGGCGAACAGCCTCCTTTCTTGGAGAGGCATTGTCCAGGCTTTTTAATAGCTGGTATGATAATAAGAGCTAGAAACTAAAAACTATGCTCTGGGATACCTTTTATAACGTAAGGGAGCACGGATCAGGCTAAAATATGGAGTTATTTGGGACCCTTGAGGAAAAGTACAACGTTATGCTAGAGACAGTACAAAGAAAATTACTGCTATATCTGTCGGTACCAGAGGGGTTAATGACCCTGTCATATTAAAGAAATTCTGAATATCAGTCCCCACGTTATCTTCGAATTTAAGCGGGCAAGAAGCGCCGCACTACCGGCCACGATTGCTAGCGCTGCCGGCTGCGCGGACGCATCGCTGTTGCCATGCGCCCACGAACAGAACAGAGAAATACATTTAATCGCAGATAATTTCGGACATTTAGTTATCGGTTTCAAACAATTCGAAATGATTTTTATTACGTTTATTATTTAGTTTTGTATCTTGTCTGACAATTTATATTGTGATTTTCTACCTTGTCATCACTAATCTGTGCAAAAATATTTTATTATGTTATATTTCTCTACTAAAACCCCAACATTATTTTTAATTCAATAAAATTTAACCTTCTAAGGGCAAGGGAATAATTTCTAAAGGGGTAAAACGGGGTGCAAAGTTAATATGACTATGCTATAATTTAGAGTTATTTGAATGAAATTCATTATTAAGGTTCTTCATTGAAGGTCATGAAACATGTGTAAAATATGTTTTCAAAAATTCAGTTAAGTGAGGAGCAAAGTTAGTATAAAAGTTCTACAAAAAACGGGCAAAACCACAGCACGCTGCTAGTTAGCGTATGAAGCCTATGTTGAAGCTGTATTATAAAACATGCAGTTAATTAGAACAAAAATTAAGGTTATTTACAAATGTGTAATGGCTTTTAATATATATTAGTTTACGAACGGTATACTTTTTTAAATTATCGTTGTGAGCACAACAAAAGGTCATTGCAAGATGGCGCCTCAACTTGCGATGTAACTATTATGTTTTATTTACTGGATTCTACCATTGCTCTCAAGTTAGGTCTCATATTAACAATACTTGCAAAATAAACCGTAAAAGACGTTATTCAGGCTACAAGAGAAAAACTGAAAGAGAAAGAGCATATTTATCCTTAATCAACACCGGCACTACGCCAACGCAGCCGTTAAGTAATAATAGTGCGTAAAGTATAATTTTATGTATTCATTCCCCTCATCCAATAACCCCGTAAAATATTTGGCGGCCCATAATCGATAGTGGCCTTAAGTAAATTTGCCTAAAGCAACATCGATCACGTTATGCCGACGCATGATATGTTTTGTTATATTCCGATAAATATATTACTATGTTCGTTCAAAACACAACCGCGAGGTACTTCACGACTTATGTAAAGAAAAAAAACACAATTTTAAATCAGACGAGAAGGCGGTGTCAATTAATAAGTAGCCCGCGTTAGTTTTCCACAAAAAAATTCTTTTTTTTTATAAGACCAGGTCGACAAACAATATTTACGCTTACTAGCGCGTTGCCAACTTAGTGACTTGAAGTAATTTCAATGACTCTCTGACCCTTCAAAAGGGGACACAGCAATGGTAGAAATAGGTGGAAATGGTAGGTAATAATATAGACGACCTTTGTATGATATTTACCTCATATACTAATGGTTAAGCGCATAACACAAATTTTTGAGGTACCTTTAACATCGATATCAACCGTAGAAAGTCCACTGCCCGATATATGCCTCTCCAAGAGATTGTAAATAGGACTGATGGTATATCTGCAACCAGCAGCTGGCGTTCTTGTTAGTTCATATGTCTCCCATACCAGTGGATACACAGGTCGTCAGTTTACATTCAAGAAATGTAGTCCTTGACCTTCAGAATGTAACAGTAGGTGACCAACCATAATAGGTTTACCTGAGGCGAAGACAAACAAACAAATGCCAAATAACATATAAATATCCAGTTTGTGTCTAGTCAAAACAATGTTCATTGAAGTTGAATGTAAAACACCCAACGTCTCACATATATTGACTTGACTCTACAGAATAAACACAATTATTCATTATATAAATGTTTGCACTGTGTAAGGATCGAACCCGGCCCTTGCTGCTCAAAGAATACTACAGAATGCGCCATCGGAATTTGGGTAGATATTTGTAATCGGAAACAGAGTAATACTAATTTAATGAACATTTTATGATTATTATTTAATATTAGGTATTTTCGAGAAAATATGTCTATTTATATATAACCACATTTATTAAACGGATAGACTTTGAGGTTTAATCCTTTTAAGGCCGAAGAGGTAACAAACAATGACCTAACACAGATACCGGATCCAAAACGTGACAAATGGTTATGTTAGTTCAGATACCCTAATAGAATGATCTACGCGTAGCAGAGATTTCTATATGAAAACGAGCTCAATAAATATTGGTTACTCTGATATGTAGGATAATCTAAGAGCAGCCGGTACCCACTTTCCCTATTAACCGATCCTGCGTTGCGTAAGTCGCCACAATTGCTTTATTGCCTAGTGTTACTTACACGTGTGATGTACGGACGGATGGACAAGCTAACTAACCGCCGAGCAAGCTGTCGTCATATATATTTCCGACTAACAAAAAAATTCAGACTGAATAGTGACTCTGAGAAAGCCTTTTTACCTTTAAAATAAGTATAATATTTTATCATTTAAATATAGGTTCTAAGAAGGAGACGCGAATATTTGTGAAACTTGAAATACTACAACTAGTTTTTTTAGTTTAATACAATAATTTTAAAAATTGTTACCAATTAGGTGTTATATATAAAGTAAAAAGAAAATATTCTCTATAGCAAATATAAATATTTCTTTTTATATAGTTACAGTAAGTTTTCATGGAATTTACTGTACGACTCCACTTTCCAAAACCGCAACAAAAAAACAAAAAACAAAAGGATAATAGTAATCAATTCATACAACTTGTCATTAACCTGACTTGGAGATAAGTTGCTTAAAGCAAATTGTTACGAATAACTCATAATTATAATAATTTAATACACAGTAAAACCTATTAGCTGACCCAACAGACGTTATGCTGTCTTAACTTTGAATCGATCTATATCTTGAAAATAATATTGCGACTATAAATTGAGGAATAAAATATTATCGACATCATCACATGAGCCGCCATATTCCCCCACCCCCCAAGTAATCTCCAATAAGACCGTTTGTTTGCGACCTGTGTCCAGCGCGGCTATAAAACTATCATATCATAATATTGCATCGAACTGTACGTAAAAAGCAAAAAATATACAAGTCAGTTCAGTACACTAGAAGTTAATCCCAGACACGAAATTGGTATATAAAAATGTAATGTAATGTTGGAATGTTTTGATGTCTGTGTGTCATGTCAGTGAACAATGCGCGATCGATGACCGGAATATCAAAGTGTCCAGTGTACAAAAGTGTCCTCTCTCAAAGGTTATACAAGTTGTATATCACTGTGTCTAATTTGCCTTGATAACAGTTATTTCTCCGAGAATTCCCCTAAATGTTTGTCGTATCTTTGTTTTAGTAGAAATAATTTACATAGAAGATCAACATATGCCTGTTAGCTAGTTTTTCTACAAAAGTATAGTCGATAGTTAATACGAGAACACTGCTATATGCCTTAAATATACAGACATAATAGTATATTATGATATTGTGTATATTGTACATGGGGTAGACGTCATACAAAGGTCGCCTTCATTCAATTCTCACTAACCTATTTATAACGCCAAATAATCGTGTATGCATGCAGTGTTACGGTTTAAACGGTGAAGAGGTAGTGAAATTACTAAGTAATGTAACACATTATCTTCAAGGTGGCAACGCGTTAGTGATATCCTAGTATATTACGAGCGTCTATAGGATTCAGTGACACTTACTATCAAGCGGTCTGTATGCTTGTTTGTTGACCTGGTCTTATAAAGTATGATTGACGGGCCCGATGGCGCAGATGGTAGTGATCCTGTCTTGTGCACCAGAGGTCGTGGGTTCCACCCAGAGCAAATATTTATATGATGATATTTGTGTTTCTTCTGAGTCTGGGTGTTAAATATATGTATTTAAGTAGTATATTTGTGATTCTTCTGTTGTCTGGCATTCGTAACACAAGTGCTTTGAGTGACTTTTCACTGAGTCAGGTCAATGTATGAGATGTTGTGGGAATTTATTATTATATTAGTAAAATTACTCAATTATCGGCCTTATAACATATAGACATAGATTGATTTATTTCAGACAACCTTTAAATAGAAATTGTGAGTAAAATAAATTATGTAGTAAAACAATGGGCAAATTTTAATATTATAATGAAATGTTGGATAAATATTCATAGTATCTGAAGCTCGCCAAAACGGCTATATGGATGCAAATACAAATTCGGTAAAAGCACAGATTGCGTGTTATACCCGCGCATGAAGTCATCATTATCATACCAGCTATTTGAAATCCACTACAGGACATAAGCGTCTCCAATAAAGGAGATTTTTCGCTCATAATTGCCGCGGTAAGCAAGCGTGTAGGCAATCGCAGAGCGCAGTTATCGCGACGGGGATGCTATTGTCCATCCCCGCCCTGTGCATTTGAGCTGCACAGTATCGGATGGATATACCGCCATCTGTCAGTTCTGGTAGAGGTCACGTGGTTTATCTGTATTTAGTCTTTACAGAGATATCCAGAGATGAACTTGATTGCTTATTAGTATGGGTCATAGAATGAGAAATGCTTCTTTTTATTCCGGAATATTTATTAATAACACGTTCGACAATAAAGTCGCGGGCAATAGTCAGAAGAGTTACAAGCGAGTAATTTGAACAAATAGATCAATGTCAATCAAACTAGATTGTACACGACCCAGTATAAAACCTGCAAGAATAGACAAAAAAAGTAAAGACAAAAGAAACCAAATGTCATAAATTCTGAAAGTCTTGTGAATAATTTGACTCGAAATGCGTCCTGAACCGCGCCCCATCATCCGTAATAACTTCGACATTATGCTAAAACACATCTTAAACGCTGTAATTCAGAGGGAAGTAGTCAATGACACGAATTTGCTATGGAAATGTAGCCCTAGAAACATCAGTCACAATTTTGGAGATCCTCGCTTGTAATCATAGGTGAAATGAGAATTCACCTACCATGTATCAAATAGGAACACCTTGACTTAAATTTTTGGAGGATGTTAGCTTTAACTTTGTTTTAAAAATAATACAATAGTGGAAGAAATGCATTAAATTATGTTATAATTTATCCAAAGAAATTTCACTTCTTCTCTCACCCTCAAAACCTAAGTACATCAATGCCAGCTTTTAGGGTTTATTTTGTATCTTAAGGACTTCCCTAAGTTACAAAATAATCCGTTAGATATGATTTGAGTAAATTCACTCCCTAAGGGGGTAAAATGCGGGTGCAAAGTTAGTACGAAACTTAGTTGTTTTTGAAGTTATTTAAATAAATTCAGTAAAAGGGTTCTTTATTGAAAATTATGAAATACGTCCTAAATATTTACTTGTAAATAGTCCTTTAAGGAGATAAAAGTGGGGTTTTGGTTACAAAATTTTCTTTCTGGAAATTTTGTCCTTTAGAACCAACTCCGTGAACGGCCGGATACCAAAATAGAAATTGAATAATTAAAACCTATTGTGGAGATGGATCCATTACGGAGCACTTCCGTGATAGCTGCAGGATTCGGGGTACGTGACAAAATATATATGTCCGCTATTCTGTCGGTACTTCTCTACGGGGTCCGTTGTAAATAAATACAAATTCATGTCCTGTTTGCATGATGTTCACCCTATTCTCATTTTGTATTCATGAGCTATAATTTTCTCATTTAACGTTCGCTATTCTACGGTGTTACATTAATGGTATATGCCATCATTTTTCTATTAAAAGTGACTTCATATTTTGTCCTTGTGTTGTTTGACGATAAGTAATTAGATAAGCTAACTAGCTAGCTAGCTTCTTCATTCATTAATCTGAACCTTATTAGCACTTTTGAGAGGAATTTTGTAAAGCCATCTGTAACGTAACATTGTTAGATAGCTATATAGCATATACAAAAGAATCGTTATATCGATATATTTTTAAACGTTTAGAAGAGGTATCACAAGACACAATGGCATATTAGTAGGTTAAAAAAATCATTGAATCAAGCATGTATTAATGAAAAAGTAATCACACGCATACACCCAAGCATTAATGAATTAAACATTTATCACACACTCAAACTCAAGCATTACTCGCAGGTTTGGCATATCGATGATTTAAATGCCGGTTATGTCGATTTGGTTGGCAGCTCATGTTGTTAATAACGATAATAGTGCAAAATTAACAACGAATACTACAAAATAGCTATTAAGAGTTAGAGCAAAAATCGGTATTTTTAACGCCATCTACCGAGAACACGTAGGTACGCATAAAATAATATAAAAAAACCACCAATACCTTGATGTTATATGTCACAGTTATTATAAGTTCATATTTAATGACGTCAATGCCGTTTGTTTTCCTTTACATTATAATTGTTATTTATTTAATTTATTATGAGTAGCATAATATAACTATAAAAATGTCCTTTTATATGTGTATATATATGAGTATATGTGTTAGAGTTGTACTTATACCGTGAGTTGTATGAGGCGACTAAGGTATTAGAACCAACAGGTACCTGAATATACCTGAAACAACATCAGCATACCCGTCGAGCAGCTACGTGCTGTTTTAATGGTGACGATATAATATAATTTTGTTACTATATTTCTACATGTCCTATACATCGTTTCAGGGGATTTAATTCCAATTACGTTCGGTTGGACTACTCTACCAAGAGAAATGTTCGTGCTGCCTTTTCACCTGACTTTTATTAATTAGTTCCCCTCATTCCCTGTTCATTAGTAGCAATTTCTACAATTACGCGCGTCTACGATTAACTTTTTAAATGCTGATAAAATTAATAATGTCTAACAGCTTGCACTTTGCACTGGCAGTTTATTACTCCAGTCTTCCAGTCTAGTTTCTTTGCAATAGTATTATAATTTATTTTTAATTTTGTAATCATATGCGGACACATAAGTCATGATGAGGTATGGTATAAATGTTTTGCACTTGCACAATAATATATATATATATATAAATAAATAAAAATTAAGTATACATTAAGGTAGACCTCATACAAAGGTAACCTGCATCCCTACTATGACATGTTTCTACCGCGAAACAGTAATGCATTGCGGGGTTCCGATTGGCAGTGTGAGAGAGGCAGTGAAATTCCAGGATATGATTAAACATCTTTGGCAAAGTTGGCAAGCGCTGGTCCTATCCTTCCTATCACTATCCTTGTGATATTACGAGCGTCTAAATTGCAGTGACGTTTACTATCAAGTGGATCATGTGCATGTTTGTCGACTTAGATCTTAAGTCCGAATAATGGCGAGTTTCGATTCTGGTTTTAACAATAATAATATATTCATACAACATCTCATACATTGACTTGACTCCGTAATAAGTCACTTAAATCACTTGTGTTACAGACATCAGACGAATGATAAATCACAAATATAATATATAATTACATATATTTAACACTCAGACAAAGAATAAACACAAATATCATCATATAAATATTTGTCCTGGGTTGGTATAGAACCCAGAACCTTTGGCGCACAAGACAGGATCGTATCAGGACAGACCACATGTTTTTTGTTAGACCCTCAATGTAAAATGCAAGCGACCTTTCAAACGCATCAAAACTTATTGAATCTTATCACGCGCGTGCGCGACTACGAACAATAATTTGATATGCGCATACATAATGCTTATATTAAGAATAATCGTAATAATGTTTGTAATAAAGTTCATCACACAGCAGGTGATTATATTGCAAATTATTTACTTTGTGGCAAAGGTTAATTGCGTTTCACAAAATTTTAAATGCCTCCGTGTGTAGGTGACACACGGAGACATTTAAAATAACCGACAATAAAGTTTACGATGTGTAAAACTCTTATGGGATTCTCTGGCGTGTAATTACTTTATTTCGGAATGGTTTTACTGTGCTTACACAACTTATTTTAGTTGACAAATGTTTTGCACTTGCACAATAAAAAAAAATACTTTTTAACAGCTCTAATCTCTAATCTTTGTCACTCTTTGTGAAAATCGTTACCATAATCATCATAGCCGTGAATGTCCACTCGATATGGCTCGATAGGCTTTCCGAGAAAGGGGAAATATTGCTTATTATTACTGCGATGGGCAGACATGACAATTTCAGAACATAACTTCTATGCAAAAAATAGCGGTATATAATCATTATTTTTCCCATTTATCTGTTATGAAAACCAGAACCTGAACACACTTTAAATTTTGCTAACAAACGAAATGTTTCTCCTTAGGTTACGATTAACATGTAACATAAAAATAGACTATAAATATATAGTTATATTATAGTATATAGATGTATAAAGGTTTTTTTAGTATGTATTTAAACTTATATTAATACTTTAGTATTTTCGTCTTTACATTTTGAATTTATGTTATGTTACCACCTTAACTATTTTCAGTTTTGCCCGATGGTTAACTGGTAGATAATACCACTAGGCATTAAGTCCGCCATGTGTGCATTGTATTTTTGATGCACAAAAAGCAAAATAAATTAATAGTATTTAATAAAATTATGATTGTGTATTGAGTTACGGTAAACCCTATCAAATTAGAAGCTACATCGTGAAAAGTGGATAGATTGTAGTGTTTACTACAATCGTGTACTATAGATAAGTAATAACTATCAACAACCCTCGATAGGCAGGCGAGTCAATAAATATTTAATCCAAAATGTATGTAACTAATCGCATATAAATTAGAAAATTTTGCATGAGCTCGACCTGATACAAATCGAATGCATTAGTACCGCACTGTCACCTATTTCTACCGCAAAATAGCAGTGTTCGCGTTCAGGTTTGATGGGTAAAAGAGGCAGTAAATTACAAGGTAATGTGACATAACATCATCAAGTCACAAGGCTGGCAATGCGCTAGTGATATCTTTGTGATATTATGAGCGTCAATAGGCTGCTGTGACGCTTACTAACACACGAACTGTAAGCATATTTGTTGACCTAGTCTAATAAAAAAGTCTTTAATCTCTACAACTCTAAGCAATGAAGGCTTGACTTTAATAAAAGTCATCGAACAAATTCTTATGCAAAATAATCTTATACATGAAATTGAAAATCATTATAGTTTTGCAGTATAATAAGACAAAGAAGACAATAATTCATTTTCATATTTCAGAAGTTTCGTTCCAACTTTATCGGTTTTCGCCCAAACTTATCACGAGCTTTGTTGTTACTTCCCCGTTTTTGCTTGTTCGAATACAAATTCTCCGCCCGTTGCCTTGGCGAAGTTTTAAAATTTTTATTAATGACATTCTCTTCCTACGTATCTAGTTTAGGACAAGTTTTGTATAATAAATGGATAATTTGTTTAGCGACTCGTCATTCTTCTTTTTATTTTGGTTTAATAATAATGAAACATATAGATTGATCTTATGCAAATCAATTAAAGAGCAAGACGTATATACCACATGCCTGTTTCCCATTGGTATAGGCAGAAACTAAGGATCTCCACTTGTTATGATCTTGGTATACCTCTTTCGTTTTCTTCACTTGCATTACTCCTTTCTGCTCGTTTATTCTTATTACTTCTGACCTGGCCCTCCTGTAACACTTCTTTTACTTGGTTAACGTATTCGCCAAGGTCGCCTATATCTATACCAACTCTGCCATGTCCAATACATCTTAACATTCCTTTCTCTATTATTATCACAACAGCATATTTTACACCACATTGATCTCTTATCACACTATTCTTTAATATATCTCTTAAACTCACACCGACCATTCATTTACAAAATATTTTTACAGCATTTATTCTACTCGCGTGCTTCTTTTGCCACACCCACCCCATACAGCAAAGACATTGAGTTTTAAATTAGTTGTGATGATAGATTACCATTGAAACAAGTCAAAAAATTGAAATTACTACAAATGCATTATCGCACTGTTCTTAATTGATTAACCCCTGTCCTAATCTTGATGGCTTTTAAAAAGATTAAGCTATTAGAACAACGAGGGCTAATTAATTAAGTTAAATTTCAAATTGTTAGAGGGAGAAGGGCTTGAAAAAATATTATTAGTTATACTTTACAAGTCATAAAACTATTATTTCTCTTCTTTCTAGAAAATAAATGATTCCCGCGAAATAAGATGATAATGAACTAACTGTAACCTACGGGAACCATTAAGTCACGGGATAAAGTTTGGATTTTTGAATATTTTTCAATCAGAGTCGAATTCGAATAATTCTCCGTGGGTATGAATGGGCAGCGATATCTATCAGTGAAAAAGAAAAAGAATGACTGAATGAATGAATGATTTATATTCGAATAAGAATTCGGCCTGTTTGATTGACATAGTGAATGGGTCAGGAATTCAGGGTAATTGAATAATGGCTGGCATCGGCATCCAGTCAATAGGGCTTTAACACAATGAACACTAGCTTACACTGGGTGAATAATCTAGCAAATTCTAACTGGGATCACCATTTTCCATCACAACGTATTATATAACTAACAGTGGTGTACCTTGACATGGGTTAACCTTTTATAGACCACTAACTTTTGTCCATGGTTATAACTGCGTTAATTTATCATGGTATTAATGCTATTTCAGAGATAAAAAGAAGCCTACATTGTTTGCCGTACTCTCAACTATATGTATACAAAATTTCGAAAAGATTGGTTTAGTACATGAAGGGGAAGAAGTAACAAACTTATTTTCGCATTCATAATATTAGTTAGGATATCTCAGCGGCAGTGATGTAGGACTCCCGGTATACCGGAACAAACCTGGAACTATCAAAAATGACAATGTTTTCTACCTAGAACGTGGAGCCTTTGGGAATCACCATCTTTCTCTTTCCCCCCTTGAGAAAAAATGATGAATACATCAGCCGTCTCCAGGTGGCTTTACTTTATGTTTTACCGCCTGTAGGTCATTTATGCGAAGAAGGGAGAGGGCATGCTATCTCCCTTCTTCGTTAACATTCTTCATCTACATTCTATGAATTAGAGTTTGATCACTAACCATTGGAAGTCCACTGCTGGAGATAGGCCTCCCCAAGATTGCGGGTATTTTGCCCATAATTGCCCTGGGCAAGCGTGTTCGTGATCGCAGAGCAGCTTTCGTGATGAGGATACATTTGAACTACAGTTTTTCGGATGGATACACCGCTATATACCGGTTTTAGTACCTTATTCGCCTCTTACGACACCTGGTACAGGGGGAGGTACTATCCTACTTTGCCGGTACCTCACGGCGTATTTATTACAGTTTTGTGTCGATTTAAGAAAGTTGACTGATTGGTTTCTCGCCGTTCTTTACCTCGCAAGACCGCAGACCATATACTTATCAGTATTCTTAATAGAATCATACTTAATCATCATTTATAAACATATAAATACAATTTGAAGTATTGGCAGTCACTCTGACGCAATGCGCGCTTAAGCCGCCTATGTTTAATCCCACTTTCATTAACTCTAATGATGTTCGCTGAACGGCACTAAAGCGCGATAAATTCTAGCAGTAACAAAAATTATTACACTTGTCTCCGGGTCATTAGTCTAGACTTCGTTAAAGATAGAGCGCGTACTTTTTCCGTAGTGTATGCGCATGAATTTTATCATTGTGAAGAACGTATTTTTTTTACTAATACATAATAATTGATTTATTAAAAATACTTAAACGTTTATCGCCCAGCACGACGATTACGAACAAAAATCCCTAAAATTGACCCTTCGTTTATATGTTAGTCAGTCAGTCAGCTACTGCTTTTATATAATCGTATGTAGATACAGAATTTCATTGAAATTACTTTGAACCCTCATTTTACCTCCTCAGGGGGGATTTACGGAAAAGGATTTTCCTTTTTTAGTGCTTCTCTACGTTACAAAAGAAATCCTTTTGGAAAATTTAAAGTTTCTAACCCTTACTGTCTACATGTCCGTAGACTGCGTAGATATTTTTCAGTAGCTTTTCTTTTTATATATGTATTTCATCATCATCATCATACCAGCCATTGGAATTGTCGCCTTTCTGAAAAAAGGCGGTATTTTGCCCATAATTGCCGCTCTAGGCAAGCGTGTTAGTAATCGCAGAGCGCAGTTTTCGCAACGGGGTTGCTGCTGCCCATCCCCACCCGATGCATTTTAACTGCACTTTTTTGGAGGGATATTCCGCCATCTGTCGGTTCTGGTACCTTAGTCGCCTCTAACAACACCTGGTGCAGTGGGATGTACTATTCTAATCTGCCGGTATCTTACAATATATATATTTAATTAAAACCTCTGAAGCAACTAATGGAATCTAACAAACTAATACAATCAAAGCTATAGAATTATTATACGAAATTCCTAACCTTTTTTTTACGTTACGAAGCTACAAAATTAAATTTTTTAATTTAATAATTCTCAGGGAAAAAACAATAAGACGTAAATAAATATTTGTAGAGGTCCCTTTGATAATTTCAATTACGAACACAGTAACGGAAATTTCAAGTAATTCGGTCGTTATATTATCTTTAAATCGTAAAATCTGCTTATTCCTATTTATTTAGCAATTTTATATTTTGTTTTCCTGTGTTCTGTATAATTACTGTATTTTTACCAAAATAATGTTATCAATTGGCCAGTTCCCGTGAATTTCTTCACGTCAGCCGATTTAAACATATTTTCCTATCAATGGATTTTATCCGAAGTAACTCTAAATTAAGTAAAAGCTAAAATGATCAAGCCATTTTTTTTATTTAACAAAATTATAATTGCTTTGAAACACCATAAAACTATAAAAATACACATCATTATGATAACTGCATGTATCTGTAATATCGCCGGAAAAACATTTTTGGCATGAAGATGGATAGATCCGTAATAAAGGACAACATGTACTTTCAAACACGCGACGGTCCCGACTGCGCAGATGGTAGTGATCCTATCTTGTGTGCCAAGGGGCGTTGGTTCAATCCCGCATTTTAATGTTGGTGTTATATATAGATTTTAGTATTACATTTGTGACTATTCTCTCATATGATGTATGTCACATACGTGATTTAAGTGACTTATCTCAGGGTCAGGTAAATTAGTCATATATGAGAAACTGAGTGAATATTTTAGTTTTGTTTTTATTACACCAGGTCGTCAAGTAAGCATATAGTGTGATAATTGGCGGCACCGCACTCTATAGAAGTTCGTGATATCACATGGGTATCAATTACTAGTGCGTTGTCAACCTTGTGACTCGAAGATATTATATCACAATACCCATTAATTTCACTGCCTCTTTCACCCTACAAACCGGAACACAGCAATGCGAACACTGCTATTTGGCGGTAGAAACTGGTGAGAGTGAGGTATTAAATCATATGACCTTTGTATGTGGTGTCTATACGAAGTCGTTGTCGGAAAACGTTCTATTACGAATTATCCAATAAACATCCCTATTAGTGAAAGTTAAGCTATTTTTGGACCCTACCCCCTGGGTTGCCTGAGTTGTAAAGCCATGGCAACTGAGATATTCCATTTTTGCGAGTAAGCGGGAAATCTATTTTCGAATGCTTTAATTCTGGCCCACTTTATGGCTAATAATAACATTTTTAATTGAGTACAGAGAGTGATTTGGAAGTAAACAACGTCAATTTAGTTTTGTTCTCCGTTATTCAGCCATTATATTTATGAGAAGTCTACTGGGAAGGGATGCTGCTGCCCATCTCCACCCATCTGCATTTGAGCTTCACTGTTTCGGATGGATATACCGCCGTCTGTAGGTCCTGGTACCTTAGTCGCCTTCTACGGCACCTGGTACAGGGGCAGGAGCTATTCCATTCTTGCAGTGCCCGCCGGTTCATTTTTTATATTGTTAATTTTGTAGGTTCTATTAAGAAATGCTGAATTTAACAGGCTTTTAGAAACAAATTTAACAGGCTTTAAGCGACACATTTGTGAATTTTAATTATTCATTTGTACTTTACTTTTTCACTCTGTTTTATAGCCAATTATTAAGTAAATTTAGCCAACATTAAATTGATTTATAAGTATTTTTCATATTAATCAAAAAAACTAAATTAAATTAAATTTACACCACCTATCAGACATTGATCTGACTCCGATATAAGTCGTTTTAAGTACTTGTGTTACGGACATTCGATAACTAAAGAATTTATAATTAACACCCAGACACAAATCAAATTAAATATATATTATATACGTGTTTGACTCGAGTGGAGAACCTACGAAACTGGCGCTCAATATATTAACACTAGCTGATGCCCAACCAGGCCCATTGTACATAGGCCTCATTAAGACACTTCGAACAAAATCATTTCATAGAGGGTTTCATCAATAATTACCACGCTGGTCGTGCCACGCGTTTTGGATATCTCTGTACGTAGCGCAACGACGGGAATGCCACAGCCTAACCCCGTCCTATTGCTTTTCATTTACGCATTTACGCTATTTTAGATGGATATAACTTACTTGAGTCTTTCAGTTCTATCCGATTTGTTTTTGATTGGAACTGCTTATAGCAGCAGGTACAAGGCGAGGAAAGGCAGTCGCGTGACAGGGACTCGTTGTCGTAATCTCCCAGTTAAGAAGTTAATAAGATAAACAATTGCTTGTATTTTATTAACGTTGTCACGTGATGGACACGTTGCGATGATTGAACGCTTCCGATTGTGTTTTGTTTTTGCAATAGTGACGTATTTATAAATGGCGGTAATGATTTTTATAAGACATTTTTTTGTATAAAGTTATTCTCTAATTCCCGTGGTCGTCGTGACCACGCGTGAATAGCTAGACCGATTTCGCAAAATATTTTTTTGTTGAGATTGTTATAATCAAAAGGTGGTTCTTATCATATCTATAATAGAAAATTATAAGAAACTAGCTGAACCCGCGACTTCGTCCGCGTGGAATAGTTTTTTTGGGTACCATAGATCTTTACCTTAACTTATATAAACTTTGAATGTCATGTTTATTTATATCGAATTATTGGCCTGAAAAATAAGTTTCAAGTTTCTAGCCCTAAAAATAGCGATACTTCCATACAACTTTTCATCCTCCCTTTCGACTCCTTTACAACCCTTATTTCAAATGAAAAATAGCATATGTTCTTTCTCAAGGACTATAAATTGTCTGTGCCAAATTTCATCAAAATTGATTGAGAGGTTTAAGCGGGAAAACGTAACAGACAGAGTTACTTTCGTATTTATAATATTAGTAGGGATTTGCACAGAATATATATGTATATATAAATTAAGAGATTGAATCTTTTAGAAATATACGTTTTCCTTATGTTACCTAATGGCTTTTGATGTTATTGTCAATCACGTAATGGTTGGTTTGTGTGGTATGATAATTGGTTAGCTTAAGCGTGAAAATATCACTTAAAACAGTTCCAGGGATTCATTTTAACGGGTATCATCATAGCAGCCGTTAAAGGGTCACTGCTGCATATAGGTCTCTCCAAGAAAGGAGGAATTTGCCTATAACTGCTACCCTGGGTAAGCGTAATGGTAATCGCTGAGCGTACTGGTACTGTTTCAGTTGGGTATACCTCCATATGTGTCCTGCCAGTACCACACGGTTTATATCGGTTATAATGATAACCAATTCAAATTCAATATTCATTGTGGTATCGTGATCATTAAAATATGACATAGTTTGTGGTGCCAGATTGTATTTTTTAATAAGTAAGAATCACATTAGCACTCATTCTTTCGCCAGGATATCGATTTGATATTACTTTATAAAAAATAACATTACTTAGTCTCATAAATGATATCATTTCCTCTTTCGTCCTTCAAAATAGAACACATCATTGCGAGCAATTCTGTTTAGCAAGACTTGCGCAGACACCGGTTGTAAAGCTTTTCTCAGGGGGTTCGACTCAAAGACAACTGCACAAAGCATTTAAATCGAGTAGCGGGTGGTACAAATTTATAAATAATATTAAAATACTTATTCCGGTTTATAAGAAAATCATTAGTTTGCACAAATCATGATAAAATGGAGGAGCTTAGGTTTCGCTAATAAAATATCATGGAAATCATTAACAAGGTTAGTCACAATTACATTACATAGAATTACAATTTAAATAATAAAGAAATGTCTGTAAAGTAAGTTACATTTTTTCAGTAAATTTCCGTTTTTTAAATAAAAACCTATTTAGAGCTTTTAATTATAACTTTAAAACACGATAACTTATATTGTATATTAGATACAGTAGCTTTAGACTGGTTTATATATTTTTGAGGCAAAATAATGTTTATCTTATTATACTCGTATTTTTTTTATTCATGTGCACGATGGCGGTTTGGTAGTGTTTCTGTCTTGTGCGCCAAGAGTCGTGTATACGATCCTTAGCGAGGACAAACATTCAGGTGATGAAGATTTATGTTTATTGTGATATTTGTAATACGTCTATTTTCTGTTTAACACGTGTTTTAAGCTATATCTCTTAGCTTAACTACCTCGGAGTTCGGTCAGGGTATGAGACGTTGTGTAAATTTATTATGTATTTGAAATAAAAGTAAGCCGCATATCCTAAAGGTCTAAGAGACTATTCTCTTCCTCCTCCAGGTTTATGGAAATATTCTATCGTAAAGCATACTACTGTATATATTATCCCTTTAGATAGCTGCTATATAAAAAGATTTGAAAGTATAATAAATATTTTAGAGAGGTGGACCTCGTAAAAATGTCGCCTAACTCTCAACTATTTATACCGTCAAATAAACGTGTTCGCATTGCAGTAGTTTCGTTAAATGGTGAGAGGCAGTAAATTTAATCGGTAATGAGGCATCATATCTTTGAGTCATTAGGTTATCAACACGCTAGTGATATCCTTGTGGTATTACGAGCGTCTATAGGCTGCGGTACGCTTACTTATACTCGTTCGGACTCGGGCTATATCCTTGATTGTCAAACTGGTTGTATACAAAAAAAAAATCCTACTGGTCCTGTTTAAAAATGACATTCGACGTAAATGATAATATTATACAAAGTTTAGCAATCTTCAACTGTTAAGAATTTCTATGCGGGCGAAGCATCGAGATTTAGCTGTTCTTGTAAGAGAAAACTTTTCAATATGCCTAAAAATTACATCAACAAACTCAATAAAACGTTCCCCGCGTACCATATTACAAAAGATCTCCAAAGTTGCATACAAAGTTTGACAATATCCCACGGAATTTCATACATTCGCTAACAAAGCCTCGACCATAAAACCGATAATAAAAGCGGGCCATATAAACACGTCTACACACGATCTCTTTGAAACTTTATAGAAGTCCTGTATGAGGAGAATGTTTGGGAAACGCTGATATTTTATTCACGAAAATGTGTTATACTTCAATCCTGCCCAGAAATCGCTTGGGAGTAGAGAGCATTATGGCGCATATCACAAGAAATTCATATGCGTTGCACCTCTAGAGTTGAGTAGTACATGCCTCTTTAATAAAAATTAAAAAAAATTAAAAACGCTTATCAAAACCATCAGAAGGCGTTATATTGTTACTTATTGTGTTACGGACACAAGACAACAGAGGAATCACATATATACCACTTATATATTTATTTATTTAACACCCAGACACAGAACAAACACTAATATCATGATATAAATATTTGCTTTAGGTGGGAATCAAACCCACGATCCTTGGCGCACAAGATAGGATCACAAACATCTGCGCCATCGGGCAAGTATATATACTATACAACCATTATTTATAATGTCTACAACTCTATGATTAAGACAGTTATAAATGACCGAAAATCTATTATCATACTAATACAGTACCCAACGAGTATGTTTTCTTTTACAATCACGAATTTTTGTCTTTTCTAGCACAAGGAAAACAATGATTTTAAATATCATTACTAACACAGTTCAGAAGTTTCAAAGTTTTTTCATGAATGTTCATTACTTTTATACACATATTACTCTTAACCAAACAAGTTTACCTTAGCAGCTATTTCACAGTACGCACCTATTACCTGAAATTAAAAAAAAATATATTAATAACTACCTCAAGGAATTATAAATCAGTAGAGTTGAATTGTCTGTTTGTAATATCAAAATTCATAATTTGAAGACCCGCCTGAGACAAGCGCATATTTTCTCAATTTGTCTAAATTATATCTTTAGATATTATTTATTATTAAGTATTTCAAATTAAATGTACATAACTAAGAATAAAAAGACTAATCTACTTCATTCAAATAATGATAAAAAATAAGAAAAAAAGAGTCAACAAAGAACACAAAGCGGTATGGGTATGCTCACATGTTAGCCTTTAAGATTTTTCAAAATGAATAAACAGAATTTAACCTTTACAAACAAACAAAGCTATTACTGCATCTAAATTGCAAAACGGAGCGCTGTTCAGTTCCTCCGCAACTCAAACAAAAGTGGAAGCAAGTTTTTCAATGCGAAAGTTCCCAGCGCAAGTTATTAAAGCAATGTTCAGACTGATGTAATGAGAGATAAAATGTAGCAATCCACTAGTATTACGCCACAAACGGCGCCAAGACATTTCTATGACTCACCTTTTGCTATTCTATTTGCTGTAAGTGACATATTTTATTTAAAAGCAAAGCGGTAGACCAATATTTATACAAGACTACTCTATTTGTGTATAGATTGAGCTAAAACGCTAGCTTTGCTGGCATTGCTGTTTTTAACTGGCCCATATTTTTGTTGCAGTCTGCAAGCTGGGTAACGGTACAATAATAAAAAAAATGCATGAAAACACGCTTTAACCAATAAGAATAAAAGTACTTTTATACGGTTTTTAAACGTAAACGATTGTCGAAAGGAAAATGTTGAACAAATAATGTAGATTCCTATAAAAAAAACGTTTTAAAGTCGTTAATGGTGATGCTTCGAAACAAGAGAGAACTTGCGAAAATAATACTAAGCTTTTCCATAAAAAAGAAATATAAATAAATCAGTTTTATATTCATTGTCACTTGATTGTTGCCATGGAGGATTCTTGCCGTATAGTAACGTCAGAGTAAAATGGTACCTTTCTATGTAATCCGTAAGATGCGACTGAGGTACCAGTACCGACAGGTGGCGGAATATTCACTTAAAACAGCGTAGCTCAAATGCAACAGGGCAGCAGTTTTCTCATCGCAAAGGCACGCTCTGCAATTGCCACCATGCCTGCCCGGCAATTATGAACATTCCCCTTTGGAGAGGCCTAAGTGTAGCCGTGATATATAGTTAAAAATATAACGTCTGTGAGGTAGCTAGTACTGTTTATAACTGTTTTTGCATTTGAAAAAAATGTCTTTAACAGTCGATCGGTTGAGGATGCTGTTAGAATAATATTTGTTTTAGATTTGAGTGTTAGCGATACCTTCTTTGTTTTAACTCTCCATTGTACACAATGATATCTTATTTTATCTAAGCTTTACAGAATATCATTTAATTTCAAAATAATTAGCCTCGCTTCCTCTATCTCAACTAAATTAAGTTTAATTTGGTAGTAGTAAGTACAAATTTGGCTTCTACTGCACTGCAATCTGCGGGCAAGTAATATATTTAAAGCTATCTAGCATCAGGCCTAGTTTCTCATCAGATATAGGTTAGGTGCACGAAGCTGGCACGGAAATTAAGTCTGGTTATACCTCTGAATATAACTAAGGGATGGGCGGATATGATTTTAATTAAGAGAAATACTTAGCTATCAGCGTTTGCTTACGTTGATTTGTAAAGTGTAGGAATATTTCTAAATAAATTAATTAATTTAGAATATATTACAAAGAAAATATATTTTTCTACTTCAAACTACGGTATTGAATAAAATTTTGTTGTTGAATAAAGTTATTATTATTATTTTTTATTAAAATAGAAAGTACATTCGAAAATAAATATGTGTATGCATTTTTAATCATTAATATCTGGAAAATAACTTTACTACGAATTTTAGTACATAAATGATTAAATTTGCAAATATATAGAATTTTTCACATTTACTAGTCGAATAAATATATAAACTAAGCTAAGTTTAAATTTTCCTTTACGATTCTTTAAAAGAAAGAATAATATTTCGAACCTCTTTGGTACAAACCATTGGCTGCCCGGTACTCTCTAAAATTCGATCCACACAAGGCTTTAGGAGACAATAAAGTTCCTTATTTACCAGCGTTTTAGAACATTATGGTTATTTATATTATATATTTTTAAAATTGGAAGATTATTTTGGTGGTAATTATGGTCCGTTTCTTAGACTTGGAATACATTGGCTTGGCTTCCGGCCATTTAAAACACTGTGTTACTTTAAGAAGCCACTTGTTTCTCCCCAAGAAAGAGGGCACTTTGCGGATAATTGCCGTGCTAGGCATGCGTGTTGGCAATCACAGAGCGCAGCTTTCGCGACGGGGATGCTGCTGCCAATTCCCGCCCTGTGTATTTAAGCTACACTGATTAGTATGGATATACCGCCATCTGTCGGTTTTGGTATCTGAGAAACTTATGACATGTGATACTGAGGTACTATACTGTTCTGCCGGTACCTCACGGCTAACTCCGTAATACTCTTAGTCGAAATGCTATTTTGATGGATCCCTTAATGATCTATTTTAAAACACGTTTATTATTTATAAATTATTTACTTAAACAATATATAATCAAAAGTAATCGAGCCCCTTTGCCAAAACAGGCCAGGCAAGCAGTAGATGTAACTTTATAACCCTATTTCTGATGCACGTTATTTTATATATATATTTTATATCATATGCATTTATTGCGTTTATTTATACAAATGCCACGTTTATTTATTTTGTATATATATTTTCTGCACCACTATATACCACTATATATATATTTATATATATATATATATATTTATTTCAGTTTTGTGTAATGGTTGACTGGGAGATAATGCCATCTGGCATTAAGTCCGCCATTTGTACATTTTGTAACATTTTGTGCAATAAAGTTAAATAAATAAATTAATATATATACCAAATAAACTCATCCATTACAAATTAAAATGTCTCTAATAGCCTTAAAGTAGGCCATATTTAAATTGCTATGTAACGTCGTTCCGCCACCCAGTATTAATCTAGTCTGGAAGAGAAAATTAAATTCCCAGCGATATTAGGGTCCGTCGCATAAAAGAGGGGGATTGCATCCCGACACTTTAGATGTTATAAAATGCGGTTTATGTGCATTCCTGTATTCAATAGTTAATGTGGATGCCATCTTCATGACAATTTATACAGGATGCCGATTTTTCAGTGGCACTATTTATGAAACAGAAGTCCGTGGCTGATTCAGCCAAGGTTGAACTCTTTCTGAGGTAAACCTACTAAAAACGTCGGTGTCAGATCCTCTTAATTCATTATCAACTGTGCAGAAGACTCAAAGAGCACAGCAGTTTGAATAACGATAGAATCTCTGACTTAAGTGACATAATATCAGTAGGTCACTAGGTTGAAGACGCGTTAGTGTCTTCTTCTTCCAGCTATTCTTGCGAAAAACAATAACTCTATGACCAATATCCTGGCTGTTATCTCGGAGAGCTTTCAATTATTCTATGCGCTGTTCAGGATTTGTATGGTGATGCAAATTTTTTGTCTTATTATGGCCATTTGTAGCCGTGCGGTACTTTATGACTAGGAAAAAACATTAAGATTATTTAATTTATTCGTTATTTTTATGATTACTAGAATATTTTAATATAATTGATTTATCAGTACAAATTATTTGTTTGAATAATAAGCTTGTTCCTTGTAAATGTAAATTGGATTTGGAAAAAACTTGCATTTGACAGCCCAATTATAAAATATAATCTAGTTAGAAAAAACTAAGCGAGAAGGGATGGCGGTTGACTCGACACGACATTTTATTAATACTATTAAAATCGACAATATTTCATCAAAATTAATCGCGTATAAAATAATTATCTGAGATTATAAATGTTTTTATCATATATAGGTACATACATCACACCTGTGTCCCATCATGATAGGCAGATACTATGAATCTCCACTTGCTACGATCTCGGCATGCCTCTCTCGCTTCCCTTACTCGCATTAGTCCTTTCATACACGCTCGTTTATTCTTGATACTTCTGACCTGGCCCTTCTTTTATACCTCTTTTACCTGGTTAAGATGTGTTCGCCTCTGTTGTCTTATACCAACTCTCCCGCTCTATACGTTTGTGCAATCATTCTACTTTCATCTATCCTTTCTACATGTCCAAACCATCTTATCATTCCTTTCTCTATTGTTGACACAACATATTCTGCACTTTTTTGTTTTTATTATATTTAGGTAAGTTGAAAAATTAACAATAAATCAATATAATGTATATATATATATATATATACATAGATTATACAAAGCTAAATCTTAAGCGTAGGACGTAACGTAGGAAAGACGCAGGATCGTACTGGACGCAGGCCGCATACAAATGGTCCTATTGGAAATCACTTGAGAGGCCTATCCAATAGTGTAAGTCCTGCGAGTGATATGATGTGATGACGATGAAATTAATAAAAGCAATAATATATCTTAAACCTAACAAAGAAACTCTTATAATTGATATAATATTGCGAAAATAAATCCAACCAACTATTTGCCCGTTTGTCTGTTTATTATGCTGTCACGACATAACCGGTGACTAAAATTTCATAAAATTTAGCATGTTTGGATCCTAGAATCGGACTCGCAACGGATATGCAACGCAGTCGGATATGCAACGTTCCACGTTCAACGTCCCAGTCTAGTTTAATCCACGTGGAACGATAGACAAGTCATTAAAAGCATTTTAGAACAACCCGAAGAGCGTTTGCAGTTCAATTATAAGTATTTATTCCATATTGAATTATGTTAAAGTAACATAATTACTCATTCAGCATACATTTAATGAGTTTAACAGGAACAGACAGTTTTCCTCAAATATGCGTCATTTAGGATTTTTATCACAACCACATGTTCGTTATTCATGTTCAATGAATTTTGTATAAAAACATTATTATTTCTATTATTGACGGGTTTTCAATATTGTAATAATAACTTTATAATTGAATGTAGTAATCGTTACAATAGAACAAGTTAAATTTACTGTTGCGTACCGACTTGTATTGTCGTCTGCATTGGTTCATCAGTTTTATCTATTTCTACCATAAATAAGAGTGTTTGCAATATTGTATTTCGCTTTGAAGCGTATGAGAGGAAGTGAATTTACTAATCTACGCTTTTTGGGAATCTATGAAAGTCAAGGCTCAACTGGCGCTTATGTACGTATTTATTAATAAATATTGATAAAGTGACGAACTTATGTCAGGATCTAAATTATAGGTAATCTCAAATCTCAAATGTACGTCGTCATATACCGAACGGAAAATTTAGTATAATAGTTCTTTTACTTTAATTTTATTACAAACAGATATATACGTAATGGGAGACTTTGGTAAAGATGGTACTATCACTCGTACTACGATGTCAGCATTAAGCCGACTGCCAACCTTCGCAAATCGGGAGAAGTCGTCATCATAACATCCGTAAAACATCTTTGGTAAAATTTCTCCCAATATGAAGCTGTCTGCAGTCAACGCGATCCTGCAGTTCTACTCAGGTCTGTCCGTGTAATGGTCCACCCATCCTACGCTATTCTTACTGATGCGTTATATGCATTGTAAAACCTAACATCTCCATCAGCCGTCGGCACCCTACTGATACTTCAACTAATCTGCTGAGCTATTAAGGTGTTATAAATAATTCCTCTTTAATATAATCATAGTCCTAATTTGCACTTTGTATAGATATTTAATTATTCATGCAAATACGTAATAATGTGCATTAATGAAATTAATCGCACAGTGGTAGTTCCAGAGTTTTACTTTTTCAATGTATTGGAAAACATTGAATGGTCTTCAGCCGTGAGGTGCCGGCAGACTAGAATTGTACCTCTCCCTGTACAGGTGCCGTAAGAGGCCACTAAAGTACCAGATCTGATAGATGGCGGTATATCCATCCGAAACAATACAGCTCAAATGGAAAAGGCGAGGATGGAGAGCAGCATCCCCGCCGTGAAGGTGCGCTCTACGATTGCAAACAGGCTTGCCCAGCGTGGCAATTGAGGGCAGCATTTCCCCTTTCTTAGGGAGGCCTATATCCAGCAGTGGACTTCCAATGGCAAGTTCGATGAATGGTGTCTAATAACAAACCGTGCGGGAATTTGCTTGATCAACTTTTATAACACGATTTTTTTTTAATTTTGTTAAGAACTAAGAGAATACCACGTTTTGGTTAACTTAAGTTTCTTTTAAAATGTTGTATCTTCATCATCGTTATCAAAGCAGCCGTGGAAAGTCACTGTTGGGCAGAGGCCTCCCCAAAATACAATAATTGCCGCAATAGGTAAGCGTGTTGGCAATTGCATTCTAATATTAATTAATTGTATAATTTAATTTAAAAATTGTGCCGTGAGGTATCGGCAGAATAGAATAGTACCTCCTATGCACTACTGCACCAGGTTTCTTATGAGACTAAGTATATATGGTGGTATATTCATTAGAAACAGTGCAGATCAAATGCACAGACTGCAGTCCCCGTTTGCTGTTGCGCGCTCTGCATTTGACACGCTTTCCCAGAGCAGTAATTATGGGCAAAAAACCTCCTTTCTTGGTTTATGTTCATCAGTGTACTTCCAATAGCTGGTATGATGAAGATGATAATTATTATTTAAAATATAAATATAACAAACCAACATTACAACCGAAATTAATATCTAGTTTGAAAATCGATGAAATTCGGTTTCTTTTTTGTATTTTTATATTTTTACCTCTCTCTTAACATATTTTATACAAAAATAAGAAAATGAATTGTATATAAATTTTGTGTGACAAGATTTTTTGTAAATATTCCGTATTTTATATTTTTAACTTACTTTAATTTAATCTTAATATTAATTTTATTCCTAATGACTTATCTCCTCTATTCGTATTTGTATAAGAAAAAAATTAAGAGAAGTGAATACATAGCTTGCTTTTTAAGAATGATTATCAGAAACAGATGTTACATCGAGACTTCGATCCATATAAAATGAAACCTACCCACTCGACATCAGTAACAACTAAGTTATTAAATTTTTTAATTAATAATGGATTATTAAGATAATAATATTGTTTAATATTTGAGGTATATGAAGCATCGCGTTTTCGAAGTCTTACCTCTCTCAAGTCTCGCACTCTGTTCTGAAACTTAAAAAAAGTGTGACGTTATTCTATATAGTAGATATATGAACAACAGTTTTGGGGCAATATAGCAAAAACAAGCCGAAAACAGAGGCGAAGTTGGCCGAGAAGTCGTCGGTGGTAACTTTTGGCAACTTAATAAAATATCACTTGCTCGGTCAAGGGAGAGTTATGTAACTTGTTTGGTGATGTTTTTTGCTTCGTTTAATATTTTTTTTATATTACTTTTTAAAGAGGAAGTCTTCTAGCAAGATATTTATGTTTTTACCAAACCGTTGCATTGGTAAAATTTTTCAGTAGCATTTGAACTTCTACTATCTATCTTGAAATTATGAAAATTAAATTAAATCTATTGTGTCATTTAAAACTTCTAAAACATTATTTTATTGTGGAAAGCAAGTAAAGTATGCAAAAAAAAGGAATTCGGAGAATAGCAACCTGTTTCGCACTATATATGATACGCTTAAAGCTATTGACAAACTCTGTGATTAACCTACTTTTGAACTGGATTAATTTGCGGTTCATTTAACATGAAAGACCTCATACAAAGATGATATGCAATGGTACCTTACTCATTCCTATTTCTACCGCCAAATAGCAGTATTCGCATATCTGTTTTCCGGTTTGAGGGTATTACAGGTAGTGAAATTACTAGGTTATGTGACATAATATCTTCAAGTCACAAGGTTGTCAACGTGGTAGTGATATCCATGTGATATTACCGCAGTGACGCTTACTATCTCGCGTGGACTATATGCTTGATGGATAGAAAATACCTTTCTACATTTTTGTTAGACTTTCGGTTACATTACGGAAACTATTAAGTATCGTATGTAATTAGTGAATGCTAAAAAATATTATTGCTTTTGCAATTGAAATTTGTCATATTTTTAAATGAAACACTTTTGATGGTTTACTAGAACGACGTGGTCCATGGGCAATCGGCGAGAGAAAAAGCAATAAAATCAATGGCCTTTTGCTGGTGACAAACATTTTCTACAAACATTAAAAACTCATTTGTGTAATTTAGCACGTAAAAGAGGCATTTTATATTCCTAATAATCAGATCTAACACGCGCTAAGTTGAAAATAACTATTTACGGAGTCATAAAAACTACACGTAAATTACCTTCAAAGAAAAAAGGAACACAGAGATTATCTTGTTTTACACTGATGGCGTTTTAAGTTTTGAAAAATAGTTTGTTTACTTTATTTTCTCTAGTATATAGCGGCAACCTTGAGGGGCTCAGATACCAAGTCCCGTGCAATACATGTCTATAAAAAATATAAATCGTAAATATATATTTTATGATTTATCTTAAAATTCAATTGTAATCATAACAAGGGCTTTTTACATTATTAATTATCCCAATAGTATTATAAAAAGCGTCGTAATTACGGATAATTATTAATCTTAAAATATTAAACATAAAAAACTGTCAACTCATCGTTGTTTGTTTTATTTCATCCGTATACGAATTAAATCGATGATGACAAGGCTTGAATCCACTAAAACCCCAGCTCCTGCAGTATTTGCTATTGTAAAATGGATGGTCTTACAAACAAAACTAACACCACCGTTTATTACTAGAGTGACTCATATAATTAAATGGACACTAAATGGGAGTTTAAAAGAACTCCCACAGGAAAGCATTCCAAGGCGTCGGTCAGGTAGACTGTGCAAACAAGAAAACCGTTCTATCTTTAATACAGGTCCATTTGCATTTCACTAGGGTGGCCGCATCTTTATTTAATTTATTTAAAGTGAAATTAAATGCAGGGACATTTGATTTGACTAATTTTGTAATAATTTCAAACGACTTTTTAAACAAAATAAAACCTGTTTTATAATATTGGAAATGATAATAAACCACATGGACAAGACAAGCGAATGGTAGATACGAATGGAAGCAGCTGGAAGAGGCCTATGTGTGACAAGACACGCTGATCACTAAACCGGGCAACGCAACCCGATGTATAATGTGTAATATTACCATTACCGTGAGGTACCGGCGGAGTAGAATAGTACCTCCCAATGCACCAGGTGTCGTAAGAGGCGACTAAGGTACCAGAACCGACAGATGGCAGTATATCCTATCTAAACAGTGCAGCTAAAATGCACTGGGTGGGGATAGGCAGCAGCATCCCCGTCGCGAATACTGCGATCTGCGATTGCCTACTCACTTGCTCAGTGCGGCAAGTATGAGGAAAAAGTACCTTTCTTGGAAAGGCATATGTCCAGTAGCGGACTTTCAATAGCTGTTATGATGAAGAAGTAATATTGTAAATAATATTCTTTAAAACGTTAATTTATTTCTTGTTTTAAATATAATAAATAATTAAATTTTTATTTAGTCGAGGTGATTGTCCGGGACGAACTTCTAAACTATTGAACCGATTTTCATTAATTTTGCCAACTGTGTACAGTGTGGTCAAATTTGAGAGATGGGTTACTTTATATCTCAATTTATAGTCGCAATATTTTGTTGTTTTCATGTACCAGACGTCGTAGGAGGCGAATGAGGTACCGGAACAGACAGGTGGCGGTATATCTACCCGAAATAGAGTTTACTCGCATTAGTCCTTTCAATAAACGTAAATTATTCTTAATACTTCTTCTGACCTGCCCCTTTTTTAATACGTCGTCTTTTCTGTTGAGGTTTGTGCGGCTAGGTTGTCCTATACCATTTTTTTCAATCACTTTCACTCTTTAGTCAGTCATTCACGAGTGCATATTTTTATCAGGTCAACGTTTTAGGAGTTAACAGAGACCATTGACTTTTTATTATTTCGGACCAGACAGACAACTTTTCATTTCCTCAGCACTAATTGAGAGTCTTAGGCAACAGGATATCAACACATCAGGACCACCACTATTGGACATAGGGTTCCTTAATAAAAGGGAATTTTGCTCTTAATTGCCGCGTATAGACAATCGTCATGGCAATCGCAGAGCGTATGAAGTTGAGCAACGCTATTTTTGGGTTGTATATACAGCCATCTGTATACTACAATACCTAGTATAGGAGGAGGTACTATTCTATTCTGCCGATACGGCACCTAAACTTAACATTTAAAAACAAATGTTGTCTATTTGTTTTTTTTAATGATAATTTTAAAACATGCAGTGTCAGCCCTATACTGATGTATTCTTGACCCAAAAAGCGGTCACATCCGAATCGGCGTCATCTTGACGCAAATATCCTTTGATGTGGACTTTATTGCAACTCCCGTTATTCCGGTGCAT
This sequence comes from Heortia vitessoides, assembly GCA_020976665.1. Classification (NCBI taxonomy): domain Eukaryota; kingdom Metazoa; phylum Arthropoda; class Insecta; order Lepidoptera; family Crambidae; genus Heortia; species Heortia vitessoides. The sequence goes on along the minus strand of JACJUM010003317.1, from coordinate 5,226,657 downwards.
CTGATAAATCATATTTTTATTCTACAGCCCGTAAACAAACAGTCACATTTGTTGTGAGAAAAACAAAGTTATGGTTTTATTTTTAAGGGAATGTAATTTCGCCTATACTTAGTCAAACACTTGCTATTCGACAACCAAATATATGAAATGACAGTGAGGTAATGGCGGAGAATAATGGATCGTTTAAAAACTTATTCAGATCTTATTCATCTTACACTCCGAGATAAGTCTCTCAAAGCACTTGTGTTACGGATATCAGAACTGAGAAAAAACAAATATAATACTTTAATAAATATTTAACACTTTAACACAGATCAAAGACAAATATAAATTTTTAGAGTACATAACCTAAATACATATTTTTTAAGCACATATGTTACCGAATACGCCATCGCCATATTAATAAATAATGTATATATATGAAAAAAGAAGCTACCGACTGACTGACTGACATAACAATGTAGCTCCGAACTATAAGGGTTAGAAATTTGAAAAATTTTGCCATTTTGCACAGGGATTCCTTTTATAACTTAGGATAGCACTTTTTGCTGATTTTGAAGTCATTCTAATGAAATTCAGTACAAAAGTATTTTATTAAAAGTCATAAAACAAGTGTGAAATATTTTTTTCCGATAATCATCCCTTCAGGGGTAAAAAGGGAGTATAAAGTTTGTATAAAAATTCTGATATTTACATTTGAAATGTCGCATATAAAATACGACATTCCAGCCAACAATTCCGTCACAACAAATGTATTATTTATATCAGCTTTAAATGTTTCTGGTAACATAGATGCTACTGATTTTCAAAGAAAAGAAAGTTTGTACTGAGAGCTTAAATCTAAAATTCGAATGATTTTCTTTTATAGCAGAGTCCAGTTAAATGAAGATAAACAAATTTGAACAAATAAAAAAAGGTTGGGTAAAAAATGACCAAGATATTTAGCCTATATTATAAAGTAGGTGGCAAATCCATTAAAACGCCTGTAAATAAAATATAGATGTTGTTTGAAGGCTTGAGCTTAAGAATTCAATGCACGAATTTACGTGACACACAACATTAGTTTACTTTTAATGGCACGTAAAATGATATTATTTTTTTAAATTACACTTGCTAAATTCGACGGGCCGATGGTAGTCAACTCTAGTGGAAAATTTATATGATGATATTTGTGTTTGTTCTGTGTCTGGGTGTTAAATATATGTATTTAACTAGTATACTTGTGATTCCTTTGTTATCTGATGTCCGTAACACAAGTGCTTAAAGCGACTTATGATGGAGTCTGTGTGTCAATGATGTTGTGAAGATTTATTATTGTTATTTACAACTATGAATTGCACAATGAATTATGTCATTATTTATTGGTAAGTTTTCATGCATTAAAATTTACTATTAAAATTTTACATTCCAAGTAATTTTTTTCCCCAAAGAGAAAAACATTTTGTCTCAAAATGCAAGGAAGTAGAACTCGTACAAGACGTTTTAAGACTTATCCTTCCAAGAGACTGCACTGGCCATTATACTATAAAAACCTTATTAGGCACATCAAAAACTTTCTTGGTACTACTGAAAGAAAGGCCTGATTTTTCAATGCTGTTTAATACTTCAAATGTCAGTCATATTTTTATTAGTAAGAATAAATCTAATACAAACTATATTTTTAGCTTATCAAGAATACTGCATTCTGCATTTGCTTTTTACATCTTTAGTGACCTTTAGGTATTTTTTTATTGCTAGTTTCAAAACACATTTTTTATTCATATTTTACGCCTTGTCTTGGAAAGATATTGATATGAAAAATAACGGATTTTGACATTATTTCAATACCCACATTTCACCAGCATATTTTTCTGAAAACAAATCTCAAATTTATGTCCGATAAAAAGCAATGGATTTTGCTCTCGATCCCGACGGTATTAGACTCTGTTACTTATTGAATCTATCAGCTACCAAGAAGAAAAAGTATTTTATAAAACTCCGTGCAATCTGATCCTTTAAAATTGTATAGTATTTTTTTTTTACTGTTTTAGTCCACTGTTGAATATAGACCTCCCCAAAAAATTGCCCACCGGATCGTAGTTTGATCCTGCAGTTCTAGTCCGATAAACTGTCCGTGTATGTCAGTATAATTCTGAATACATGGAGCATTCGAAGTTCTGTATGTCACTAAACGCATTCTAAACGGGTGGACCTATACAATCTTTTTTAATGCATTTGGGTGATGCCCGGATTGCCTTAGACTCACAAACAGCCCGGCAGATGGCGGTGCAGTCGGTATCTTGGTGATTATCAGGAACGTCGGTCGGGTCGGCAAGTATTATTATATATTTGCTTTGATGTAAAGTTGCGAGTTCCTCAGTTCCTACCAATGAATAATAAAATATGTCATCAATATTTTCTTTTGTTTTGTAGGGTTTTGTAATTTCGCTGCTGTCCTTGGAGTCTGGTCAATGTATATTATGTAAAAAAACTTACAACAGACATATTTTTATTTAGAAAAAAAATGTATGCATCTTTCAATTTACTGTCCACAACCGTGATATTAAATTTTCAGAATGTAGTATCGCGAGATAATTAATTTATTATCTCATATTTACGCGTTTATCGGAGAAAAATCGCAACTAACATGCGTGTTAGGACAAAATGTTTTTTAGCCAATGCATGTGCTAAAAGTCACCATATTTACATTTATATTGTCCCAATAACTAATAAATCATAAGTCAGACGGTCTATTTTGAACAGACTGTTTACGCAAATTCCCTGTCAAAACCAGCCAGAGATCTATCTTCTTAACATAATTCGACGTCTACTGCACTCATACTTTAATCTCGTGTTAGTTCCGCCCCGCTGCCATCTTGAATGCTTCAGATTCATTATAGTGCTATTGTTAAAATACCCCCCCCCCCCTGTCCCATCCACCTCTTTCTTCCCCATATTTCCATCTACATGTGCGATTTCATGAATCACAATGACTTAGCGATGGGAAACTGCCAGAGGGTGTAATACTTGAATTGATACATATTTCTTACACAAATATTAATTTAAATATTTATATAATATATTAGTTGTGGGGCACTAGAAAAATATAAAAAAGTATATCGGTGAAGTATAATCGTTCCTTTTAATGAGCATGAGCTCAACTGCAATAGGGCGGGGATGGAAAGCAGCATGCCCGTTCTTCAACCTTCAACCTTCGCTCTTCGATTGCCATTATCATTAAAATTCTCCCTTTTTGGGGAAGTATAATTCCAGCAATGGACGTTTTACGACTGCTTTGATGATGATGTTGATATGTACAGATTTCAATCAACCAGAGATACGAATAATACTTAATTTATTTAAACCTTTTCCATTATAAAAGATGGAGTAACCGATAAACAACATGATGAAGATATACTGTAAATATGCAACTAAAGTATTGTGTGCTAACGTGCCCAGAGCAAGTATTGCCTTCTGACTTAATATCAACTCCAATAATTAAGATTAATTTATATTAATTTTTACAAAGTTTGACTATAAATATTTGTTCTCTCGTTGTTTTTTTGACCTGTTGTTATTTTTTAATAAATTAAAATATATGATAATAATAACTTTATCCAACAACAAAAGGAAACTTAAACTAAAATACATTTTGATACTTAGGTACCTAAACTAGGTCTAGCCTGTTCTTATAGGCACCTATGCTCGGTAGTGAGGATGTAGGTGATATATAAATATAAGTCTGGAATAAAGCAAAAAATACTTTTGGGAAATGTTTGGTTCCTGTCGAACTGTTTATGGTTTTGTCAGAACAATAGTACTCGAGCCTTTTAAGCTTTCACTTTGAAAAGCATCAAAATTTCAACGCGGGCAACATTCAGCTAGCACTAAGTGTATGTGGTATTGTTAGTTTTTATTTTTTATTGGATACATAGATCAGCGTGAATTTACCCGCGTTAACTTGTAGAAATTTCATACTTACTTTGCACCCATCTTTAAGAGATGATTTTCGAAAAACTATTTTACACTTTCAATGAAAAATCTTTATTCTGAATACCATTTAACTTTTACAACCCCGTTTTGCTCCTTAGGTGGTGAATTTTCATATATTCTTTCCTATTGCTTGCTTAGAAGGAATTTTAGGTGTTTAACCATTATAGTTTAGGTATTGCATTATTTTGTCAGTTAGACAGTCAGTCAGCCAGCTTCTCTCTTTATATATGTAGATATCGGCATAAGTTGTCCAAACTTAGTCATTTAATGCTTAAAGCAAGCTCAATGTCTATTTGCTGATTTAATTTATATTATGAGTGCGGTATCAAGTCTCTTTTATACATTCTATCGATGCAAGGCTAACATCCGTTCAGGAATGCTTTGTGGACATTTCTATAGATCTCTATCGGACCCGTCGGCTTGACAAATTGGTCTCATTCCGAGATATCGATTATGCGGCGTTACATTTCTTTTGTGATCGTATTGTCAGACTTTTATCGTGGATTTGACGAGTTACAATAAGATACGTTATGTTATATTAATAGTCTTCAATATGATAAATGATTCGGTAGGCGTATATTACGACAATCATCATCAACATCTCTATCCTCTTTCGACTATATTGATATAAGCCGTAATCAACTTCTAGCTCGTTAGGTGGCCTGTGTTTGGCTCAATATCTTTCTGATTTTTTTGAGGTCTAAATTAATGCCAAACTTTAACGTTTGATGTAGGATAAAAGAATTCCTTTATCATTCTAGTGTTAATAAAACTTTTAGTAAATCGTAGAGGTTGGCTTTTTAACGGTACTAACGATAAAAGAATTAACTATACTTATTTTAGACACGTCCAAAAACAAAACCCCAAAAAATTGTATACAAGAAGTCAACAAACAAAGTGGTGAAAACCAAATAATGATAAATTTTAGAACAAACTAAGCCGTTAAATAAAATAAAATACAAATTTAACAAACTCTTTATTCAATGCGGTTTTTTATGAGCAAGTTTCTACACAACGGCTTCACGCAAGTATATGCGAGGTTATATTTACTAATAAAACTCACTATTACCCTTTAATCTGAAACTGAACAAGGTATAACAGTAAGTAAACTGATCTAAAGATAAAAACCAAACATACTCGATCGAAGATTTATTCTCGAAGCAACGAGTATTAACGTGACACTCTTTTATTGGCGCATTTTCGCTCCGAGCAATCCCTACAGCGCATACATTTACTTAAAGATTCATGTCTAGAATGAAGCGAATAGGATACTATTGTACGCTTCAACTATGCTGTATCTCCGTGTGGGGTAAATGCTATATCTCTGTGCTAGGTGTCGTAGAAGGCGACTAAGGTACCGGAACTGAAATTAATTATTTTATTTAAGTGCAAGTGCACAAGGCGGGGATAGGCAGTAGCATCCCCATTGCGAATGTTAGGCTCTGCGATTGAAAACAAGTGTGCCCAGCGTGACAATTATGGGTAAAGTTCCCCCTGTCTTAACAAGGAACTCAATACAACGAACCATATTAAAGCGACGAGTCCATTTTTTGCACATTTTCGCCCCGAGCAATCCCTACAGTGCATACATTTATTTAAGGGTGCATGTCTAGAATGAAGCGAAGAGGATAAGATTGTACGCGTTATTCATGCTATATATCTCCATGTTTTTTTTATTATACTAGGTCGACAAACAAGCATGCAGTCCGGGTGATAGTAAGTATTACTGCAGTTACGCTCGTAACATCACAAGAATATGATTAACGCGTCGCCAACCTTGTGAATTGAATATTACTCTCTCACCCTTCAAAACGGAACACAGCTATGCAAATATTGCTTTTTGGCGGTAAAAATAGGTAACAGTGAGGTACCAATACAGACGACCTTTCTTCATAGTAAAAGTTTACCCCAAATATCATACTAGGTGACGTAAGAAGTGACTATGGATCTGAAATCGTCAGATGTCAGTATATTTATTTAAAACAGCGCGGTTTAAATGCCTGAAAGCTTAACACGCCCATCGTAGTAGTAGTAGAAATAAATCCCCTGTAAGGGGGAGGCGTATGTCTTAACAATGAACTTAATATGGCTGATGATGATATCTCCAAGTCATTGTGATACTGTCATATAAGCTATCTATTAGAAGAAAGTAGTTACAGTTTTTATATCACATAGGAATCATGGAATAATTAACAACGTCTATTATTGATTTTTTAGAGAAAATCAGTGTTTCGTTGTTCTCTGTAAAAATTATTCGATTCAATAAAAACATTAAGTTAGTTTTCACATGGTTTGGAAAATATAGAGATTTCTTTTAAGTTTTTCTAATAAAAGAGGTAATAGAGAGTTGTATAACTATTTTATTTTATAAGAAAACTGTCATACTAAAATCTTCTAATAATGGCTTACTGCAGATACTACGCATTTTACATCTCATACTTAAAATTCCACGTCATGTTTGACTATATTTTCATGTTTCCGGACTTTCATATACTAACATCTCATAAAACAGGCATTATTTTCACAAACGTAGAATTGTAGGACAACAAAGTATAAGGTACCTAATACATTGGAAAAACGAACCCGTTGGCGCCAAAGGTCGTGGGTTCGATCCTCACTCATGAAAAATATTTATATTATGATATTTCTGTTTATACTATGTCTAGTTACCAAATAAATCTATTTAAAAATAATATTTGCAATTCCTCTATTGACTGACGTCTATAACACAATTGCTATAGGAGACTTGTCTCAGAGGCAGGATAATGTATGGTCTGTGAATTTATTTATTTTTAAAAATAAATACACTAGAAAGGTTTTGGTGTGTAAAAGGTTAACGTTTTTCGTGAAATATAAGGTTGATATTGAAAATTCATAGGGAATCTGAGCATTATCCGCATCAAAACGAGAGCTGATTGAGTTGGAAAATAAACTTTAAATACATATATTTAAGCTCTAGTGGATTCATACCTTTTTAGTTCGCGCAACTCGCTGCCCTTGCCAGCGGGTTAATTTAATTCCATCGTTTCACGGATAAAGCGCCTCTATAAGCACACACCTTTATTACTCACAGCATAGAGCTGAAAATAGAACGCGCTACACCCAGTTTTAATACGTTGCATCGGGGTTTTATTTGCTGAAGTTCTGCCGAGGTTTCTATTTAACACTTTGTTATACAAAAGTGGATTTAACTGTATGTTGCATTTACTATTACACGTGTCCTTCTGAATGATAAATAAGGGTTTCTTTGTAAAAGAATTAATGTTGAGTTTCAGAACACTTTTAACGTTAGTTGAGGCTATTAAAGTGTTTCAAAATAATTCATAACATCAAAGCGTATAAATACTTATAAATGCACAAAGAGAATTAAACGCGTAAATAACTAGATAGTGGTTGTATTTTTTAGTCTTGTAAGAGAGTTATTAAGAGTAAGTAATAAACAATGGCACATATACATACATACGAAGCCGTGAAGTACTGGCAGGGTAAAAGGTGTCGTAAGAGGCGATTAAGGTGGCAGAACCGACAGATGGCGGTATATCCATCAGATACAGTGTAGCTCAAATAAGAGCGGGGATGGGCAGCAGCATCCCTGACGCGAAAGCTGCTCTCTGCAATTGCCAACACGCTTGCCTAGCGCGGCAATTATAGGTAAAATTCCCCCTTTCTTGGGGAGGCTTATGTCCAGCAGTGGACTTCATTGGAATTGCCATTGGGCTGTTATTATGATATATACATATATTCACAAGTAAATCTATATATTTAAAAGAAAGAACAGACTGACTGACTGACATACCAACGCATGCCCTAAACTTTAAGGGCTAGAAACTTAAAATTTCATAGCATTGTGGAGGCACTACGAAAGGATTTTTGGAAAATCACACTGTAAAGGGGAAAATCTGGGGTGAAAATGTAGTATGAAACTTTGCTGTTTTTGAAGTTATTTGAACGAAAATTAGTACACATAAAGTATCTTCAATGAAAGGCATGGAACATATGTGAAATATTCTATCAAAAATCAAGGAAGGAATAAGACCCTCTTTTAAAAGGTGATACGAAAATATTACAATTTTGTGAGGGTGAAACTGCAGGGCGCTCCCAGTATTTTAATAAATATCTAATGAATTAACAAGTGGATGATCAGATTTTGTACATTTGTTTACAAGAAATGTATGTTTTATTATATGTTTGTAAAGAAATTAGTTCTTTAATTATCTATGGGCCTATCTATGAATAGAGGGCGCGACTGACAGTGCCAACTTAATGACGTTTTTAAAATATGGCGATAGGGTAGATAAATAAAAATTAATAAAAAGTTTACTAATTGTGTAATAAAGAAATCGACTAGCTAATTTTTAAATAGTAGCTAAAATTAATAAACTTTAAATGTCGTTTCTTTGTATTTTCAGAGCAACAAGTTTATTATTACAAGATTCCTAGATCACTATCGAATTGTCTTATATGTTTTATTCACGGGCCTAATTGCGTTTATGCTAGTGATACCATCTTGTGCATCAAAGGTCGAGGTTTTGATCACCACCCAAAGCAAGTATTAATATGATGAATATTTGTGTTTGTTCTGTGTCTGAGCGTTATTTATATTTGTAATTCCTTTGCTGTTTGATAGCCGTAACAGCAATTTTAAATCCTTAAAACGCTTTAAACTACTTATCTCGAAGTCAGGTCAACGTATGAGATGTCGTGTGAATTTATTTATTAAACGTAAAATAAATAATTATTAAACATATATCGGGAAGGAACGCTCGCTGGCTGTTATTACTGTATTGAAAAAATTAAACCCATACATTACATATTTAACAGGCATCTCTCAAAATTTTTTTTCTTCGATAAAGAGTTAAATGCAAATTTGCTTTAAACATATAGTTAGTGTGTGTGTTATTTACGTTATAAAAAAAATACAAGGGAAATTAGATTCAACATACATTTTGCGATGTTTTTAAAAAGAAAATATTATTATACTAGCTGACTCGACTGACACTAACTAACTATAAACACCGTGACACGTAATTTCTATATGGATAAAAATTATGTATCATATCAGACAATCACCGGTCTGCGATGAAACTTATATCTATTGAACCGACTTTAATTATTTTTTTTGCCTATAGAGTGCAGTTCTAACTTGAGAGATAGGATAGTCTACATCATAGTTTGTAGGGCAACAATTCTTTCATGACTTAAAACTAAAAGTCTGTCGGGTCAGCTAGTTTTATATGCAAAGCTGATAGCTCGTATATTCCATTCATTCATCAAAATTTAGAGTAACCTAAAGCACATATTCACGTTATCGAAATTGTCCATTCGTTTAGAAAAAATACATAATAAGGCGAAAGGTATACTTATGAAATTATTTGACCGTTCACTTATTTAATGGTTCAATTTATTTTATAGTGCCCACTTTACTTTATCCTTTAGAACCTCACTCGAAATATACTGGTCAGCGGATAATTTCTATCCGCAAATCGGGATCAGGATTTTTTTTATTTATGGCTGGAGGTATCGTCTGGGATTTCGCCAGGGTTTCAAAGCTATATGCTCATTTTGGTTATTTTTGGCAAGAAATACTCTAAATAAGTCACTGTTTCTATATATGAAGATGGACTTAGATGGATGAGATCATAGAATAAAGATGCTCACAATATCCCAACGAAGCAATATCATCGCAGAAGAAGGTTGTCCTCTGCTGGAAATAGGAATTGATACTGTTGCAGGAACAGGAAGATGTGGCATAGGCAAAGAATGTGATTCCCATTCATGCCCTGTTTTATATTTAAGTTACAGAATTTATGACAATTCTGGTACCTTAGTCTTCCTTACAACGTCTGTTATAGAGATGGACAACTTTGCCGGTATCCCACGAAAAAGTTACATTAATATGTTAACTTCATCATTCAATTGGACCACAGAAATACAAAAACTTCTACTAGGCGAGATTTGGTATGTAATGGAGAATGTAATACATTGATACGGAACTAAACATTTTTTTTAATTTAATCTCATTAAAGAAATGGTTCATGGCACAATTAAATACAAATTATAAGAAATTACCATTGACGAAGCGTATTGAGGAACAGTGTAGCTAAAAGTTACAGGGACATTCACGGGAAAGGAATTAATTACTCAAATTTTGTTTTTAATCATCTGACGTCATAGTACATCTTCCTACTCAAATCACACGCGTGAATGATTCCTCCTACTCGCCCGTTATAAAAGCTAGAATGCATGCATTAATTTTGGATACACATGTACACGAGGGCGTTAAACATAAAAAAGATGCATACGATATGATCCGGCTTCCCAAGTGATTTTATAATTGCACCAAAACTGTCAAAATATCTATCAATGCTATGATATCGTATTTTGTTTAATTAGTTTTATTTTGAAAGAAAGGTTAGCTCCTTTTTTCACTGCTCAATAGCATAGTAGTGTTATGTTGTGCACGCGGATTTGCTTGCGTGATGTTATCTCTTATGAGCATTATTTTATTTATCAAACAAAAATTTCAACGCCCCGCAGTTTTATCCGCGTTAAGATGTTGAGCTTTTGTATAAACTTTACACCCCTCTTAAGAAGACCTCCGGTCCTTAAAAAGGGGTCCCCTTCTTAAGGACCTAAGAGGGGGGCAAATCTCATGACTTTTAATTAAAAACCTTTATACTGAATTTCGAAATCAGATTACTTCGAAACAGAAAAGTTTTATACTATTATTGCACCCTTGTTTTTCAGAAATCCTTTTTTTAGTACTGACCTACTTTATAAAATAAACACTCGTGCAAAACTTTAAGTTTCTTACACTTATAATTTAGGCTTTGATATATCAGTCAGTCTGTCAGCTTCTATGGGTATATGTTGATGTACCGTTGTCAAAATCTGCACCTAACAAGGCGAAAATCTCACAAAGATGAAATAAAGATTGAGAAGGTGAGAGGAATGAAGAGATTAAAGGCTAAGAAATTAATTCTCATTTTGTACTTTCTGTCCGCGACTTTGACCGCAAGGTATATTTTATTTCATCCTGAAGGATGAAGGATCCTACAGGATCTTCAGGATTAGGTTTTACTACTTTTTTTGAGGTAAAAAATGGCTGGTTATTCCACGTTATCAATAATCTTTATACCAATTTTTATCCACATTTGTTCACTTCTCCGGTGTGAAAGAGTAACCAACATTCGTGCAAACTTTCATGTTTATAATATTTATTTAGTTAGAGATTACGTCAGATTAGATTTCAGGTTTTTGTAACCTTAACCTGCTTAAGGCTAACCCCCATCATACTAAGTTTATCCAATAATAGTTTAACCAATTATCCTGATTACAAGGGACCAATATGACCCTAATTTGAGGGATTGGGCACGCAACCGGTGACAAATAAATTGATCTTTCCTTGAGTTAGTATTGAAGGAAGGAAATTACGCAGTTTTAAGTACTTGGTTAAAAATAATATAAATCATTTCAAATGCATATATGTATTCCGGTGCGTAATGGGTAATTTTGAAAGTATATTAAAGTTGAATGACTCTCTGTACCAGGTGTCGTAAGAGGCGAATGAGCTACCACTGGCAGAGATTTAAACACTCGAAGAACCGTAGTTCAAATAAAACAGGACGGGGATAGGCAGCAGCATTCGCGCTGGCCAGCGCTGCCATAATGTGCGAATTTTTTCCTTCTTGGTGGAGGCCTTTCTTATGGACTTTCTACGATTGCTATGATGAGTAGTATTTATAAAGCACATAAAATACGTAAAGACCTCTTACAAAGGTCGTCTGCATTGGTACCTCACTCTCACCTTTTTTTACCGCCAGAGAGTAGTGTTTACATTGCTGTGTTCCGATTTGGAGGATGAGAGAGGCAGTGAAAATACTGGGTGAACATGACAAAAAATCTTCAGTTCACAGGGTTGGCGAGACACTAACGTCAATAGGCCGCGGTCAGGTTTATTTATTTATTTATTATTGTGATTTAAACAAACCAAAAAAACACTTAAAGGAATGAATTATTAAACGTTGAATAACAAAACGACATACTACGTTATGTACCGAAACTACCGAAACGTAAAACAAAAAATGTAAACAAAACAAATAAGCCGTGTTTTAAAACACTTTAACATCATCATGTCGCTTAAACGTCAACTTCTAGACATAAGCAGAAGCTCCCCAAAAAAGGGGGAATTGGCCCATAATTACGATGCCAGGCAAGTGTGGTTGTGATCGTAGAGCGTAGCCTCGCGACAGGAACGCTGTTGCCCACTCCCGCACTGTTACTCTTCGGATGGATATACCGCCATCTGTCGGTTCCGGTACCATACGACATCTGGTATATAGGGGAAGGTATTTTCCAACTCTGCCGGTACTACACGGCAAAAGCCGACAAAAGAATATTTTTATTATGAGAAGTAAAATAATTAAAAGCATAGAATAAATACTATAAAATAAAAATACAATTGATAAATTAGAATATTAATAATATTACTTAATAATTTGTGAAATTGTCATAAACGAGAAACACTAGCATTTGTATAAACTAATATGATATTTTAAAACATGTCCATTTTCATAATATCCTCTTCGCGGCTTTTGTTTGCCTTTATAAATGCATATTTCCAAGAAGATTCTCTTGAAACTGTCAAAATAAGATAAACGCATTAAATTATAACGAGATAAATTATGCCTTTTGTTTGGAAAATTGCAGTACCTAAAGTGTAGTACTCTTAAGACTATTATAATCTAGTCTAGAATTTATTATAATGTATTTTATTAAACAAATGCAATATCTATAGGATACTGTAAGTAATCGCCTAACTATGGCAATTCAGGCGCGGATCAAGCCCTCAAAAAGGTTGTGGTCTCAGCTACCTGAAGATCATCCAAGCATCAGTCTGTTTCAGACCAACCTAATGCTGAACTCAGACGTCGATTCCAATTCCAGAGGTATAATACGCATAAACACACCTTAGCTGAGTTTAAAGCAATTTATCGCACTAGCCGGAGAGTGCATGAGATCCCTTCCCCCATAGCACATACTGGCTGTATTGCTACAGTTGAGTGCAATCAATCCCTTTTAATAGTCATCCCAAACAACGGCCACACGAGTCATAGTGGCGACAGCCGCTTACAACGTACACGTTACAATCCTACAAACCCGCCTTTGGGGAGGGGGGATCACTCGCTATGTTTATTGAATGCTCTTAGCCCATTATCTGCATGGAAACTCTTTGCCGCTGTTCGGTCAACTTCAATAGTATATTTACACTTTAAAATAATACTTGAGACGACAGAGGAACAAATATAACATTTAAAGTCACATTTGTTACACCCAGATTACATTACATACATACATTCTACTTTACTAAATAGAAGCCGAGCCATTAGGATGTAATTAAAAAAGATGTACGCAAACAAAGTCGCGGATTGCGACTAGTACTAGACAAAATCAATGACATTGTCACTCAGACACATTATTATCATACCTCTCTTGCCCGATAAACTTTATCTTGATACACTTTTCCGCTTTTATCGGCATTGATGTATTGGTATTATTTAATCAGTTGTCAGTATTCAATTCTAGAAAACCGCCTGTATTTATAGTCCTTTTCCTTATTTACTTATAAACAGAGTTGACTATTGCACAAAATATTTCCACCATGAAATGCCGTGTTCATCACGCTTTAAGTGGAAATACGATTTGAGAAATGTGAAAAAGTTACTGTTATGTATGTTTAGGAGAAGTTAAGTAAGTAGGTTTCATTGGTATAGTGTATTGGTATAAAAAAAGAATTCTCTTGAACTCTCTCAGTTCATGCGAATTCTGTTTTCTCCAAGTTTAACATATAATTATATTTTTAACATTTACACGATTACTAATTATAATTAAACTAAAAACGCATCAAGGTGAAGAAATATTCTAACAAAATGCGTAAAAAATGAATAAGCCCCGCCATAAAGCCGTTGAATAGTATTTTTCAAGTAATTTACATTAACTTAAATAGTTCCGCGTTTCTTCCTTACTTGGAACCTCCTCACTATGCGTATACCTCTTTCATTTGTATGCACGACTTCAGATTAACTTAGGTATTATCATTGATATATTTAAAGTAATTTCATCCTAATCTATAACCGGTAGAGTTCATTATTACAGAATAAGATAAGTTCCGGGGTAACCGTAGAAATTGTTCCTGTGAAATTTTTCTTTTTTAGATTATTTTTTTTTAAACCCCCATATTTATCAGAATATATGTCTAATATCAAACTAGGAAAATAAATACCAAATTTAAATTTATAAAATTCTTATGTCATCTCGACATTTTCATAGCACAGTAAATCATAAACCTGAGGTATTTAGTGGAACTCATCGTGTGCTTGACTCTGAAGCTACCAAGGAGTAAGTAGTAAGCATAATGAACTATTGTGTAAGACTTCCCTAAGAGCCCACTCCTTTCGCCATTGTAGTAGGAACTCACATAACTTAACCTATAGTCTTTAATATCTGTAGGTAATAATAATAATTTTCTTACTTATATTATAAACGCTAAAGTTTATTTATAAAATAATAACTCCACAACATCTCATACATTGATCTGACAGGAGTCAGGACCGTGGTAAGTCGCTTAAAGCACTTGTGTTACGGACGCAAGACAACAGAGGAATCACAAATATACTACTTAAATACATATATTTAACACCCAGGCACAGAACAAACACAAATATCAACATATAAATATTTTCTCTGGGAATCGAACCCTTGACGCACAAGATAGGATCACTATCGTCTGCGCAATCGGGCCAGTCGTAAAAACGGATGCATGTTTGATAAATGACTAAACGGCTAAACAGATCTGGAGAAAATTTGCCTGTCACGTTATTGATAATAATGTGATATAAAAAGAAAGGCTACTTTTTATGCCGAAAATATGATCACGTGGTGTAGAGCAGGTTTTTTTCTAATCGGCACGACTTTTTATACAGTTTAGTTGTAAGGGCCGACATAGAATTGTTTTTAAAATGACAAGAGTTCCGCAGGATTGCGATATAGGTTTTTATCTTTAAGAAATCCCAAACACAAATAAGCTTACTAAATATATATGAATATATGTACAAGACGATGAAAAAAAAACAAAAAGCAAAAAAAAGAAAATTTAACTGTTTGTACGTGGCTTTATAATATAAAATAACCACAAATTTAGTATGTGCATTGACCACGCATATTTTTTAAATAATTTAATATCACATTAAGCCTATTAATTATTCTTACATAGAAATATATGTATTTAAGTTTTTTTTATAATATATGAGCTGCATTGTTTTTAATAAAATATATTCATAAAACTAAATTATATTAATACCTAATATTGATATTCTCTGTATCATATAAACCAATTAAGAGAAATATTTTAAACTTTTGGTACTTACGTACAAGAAATAGTTATTATTAAATATAGTGAATTCATAGTTTTTATTTTAGGTGATTAATTTTAATTTTATTTTTGTTAGTTTATTTTCACATTTACGCTACGATATATATACATTTAAAGGGTATTTCAAACTTAAGATTTTGTATTAATTGTCAGTGGTAATTCTTAGGGCTTAATTTCAGAAAATGAATAGTTAAGACTTTTAGGAACTTTAAAAAAATCCTAATTTCAAATTATGATGTTGCCTATTTATTGCCTCAATTGCCTTAATTTTTTCATTTTATAAGAATATAATATTTACATTTGTTATAAATTCGTAGAAACTCCATTCAGGTATGTATGCAATTTGTTACTAAAACGACTCTTTTCGATCTTTATAAATGTATTAAACGGTGCGGGGTGAATTTTTATAAATCTCTATGCAACCATTATGTTTAATCTTGAACTTCACGAACCTAAATATTAAACTATATAGAACATTAACTAAACTTAACAATAATTATAGGAAAGAAGGTTAACATGTTTTAATATTTATATATCATGAAAGGATGATGATGACGAAGACGGGTATTATGTATTATGTATGTAATATTTTTATTTCTTATTTTAACTTTTACTCGTAGTTCCTGTCTATGTTTAAGTTGTTTATTTAATATAAAATTAACCTTATTTTACTTTTAAATAGTATTTAAACTAATATTTACTAATTATATAACAAAATCAGCATCCGTTGTTTGTTTGTTATTTTTATATTCTAGTAATATTATATTTGCACGACAATATTAAAAATACTATACAAATCTGTATACGCGGCCCCTATTAATAGTAAAGCTAAGTGATGGTATGGTAGGATAAACCAATATTGAAATTATTAGTGCAAAAACAGTTTTTTGATATGATGAAGTTATAAAACAAACATACGGTCCGCTTAATACCAATGTCATCACAAACGTGTCACTAGCATGTCGCTAACCTTGTAAAATGAAAGTACTGTTACATTAAACCAATAATTTCACTGCTTCTCTCACCCTTTAAATCGGAACATAGCAATGCGAATACTGCTATTTGGCGGTAGAAATAGGTTTACGGTGTGGTATCAATGCAGATGACCTTGTGAGAGGTACCTCTAGTAAAGGATAAGGTTTATTAGTTAATTTACTATCTACTTTTATTAAAAAAACATATTTAACAGTCATGATGGCAAAAAATTTAATCTAATACAAACAATAAATCGTGGTTTAATTGCAATCTATTTGTTTGGCGTCTTTTGACAACAAATTAAAAATGTATAAATGTTTTAAACAGATAATTTCCCGTTCAAAGCAACTGTCTGACGCGAGCCATGCGATGGATATATAGCGATCGTAATCAGAAATTACTGGGGATTTGGGAATTAGTCGGTGACAGGTGAGTGCGTAATTTATGGCAGAGGGGTGTAATAAGATGTTTTCTTAGTAACCGTTAATTAGAAATAACACCAAAGCTTGGTCCGTGTTTCAATTATCCGTAGATTTTGTAATTTTCAACAACGTTAGGTCCTATTATAATCAAAAACAGACAATATATTTTAAAGGAAATCGAGCCACGAATCCTTGTTATGAACAACAAATATTGAACGCAAATGTCATTATTTATAACCGCAAGATGGTGCTGGAGCAATGTCTTATTGATGAAAATGTCTATGTCCAGCATTGGATATCGTTTGATTGATACGAGTATGATGATGATGTGTAAACTTAATATCAGTTAAAGCTAAAATCATCATTATCATACCAGCTATTGAAAGTCCACTGCTAGTCATAAGCCTCCTCAAGTAAGGGAGTATGTTGCCTATAATTGCCGTGCTGGGCAAGCTTGTTGGCATTCGCAGAGCGCAGTTTTCGCGACGGGGTTGCTGCTACCCATCCCTATCATGGAGCCCTGTGAATTTGAGCTGCAATGTTTGGGATGGATATAACGTCATTCTGGTACCTTAGTCGCCTCTTACGACACCTGCTACAGGAAGGTACTATTCTTTTCTGCCGGTACCTCACGGCACAGGAGATGGAAGGTGGAGCAGTCTAATAAAGAATTATATATGTAAATATAATGCAGATTTCTAAGATTCCTTGAGAAAAGAATTTGCTATTATATATTTGCTAATAGATTCAATACAAACTGGGTAATATTAAATCTGTTCTGTATGATGTTAGGTACTCCATTTATATTTAGGATATTTTTTGGTAAATACACCATAAAAAGTATTTAAATTTAAACCATTGTCTTACTCTACATACTCATTTAAAGATTACAATTAGAGTAAAGAGTATGGTGTTATATTATAAACAGGTGATAGTGATCTTATGTGCCAAAGGTCGTGGTTTCGATCTTCACACAGAATAAATATGTATATGTTGATATTTGTGTTTGTTCTCTTCTATGTCTGGGTGTTAAATATATGTATATAAGTAGGTAGGTATAGTAGGTATGTTCGTAACACAAGCGCTATATGCAACTTATCACGGAATCAGGTTAATGTATGAAATTTGTTTATATTTATGATTATAAACATAATCTATATATTAAATACTTAAGAACAAATGAAATAAGGTCAAAACACACACACTACAACTTTTTCAACCACTCGTACGTTCGGTTAGTAGTTAGAATTACGTGAGTAGAGAAAAGACTTGAACAAACGCTGAGGGAATATTCTAAACTTAAAAATAATTAAGTATAAACCGTCTCGTATAATAAAAAACCTGGATAAGGGTGACCCCAGCATAATTTGTGTTTTATCCTCTTAAAACAAAGGCCAACAAATACTAAAGAATACCTTAAAGTCTAATGGCCGTGTGGCCGCCGTGCCTGGTGGCGTAAGAGGTGACTGAGGTACCGTAACCGACAGATGGCGGTATATCCACTTGCAGTAGTGTAGCTTAATAAGCGTAGTTTTCCGTCACAAAGCTACACTCAGCAATTTCTACCACACTTTCCCATTAGCAGCAGCAGTCAAGTTTTTATTCATACTGTTTATAACATTCATGTTTCCGAAAATTTTAAGTAATAAGTATATTTAAATTCCTACAGTTGTTTATTATAAGGCTTTTATCCCTAAACAATTCGGTTCTCGCACGTTTTGGTCACAGTTCTGACCAAACTAAACCAATAATTATAAATACCAATTTGCTTCTGAAACTTGACTTGTCAGTCAGTGACTTGACTGGAGCGGGAATCTGACTTCGTTCGCTTAGCTCATGCCTTATGGTAGCAGTTCTAACTTTAACTAATGGCTATTAACAGTACCGTGGTATAAGGGCAAGAATTTATGTTAAAATATATATATATTTCGATTTACTATTTATTACCGCTATATGAATAAAAAAAATCTAACCAAAAAAGATCGGACTTTGAATAATATCGTGAAATATGGTTATGTTGAGGATGGTTAAATATAGGAAAACGAATTAAAGTATATTAGACGTTTATTGCTACTGTTATTATAAAGTTGAATTCTTCGGAATTATGAACATTAGAGACAGAGTAATTAGGTATTAGAATTGTTAGGATGAAAAATGTTAGAAAGAACATTTTCGGAGTTCCAATTTATCGATGTTGAAAATTTAGGTGAACTTTGGCGCACCCTAATTTGGCTATTTAGTCGAATGTATGTATAGATATACAACGGTTATATATATAATGGTTGCAATTTTCTAATACAATGAGTCTTTGAACGAAGCGGATAGACAGATGGGCTATCGGGGTCCATTATTGACTACGGATCCTCATAAATCGGTTTGTCCTACTATAAATCGATCTGATAATGATATCGCTTTTCCCTT
This sequence comes from Heortia vitessoides, assembly GCA_020976665.1. Classification (NCBI taxonomy): domain Eukaryota; kingdom Metazoa; phylum Arthropoda; class Insecta; order Lepidoptera; family Crambidae; genus Heortia; species Heortia vitessoides. Next base: position 5,207,436 of record JACJUM010003317.1, on the reverse strand, counting down.
TATGCTGCGGATCCCTAAAAATACTCTCGTTCTTAACCTTGAGAAAGAAACTTTAAGATTTACATTAGCCTAAAAGGTTGGCCAAAGGAATTTTCCTTTCTTTGGGTTTCCTCGAATTAGTATGATTTTAAGTTGGAGTGCTTTTAGGAGCTAAGGCTTTTTATAATTACCGGAGTTTCATTTTTGTTACTTTCGTGCGCAGACTGAATAATGATTTATTTACTAAAGTTTATTCGCCATTCATATTACAATAATCATGTTATTTAAAAAAATTAAACAACTATTTTCTGATAATTATGCGCTAACTACTCATGCGAAAAAAATATCGGTTGTTTATTTAACTTAAAGTTTTATGTTTAACATTCCGGTCAAAAAGTTAATAATATACCGTGGCAAAAGTAGTTTTCCTAAAACAGTAATTTTGTGTCTTCTTATATCAATATAACTCTGTTAAAAGCGTAAACAAAAATAAGTTCTAAAATATTAGAAATATAATTTTAAAATCGAATGTACGAAGAATGATTAAAGTCCATAAAATCAATCCCTCTAATTAAACAAGTAGAATAGTACCTCCGCTAACATCAAGTGGCGTAAGAGGCGACTAAGGTACCTTAACAGATGCCGGTTTATCAAAGGCAAAATTGCCCCTTTCTTAGAGCAATGATGACTAATTGAACTTACAATAACACAGTGCCAGATCACGAATACTATACTCTTTTTAATATAGTTCGATTAGAATGACATGGAAATGAAGCAGCGTCGAACGAAATATTTATATTTGCATTATGGTATCATAATTTGCTATTAATATTGTTAACCCTACAAACATTTAAAAAATAGGTTTTATATGTAAAGCATATTATATAATATCAACATAACCAAGACAAACATCTTAAAGTAATTTAAAAACACATTAGAATGCTACAATGTATCTTTGGAGAGGCTTACGTCCAGCAGACGCTCCACAGCTGACGTGTTCGTGTTTTTTTATTGAACTATGTCGACAAACTAGCATACAGTCCCCGTGATAGTGCAAACTATAGACGTGCGTGCGTATTGTGGTAGATTGTGAAGATATTATGTCAAAATAGCCAATAATTTCAGTGCCTCTCTCACCATTCAAACCGGATCACAGCAATGCGAACTGCTTCTTTTCGCAGAAAGAGGTGAGGGTGAGGTACCAACACAGACCACCTTTATATAAGATCTACCTCAGATTCTGTGTCCATTACAAAGTAACTAGACCTAGCGAAAACTTTAACTTAAATGTAACTTTTTTAGATTTGCTTTTCTTAAAAAACGAAGAGATCTACACGAGAACAAACAGATTTCCTTCCGACCTTCAACGCATCTCGTGTTACTTCGAGTCCAATTTAGCGTCGATTAGATTGGACAAACTACATACACAAGAGCCCGTCTTAAGATAATATCCCATTCTTATCTCGTTTATCTTGGACATCGACGTATCAGTGCGTTGGTGATCTCACTAAGGCCAACCGGGCATGTGTACCGCAAGTATGCGGTAAGAAGTAAGAATAAAGGAATATCTTGGAACACTCTTACGTAATAATAAAGTTTAGTTTGCAGTAATACTTTTTATACTCCTAGGATTACATACAAGCTTACTGTCCATGTAAAGAGGTCACCGTAGTTAATAGACGCTCGTGTTATTACGAAGATATCAATATACTGTATCCAACATAGTGATCTGAGGATATTAAACGAACAAAATTTTGCTGAGAGCTTTGTTGTTTGGCCGTTCAAGTAAGTGAGAGTGAGGTGCAGAAGTCCACTATATAATGTATACCTCAGATTATTTCACAATAATTTGTTAGTTGATTTGTGTAAGAAGCGCATTCATCATTTTAAATGTTTATTCTATTATAAATGTATAATGAGATGAGACCTTTAAAGTAGGCATTAGGTTTTTTTGCAATTGTGCAACACGCTTATTCAAACGCTGCCTATTTACTAAGCAGGTTGGCATGACTGAGTTCCTCGGAGATAATTACGATCTATTAACTGCCCAAACTTAGCTCTCGATATCATCTATCTGAAATTTTAAGTATTATGTAACCCATAATTTCCACTTTGGGTATTCGAAAAGCTACATTAGCAACATTTTTTCGAGTGGATATTACGCCACCTACGATTCCAGTCGCCTCTTACGGTTATTATATATTAAAAATTAACACTTACATTCACATTATATTTAAATGCGGGAACTTTATAATCCTCCTCTATTATATTAAGTGTTTTTATATGGCTGCTAAACAGGCATCAATATAACCTAAAATAAACGCTCGCTACAGCTAATTGGAAACACATCAATAGGTAGTCGATATCCTTGTGACCCGAGGAACTATGTATGTGACGTTATACTGTAATTAAATTGCCCTTTAAACCGAAAAATAGTAGAAAAGCTACTACTTTGAGACTGAAATAGTTGAGAGAAGTTAATCATATGAGAAAGTGTTTAAAGTAAGAATCAAAGATGTTTTTTTCCGTTTAAGTCTATAAAATAGCCTTGGTAATAATATAAAGTGGTTATCCTGATGTTTGATCCGAAGTGAAGGTTAGAAAAAACATTGAATCACTAAAAAACTTGCCGTGTGGTAGCGGCGGAGTAGAATAGTAACTCCCACTGTAGCTGTAGGTGTCATAAGAGGCTACTAAGGTACCAGAACCGACAGATGGCAATATATCTATCCGAAACAGTGCAGCTCAAATGCACAGGGCGGGGATGGGCAGCAGCATTCCCGTCGCGATGGCTGTGTTCTGCGATTACTAACATGCTTGCCCAGCGCGGCAATTATAGGCAAAGAACCTCCTTTCTTGGAGAGGCATATGTCCAGTAGTGGACTTTAAATAGCTGGTATGATAATGATGAAATATCTTGCTGTTCTAAGCAGTTTAACGCCTATTATTTATTTTACGTTGTAACTTGTACAATTTGTTTGTATATGTTGTACAAAAAAGAGTAATGATTAATTCAAGTCAATTAATATTTTACATTCGTCATTTATGCTTGAATATCGATCAGTCGAAATTGGCACGTATATAATAAGTATTAAGTTAAAATTTTGCATTACCAATATTTAGCGCAAATGGGTTTTGGTAATAAAATCGCCTTTTATTTTTATTTATTGATAACTAAACTTATAAACCCTGCCCCGCCCATTTTTGATTGACTTTACCGCCAATTGACTCGACAATATTATTATGTAATATATCTTATTGTCGAGACAATCATAAACTCGTATTCACTTTATAAGAAACACTAACTATAAATGCTTTACAAGCTAATTCCCTAAGCATGTACAACTACAAGTAAGAATGTGTAATAACAGCTGTTTATCATTATCAGTGACATGTCTAATCAATAAAATTTTCCTATGTTAATATTTGTTTAGAACCTTTTTCATCAGAAACTATCTTCAAGGCCTCGGAGATAATGGTTCAAGTGGTTAAAACGATTGTGTTTGTTATTATTTCAAGTCCGCTGACAATTGGCACCTGGGTGAGAATTAAGTGGGCACGTGAGTATAAATGCTGCGAAATATATAAGCCTATGAATTTTTTTCTGAACGAACCTATCACTGGACGTCAATTTGCTGAAGCTGGTCTATCCAACGTCAACGAAAAAGCACTGCAAATCATCGTGGACATAAAATGCTTATAAAACAGGCATAAGAGATTTTATAATTAAGAGATTTTGAAGGTAATCAATATTTTAATTACTTGATTAAAACTGTAATTTATGCGGGCCCTTCAGAATATAAAAGAAGTGAACTATCAGATGATATCAGTTTAGAATATATATTTTACTAGTAACAATTTCCAAAACTTTAAGTTATTTCTTTGTAAGAATTAAATATTTTTATAAAAATAATAATAAAGAAAACATCTAATATTAATATAAATATATTTTTTTCACCGAAATGTAATTAAATCTATCATTCCGTTCCAGCGCTACCAGAGAGACTATTGGTGCAAGTCACGAAGAGAATTTGACAAATTAACGGACTTTGGCTTGATTGATTTCTAATTTCTTTAAATATTATCTTTTTGATTTATTTTTTTTGCAGTAGATCTTCAGTAATTTGTCAGATTACTGAAAGTGCACTGTAAGCCTTCCTCAAAGCGGTGCCGGACTATTAAAATATTGGACTATAGCATACACAAATTTCTAATAGTCTTTAGATATATATATTTATAGTTGCGGGAAAAAAACATTCAAATCTTATACATTGACCTGACTCAGAGATTAGTGTGGATATCAGACAATAGAGGAATTACAAACGTAATATTTAAATACATATTAAAATCCAATACATATAATAAATAGAAATATTTATTAAATAAGTGTTTGTCCTTAGTGCGAATCGAGTCCGTGATCCTTGATGCACATAAAATAATGTATGTACTTTCGAATCATGCTAAAATTTATCAGTATTTGATATCCGAATACTGATAAATCTTAACCCATATCCAGGATATCCAGGTGGTTTGAAACCTACAACTTTAGTTTTATTACTTGTAGACGTAATAAACTTTAATAAGACCAGTCTAGAAACATCGATCTAGTTTTAGGCTGCATTCGATAGGCTCGTATCATATAGTGATACCAGGCGACACGAGATTATCTGGTTAATAGTGTGTTTAGGGTTATGTTAACTCGGTAGCCGACTTTTTAAATTTACGTACGAAGATTTTGCCACTGCAAACCTCCAGGATAGTCCCTCATTCAATTTCAATGAAGTCGGTCTGGTTGGTCGCAATTTATTAGCTTCTGTCTTACCTACTACAAACAAAAACGTTTACTGCAATACTATACTCACGTTTTACTTTAAGAAAACACTGGATAAAGTAATTTTTACATACCATTTTTTTATTATTGATTTCTATGGAATAGTATATATACAATGAAAATTATTTTTACTTTAATCAATTGCGTACACAAATTTATCAATTAAAATAAAAAAAGTGTTTAGTCAGTTTTTTTTTTGATGACAGTTCAAAGATTCTTAAGGAGCAAGTCAAAATAGTAATAATACTACATCTGAGTTATACGTTATTTTCCAAACTTTTTTTTTGCGCAAGATGTTAAGTATTTAATAATTACTTATCGAACGATTGGTAACTGCTTCAGCATTGTCATCCTATCAGCCGTAAGAAGTCTTCTACCGAGGCTTAGGCTTCCCCAAGGGATTCATTGCAAATATATACATATATTATATAAAATATAAAAATATTAGTATATATATTAATATTTATCTAAATAATTAAAAATAATTTAAATTGTAAACTGATGCAATATTTTAATTTGATTCTAATAATAATAAATATTTATTCCAACAATATTCCAATAATAATTTATACATACATTCAAGCATCCACTCACCCACATCACACGTAGTAGTATGTACATATTCATACACAAATGAAATCATTGGCGAAAGGATAGGGAAATATGTGATTTCCAATTCACCAATGAAAATAATTAAAAGAGTTTACTATCAATTGAGTAATATAAAAAGATTTGCGTAAGTTGATCCGTAGCCATGTTTCAATAAATTACTTTATTTTAATGGTTTGCAATGAACGCAACTTTACAGTTTTTTTCGAGGGCTTATAATAGCGATCCACCAGGAATTGGGTCCCGTGGAAAGAAACGTAATCTTTTCAACTTAATAAAGGAGGTCTGTGCTCTCTTTTTAGTTTGCATCAGTTTCTTTTGTTTTTCTATATTTAGGTAAAGATACTGGAATATCTCATGTTGTGAAAAATGTTAAGAAGTTTATTAAGTTATAGTAAAGCCATGTTATGTATAATATGTTATCGCTCGAAATTTGTAGAATTTTAGAAAACATATGATACCAATAAAGCAGAAAGCAGTATAAATAATAATGCATCTTACCAGTCGTTATTAAACCTTTTTGTATAAATATTACATTTATTCATTATCAACGAGCAGTTAAAGGATGTCCGTTGTTAGACATTGGCCTCCCCAAGAGTTTGATCTTTTCTCGTTTTTGCAAGGCTTAGTATAGGTAGCTTGGCGACAGGTATGCTGCTGCCCATTCCTGCCGTATTGTATCCTTTTTTACTAGATATACCGCTATCTGCTCATTTTCTCAGTCGACACCAAGTGAGATACTACATATATGTATTTATAGATATACTATTCTACTAGGTCTCCCCAAGAAAGCCCATAATTGCCGTATTGTGCAGGCCTGATAGCTTTGGAACCAGATTGCAGCTGCCCAACCTCTTCCGGTTGCATTTGTTTTATATTACACTATATACTATTCTACTCACTACAAACTTTGTGAACGTATACCTGGGGAAGGTTCAGCGTTGTCCCTAGAGCCGCACGAAAATCGCTATAAGATTTCTATTATTTGAATAGTAGCCGTAATAGCGAGAATTTAAGCACATTTTCCTCTGTACCAAACACAGGGCGATTATTTTCGTAGGTAGGTGCAAAACGCATACTTAATGCTTTTTCTTAGAGAGTAGTATATCCATCGTCAGCTACATAGCAGCTAGCTGTATTACAAAAAAAACCGTTGTTTTCTATTACAGCTGTCTCATTAGGCAGATTTAGACAGCGTTCAGAAATAAACATTGGTTTAGTCCCTTACCTCGCGCTTTGTTTGACTTCTAGCTTAATCTCGCTACGCCCTACCAAATATATCTTGGTCTAATTAACTAGTGGGGTACCGGTAGAGTAGAATAGTACTACAGTAAGCCGTAAAAAGCGACTGAGGTACCGGAACCGATAGATGGCGGTATTTTCATCCGAAAAAGTGTGGCTCGAATGGAGCAACGCGGGATCGGACAGAAGCATTTCCACCATGAAGCTACGGTCCAGCGAAGCAATCATAGTCAATATTTTCTTACTTTTTACTGTAAGTGAAATATCCCTGCGACATATCCATCCCGCTGTTTATATACCTTTGCTCTGACTCTGCATGAATAGACCATATTGGAAATAACAAACAATCTTTGTTTCATTAATTATCGAATTAAGGAAAAATATAATTATCCTCAACACATAAATCATACTGTAGAATTCATGTGAATTGTAGACGTTGTGATTTGTACACTAGAAAATGCATACATTATAATTGTATTACATTTAATGTTAATAGCAATACTAGACGTCACACATGACTACCTCTTAGAAGTCTAGTTTTAAATTAATCTAAAAAGGGCTTTATAATTTACAGCTATAAGTAGGTAACATTAATTTGATTTATGAGTACTAACTGTATCACTATAGATTTATATATACATTTAAAAACTTGACAGTAGCACCTAAGTCGTAATAAAATTCTCTAAGAAAAAACGATTTCGATCATTCCGATAATTGCTTCCCGGTGTTTTATTGATTATATCAGGCATTTGAATCTAAATCTAATCAGCAATTTAACCGAGTATAACAAGCAATAAGCTATACTTTTACGATGTATGTAATGTTAATATCAAATAAGTACTTAGCGCCGATACCGTAGTCCGACTATAATTAAATCATTATAATTACATCATCTTTACTGTCTTCATTCAAATAGATATGTCATTAGTTGAATTTAAATTGTCATTTTGGATTTTCCATATATATATGTAAATACCGATTGTAAAAGATATCCAACGATTGATGCAATATTCTAGTACATTTTGCTTTATTTTTAAAGTTCTATATTTTACGTGTAATATTGTGTTTATAAAATCGTATGAAGGACTGGACGTAAACAAAATTTAAAATTTAACGACATTAAAAAGTTAAGAAACTTGTCGTAGGTAGTCTCTCTTCATTATATATTTATTGATATTTGTTATATTTATATAATATTGTTAATAATTCAATAATTGTATGTATTGTATGTGAAAATTATAAGAAACAATTAAACTACAAAGCAAAGGACTTAAGATTACTATACTTATTTTTTTTTAAACAAAACAGTAACAATTGAACAAATTTGAAGCTTATAATATTAAGCTACAAATCGTTACGTAAACATTTAAAAATATTATAAATATCGTGTTTCAAAATAAGTAAATACAGAACTAGACAAGTTATGAGCAGGGCAACGTAAATATAAAGCGTTTTATAGTACACAGCTTAAAACTTTTGAGTGCCTACTCTTCTATCTGAGAGTCGGCGCGTCAGATCCTTTATCAATTCCAGTTAATCTTGTTATCCTTTGTTAGCGCAGACTGTATTTGACATAGCAATTTAACAATTAACACCTGTACAAGCCGTGCTAAAGCGTTCTAAATACTAACTAATCCGCTATCATCAAAGCGGTCGATCATGCCAAAAATCAACATAACACTTACTTCTGAAAATTTTCAATATCCCTCCGTAATTCGTGCGGTATCGACGCGCCGCGATACGAAAACAAATGAAAACAGGCGTAAGAGAACTTCACAGGTGGTGGGGAAACAAGACACTGTCAAATTTTCGGGCTACACACGCGATTTAATTTAGAAATGCGGTTATTTGGTACGCGTTTGGGTCGCGGGGAGGAAAAGCACGGCGTGCTCCCGACGCCACGGTCTGAGCCAGACTGAAGGCTTGAGGTGAGCAGAGCCGGGCTAGCCCCCTCCCCCCACGCCTTGCCTCCCGCCCGCCCAGGCACTGCCTGTGAGCTCTACAAAGAGTAGCTAACGTAGAGGCGATGTGTTATAGTTAGCACCATCTGCATGCGTTAGTGACAATTTATCGGTGATCGGAAAATTATTGAGGGAGATAACCGAGGCCTACCTTGAAGTATTTCTGAGGATTAGGGTCTCCATAAAGCAGTAAATGTAAAATTGTAGCATAGAGGTAAAATGTCACGTGATAAATTATTATTATTTTATATCTTCATTCCAATGCGATTTTATATTATTTTGGCCAGATAAACTATGTCATACCATACTTTTTAGAAATTGCTTTAAATAGAAGATAACTTCAGATTTCAAGGCAATATAAGATAGCCACGCTTTACTTTATATAAAACGGTTAATGCATATGATATAAATATATATTTATATCATATGCATTTATTGCGTTTATTTATACAAATATGTATGCCACATTTATCTATTTTGTATATATATTGCCTGCACCAGTATATATATATATATTTTGTTATATGTAATGGTTGACTGGGAGATAATGCCATTTGGCATTAAGTCCGCCATTTGTGCATTTTGTAACATTTTGTGCATTAAAGTTAAATAAATAAATATAAATTGTATTATATCGTTATTTTGTTTACATAACCTTAAAGTATTTACATGTGGAAAATATTACAATTAAATTATAGCTAAGTTGACCTGGTGCTATAAGGCTTAAAAAAACCAAGGCTTTCATTTAAACTTGTTTTGATAAAGACATCAAATAACGGCATACGAATTACAGATAGTCAATAAGCATTTTGTACCAATTTTTCGTTATTATTTATTAGTACCAATGAATTAAATGAAATCTTTGATTTAATAATGTAAATATAGAACAACCAAAACGATTTGTACTGCTTTGTTATTAAACAAAAATTTTTACTACAAAGTTGACACTCTTTGTTGACATATCTAAACGCACAGTTCTCACTATCTGAATGCAAACAATTAGTAAAGATAGTGAGTACTATTAACACAATACAATACGTTTAAGATATTTATCATATCACGTTTATATAACTAACGCGATTGTCCTAGATTCTGGTAGGATATTTGTATTGATATAATAATAAAAAAATATTAGAAATAATACCAAGTGGGGTGTTTTTGCAATATCATGTATCGGTCAGTCTCACCCCGTTAATTTCAAAGTTAATAAAAAGTAGCAGCAGTTTTTGTTCCCAATACAATAAATAAATGAAAATTATAAAGGCACGCGCATTAGCTTAATTTTAGTAATTTTTTTTAGTAATGTCTTATTGATACTAGCTGTCTGATTACCGCACGAAACAAGAGTAGGTATATTATTATTGCCCCACATGATATTTTCTGGCCTAGGTTTTCTTTTTATGCAAAATATTCATTTAAAATTGGTTAAACGGTTTAAGCTTAACTGACAATTAAAGATTTTTGTACTTTTAGTATGTAAATATATTTTTTGGTCAAACTTAGTTTTGGTCAACAAAATGCCTGAAAATTGTGATTGTATTTATTTTTTTATATTAAAAGCAAGTAGTCAACATTGTTATTTGTAATATTTAGTTTTATATTTAGGATAGTATAGTATTATACTATTTAGGACGCTTAATTTTTTTTAAAGCAAATATTTAAAAAAAAATTTAAATATGAACGTCTGCGATGAAGATGCGGAAAAACTGACGTCCATTTTAGACGTCAGTTTTTTCGCATCTAACACACGTAGCTAATCTTTGCCGCCAGGCGACTGTCGCTATTTTTGATCAGTCTCGAAAGAATGTTTCATTCATGAAACAATTAGCTTTATCTACTGGGTACACTGGCAACACTTATTCTAGGCTTTTATCTGATGGGACTGGCATTAACTTTTATAGCTTTCCATTTAATTTTATAATCGAACTTTGGTAGAGAATTTAAACTTTTCAAAAAGATAGACTACCTCTTTGATGCTTGCAGCTTCATTGAGCTTTCATAATCCATGGCTACTTTAATTAAGTACCCATAGTCTCAAACCCTTTATTTTAATATGTATAACGTAACCACAAACGTCACGTTATAATCAAATACACGTTGTAGCGGTGAGGTACCGGTAGAGGTGAATAGTATCTCCCCAGGTGTCTTAAGGTGCAACTGAGGTACCAGAACCGACAGATGGCGGTATAACCATCCGAAATAGTGTAGATAAAATGCACAGGGTGGGGATGGGCAGCAGCATTCCCGTCGAGAAAGCTTCTGCGATGGCCAACACGCTTCCAATGGCTGATATGATGACACATTGTGCGATATCCTATTGTTGTTGTTATTTTAATTACGTCTCGTCAGTACTATATTGAGAGTCGACGATTACAATGTTGGTTAGAGCGTACTATAATCGAAACTAATATGGTTAAGGGAAAATAGGGACGGTATAGTCGCTTAAGATAACCGCAATTAGCCCTTAGGTATTGTCCCCTAATTATCTTTAGCAGATCGTAGTTTGGGGCAATTATTGAATTATCGATAGATGATTATGTGATGAACAATTTCGGAAAATATTGTTTGTGGACATGACATTGTTGGATTTGAAAATACAATTGTCCATAAAGAACATTAAAAGATCAACGACGAAAAATAAATTTAGACCGTGAAATATAAGCGGCAGTATCATCAATCGGCAGTATGTTAGGATTATTTTAATTACTAATAAACTGTCTGTTTTAGTTCCTAATAAACTGTCTAAATAGCAGTGTTCACATTGCTGTTTTCCGGTATGAAAGGTGAGAGAGGCAGTGAAATTACTAGGTAATGTGACATATATATTTAAGTTACACTGTTGGCAACGCACTAGTGATGTCCTTGTGATATTAAGCGCGTCTTTTGGCTGCAATGCTTGTTTGCCGAACTGCTCTTATAAAATATTAAAAAAAATACGCCTCAGATGTTCAACTAGCTTCCTGCAGTTACCCAATTTAGTAGCACGAGAGTATGAGGGTGTGAAAAGAGAGAGTAAAAAGGTTTTAATGGGTCAGCAATACAAATATAATAGACTTGGTATAGAAGCCGCCCATAGGCTTTGGGTAACCCTTTTCACCAGGCTGGGTTATATGCTTAACAGATTTTTTTTTAATTAATTCAATTGTTTAATATTAGATATTTAGCTGGTCCTTCCAAATTATATTAGCTAACTCTACTCAGTCAACTGCATATCTGAAACAATCTATCCTTTAATGTTAATTGACCAATGACTTACGCCTACGGTTGATTTGCTTCACACTGTGGTTGGTGTATTTAATCCCCTATTGATGGGATGTTTAATCTAACCTTAACAACTATAGTAAAAATTGAAGATTTATTTTTAGTTTCTTTGAAAACTTAACATTATACAATTATCCTATAATAAATATACAATTATCCAGTACCTACTTAACTCTAAACACAATTTTAACTTAGTTTTGAATATATTTATATATATTTATAAATATATATATATATATATATATATATATATATATATATTTATAAATATATATTTTCATAGATAAATAGACCGTAATAAATATATTGTCTTTCTTTATTGGTACGAAAAAGGGTATTATTAGTCTCTCTGTATTGTTACGCATTAATTGCATGGCGGTGGTATTTTATCATCATATCAGCCATTGCAAGTCTACTGTCGGACATAGACCTCCCAAGAAAGGGAGAATTTTGCCCATAATTGCCGCCCTAGCAACGTGTGTTGACAATCGCAGAGCGTATCTATCACGATGGGGATGCTGTTGCCCATCCTCGCCTTGTGCATTCGAGATACACAGTTACGAATGGATATACCGCCGTCTACCGGTTCTGGTACCTTAGTTGCCCCTTACGACACCTGGTACAGGAGGAGATAGAATTCTACTCTGCCGGTACCACACGGTAGTATACATTATATTAAGTCGATTTTAATAGGTAACTGATAAGAAAATATTTGATATGATTACACATTTAAATAATATTAAGTTTTCGTGAAACCTTTTATTTACGAGCTTCCCTGGAAAACAACATTTCTACGTCAAATGGGACTAGATTATACCTTCTTACCAACCACGTTTTCAACTGATGGAGTGAAATAAAAAATAATAAATTCACACAATATATACATTGAACAGACTCCGCAAAAGGTTAATCGAAGCACAATCAGACAACAGAGGAATCACAAATATCATTACATATATAAATATTTGTCCTCACTAAGAATCACTACCATCTGCGCAATTAGGCCTGTCTTATATTAATATGTTTTCAATTAAATATATGAATTCGTTATTACACTCTGCTGACAAACATCAAGTGCAGAACGACCCATGACGGACATGGCGACAAGAAACGAAGCAGTTCCAGAACTAAGTCCATTTGTTTAATATTTTTTGGGGAATATTGCCACGATGGGCAAGTGTGGCAGCACATCTTAGTTCCTGCCACGAAGTTACTGTTGTTAACCTAAATTAGAACTTCGATATTACGGATAGTATTACCGCTAATTGTTGGATTGGATACCTCAGTCGCGACTAGCTTAGTGAGAGGCATACACCTCTTGCTCCAAAGAACTACCCAGACAACCGCAATTAATTGACTTTAAAAAGGAGGACCTATTTATACACCGCCAAAGTATCGCATATTACTTAACATTGATGCTAGTATGTAATAATGAAAAATCCAAGATTAAAGCAATTCGATATTTCAATGTGAAATTTCAACATTTTTCCTTGTACCGAACTTCTATAAGAAAAAAATACAAAGGGCCATTAGACATTCTGCGAACGAACTCCCAACGACCACAGCCTTGCTATAACCAACATTAACCGATCACCGCTCGGACGAAAATAGCCCTTATTAAAATAATATTAAGAATTTTAATGATTGTAAAAGATAAAGTGGCAAATAAGCCAGTAACCATTCAAAGTATGCAAATAGCTTGGTAATCTTACTTTAGAAGAATTAGTTGTCTGAACAAAATAAGGATTGTTTTGTTTTAAAAAATAAGGTTAGTTGTTATTCTAACGACTCTTAAATTCAATACATGTGTGACCGCTCTATAGTATTTTGTAAAATGTTCTCGTATACAAATTTACATGTTCATACATCCATACTTGTAGTTTAAATTGAATGGTGTGTCTGTCTGTTTGTGACACTATTTAATCAGTGAACCGATTTGATAGTATGACCCGGGGATAGTATAAGCCCTGAGGTAGGACTCCTTTTGATTCTAGAATAGTACCCGGGAGAACAGATGTAAAATGACGTCTACGCGTATGGACTACGGAATCGGGGCGGAAAACGTGTCAGGCAATGGTAAAGGAACGCCGGACTAATTAGACTTTAATTCCAGCGCTATCCCAGCAACAAGCAAGCTAAGTTTCTCATTATCGCAAACCTTAAACACTTCCACTCTACCTCGAGACTACTTCGTAGTGCGTGCAAGCCCACGCAGGTTTCATAAGACTGAGGGTAGGGTTGCTACAGGGCACAGACGCATTACATTGTGAAGTCACTTTAGTGACTAGTTTATTTTTTTAAACCAACCCTTGTTTGACGAGCCCGATGGTGTAATCAGTAGCGTCCCGAAGTTGAGCGCACAATATCATGGGTTCATCATGGTACGAAAGTGATAGCTGTTCCTTTTGTTGGTGCTTTAAAGTTACTTAATAGTATTTTTATAAAGCTCTCAATTAATTTATAAAGAGCATAGAAAAGTTTAATTTTACCGTTTAGATTGAAGCTTTGGTGACACAATTCACAGGCCAAACCTTGTACTTGGGGCTAAGATATGACCATAAGAACCAACGCTGCACCGATACTGTTGTACCACTTGTATTGAACTGTTTTTTTTAATAACATATGCTAAAATAAATAGTCGTTAAATTTGGCAGATGTCAGATAACTTGTGCACCAAGGGTCGTGAGTTTAAACCCCAGGACAATGATTATGTGATGTGGGTTTGCTTTATCTTGGCTCCGTAATTTCTGTGTCCGTTACACGAGTGCTTGAAATGACTTATTACGGTGCCAGGTCAGTGTATAAGATATTGGGTCAGCATTATTATCTTCATCATATCAGCCATTAGAAGTCTTCTGCTTGACTTAGGCTTCTTCAAGAAAAAGGGAATTATTCCCATTTCGGATGGATATACCTGTCGGTTCTGGTACCTTAGTTGCCTCTTACGATAGCTGGTAAAAGGGAACTACTAGGGGTATTATCTAGTCTGCCGGTACCTCAAGGCTCTCTGCTGGTATCTCATGTTGGGAGAATTCGTTAAAATAAGGTTTATACCATAGTATACTGAGGATTCGACTATAATTATAATTTGGCTTTTAGAAAATAACACAATTCTAATGTTTGCGGGCTCTTAGTCTTTTAAGTCAGCTAAATTATTAAAAATATATATACATTCATACTTGTTATATACATTTTTTGTAAATTAATTTTTTTGTCAACGCCGGTATCCGTCCATATAATTTCTGTTAACTGAGACGTTAAAAGCTCTGCTAATGTGAACATTAATTCATATTACTTTTTTAATAACTTCTATGAGATTTTCAACGTCGTCGTCGTGATATTAAAAATGATTACTTTGACTGCTTAATTACAGTCTGCGTTATATAAGCTGTTAACGCTGCAATAAAGTTTTTTTTTCATATGAATTTCATCAAAACACAATTTTTTTAAGACTTTCAAAACAGACTATTTTTATTAATAATTTTGAAACACTACTATCATACGATCCTCACCACCTCGATGGATGGCGGTCAACTACTATGTGATTTCATCTATGGAACAAACTCGCTGTGTAGACTCCTAGACCATTACGGCTTAGGGACTTGCAAGGGCAGAGTCTATTTATTTCTTAATGACTGGTAATGCGCCTATTATTTATCTTGTGTGGTTTATTTTTTAAATGCTTAACAAACAAACAAGCATACAGTCCGCGTGTTTTAACCGTTACCGTAGCCCATAAATGCTCATGTCATTACAAGAACTAGCGTGTTGACAAACTACAAGACATAAAGATATTATATCCATTACTCAGTAATTGCACTGCCTACTATATAATAAACCGGAAGGGTGAAAGAGGTTATATAAAGGTCGTTTGCATTGGTACCTTAATCGCACCTATTTCTACCGCCAAACAACAACTTTCTTGTAATTTCCATTAATTGCTATATCCAAAATGGGATAAACGATAATGAGCTGCGCTGATCATTTATCATCAGGTGAACCGTTTGCCTCCTGTTATATAAATAAAAAAACAATAACTTATTTGCCCACATATTTAAAAGAACTATTGAGTTAATTGACAACTGATGGAGCCGTAAAGATTTCGGAATAGAGGTTGTGCAAGCGCTGCATATGATGTCAATATATTTATTATTTTTTTTATTTATTTAACTTTATTGCACAAAAAGTTACAAAATGTACAAATTGCGGACTTAATGCCAGATGGCATTATCTCCCAGTCAACCATTACACAAAACAGAAAGAAATATATATACATATGTAGTGGTGCAGACAATATATATACAAAATAGATAAACGTGGCATACATATTTGTATAAATAAACGCAATAAATGCATATGGTACGTACATCAAAAAGAGGGTTAGTATGTGTAAAAAGACACAATATCTTAAAGAAATAACAATTGTTGATTCATGCGTGTCTGTTTTTTAAAATACATATAATGAATAGCGAAAGCGAAATGTAAGAAAATATTAGGCAAAGACATGTTCGCTTATATAATAATAGTATGGATTGAAATTGACTACTGTCTTGCTTTATTTTTTCAGATCAACCAAGCTAGATGAGGCTGTCTCCGCGCTTGTATTGTTAACTTTGTTAATCCAAAATGTTAAATCACTGACAGTCGTTTTACGCGTATTCTAATTAATGTCAAATTTGTAAATTCTGCTTTTACTTTCGGAAAACTTACAGCAATATCTTGTCTGAGCAACGTGTTGACTTCTATAATATATGAATAATATTTTTTAATTTGTCGAAGATACAATGGTTTGAAGTCGTATAATCTTTTATCAAACTGTGAATGTCAAAGATGTAAGTTTGAATCGCATTGCTGTGCTCCAGTTTTAGAGGTGAGTGAGGCAGAAATTGCAGTATAATGTGACATAACGTCTTCAAGTGAGATATCCTTTTGACAATTAAAGCGTGTATAGTATTATAATATATTTCTTATTTGTGGATTATAAAATTGAATGTATATATATATGTTATTTATTACATCAGCTATAGAATATTCACTGTTGGGCATAAGCATCTTCAAAAAAAGGAGTTTCGCCCCTAATTGCCATTCTTATTTTGAAATTCACAAAGCTTTAATTTTAGATACTACTGTCAATACACGCATTGTTTGCATATTTTAAAGCAATAAAATACTTTTCTATAACCCAATAATAATTTGTTTTTTTGGGTGGTAAAGGCAGCGCATATATTATTACACCAGTACCTAGGACATGTTGTAAGATATGGTACATATGCCGGATATCTGCAACAGTCCAGATCAAATGCAACAGGGCGAGTATTGGCAGCAGTTATTTTGGTGCGATGTGATTGTCACTACGTCTGCTCGGCGCAACAATCATGGGCAAGATTCCCCTCTTAATAGAGTGGTCCAATGGAATTCAGATTCGAGTCCCGCCTCTCAGGTTTCAAGGGGGACTCGTATCTTGATTTTATCTCGACGAAAAAATTTAATAATCGAAATTGATTTTTTAAAATATTGTTTTTAATTTGATTTTATAACAAATTTCATACATATTACGTCATTACATGTAGATATACAATTATAAGTAAATTCTAGTAGAACTCTGGAATTGAACAGGTTTATCCAGGTCAAATCAATGTTACTTCTCCGCTCTCAATTGAAAGCAAAAAGGGGGACATTTCGGAACTTTTGGTGTTAGCCAATATCAATATCAATGCGGTGACATAGACCATCAGTGAAAATACTTTAAACATTTTCGGAACACAACGTGTTGAGTATCCTACTCTGTCACTTATACAGATAAAGCGCTCACTCAGTATGTTCGATAAAATACACAAAATAAAAAAACCCAAAATAAATGGACTTAACGTGAAAATTCCCAAATCCTTTCAATTCTTAAGTTCTAATCTCGTGGCCATACTAAAGAAAGCTTTGTGGAGGAGTGTAACAAAAGAATTACTTTAATCTTAACAAGCATTTGTGCCGAACTAAGTCAACATCCAAGACCTTAGGGCTTAGGTCAGTTTACTAAAAAGCCTAAGCCTAACATCGTGGAAAAGTTTGATAAAAAGATTTCACATCAAAAAGTTTTGTTTGAAAATAAGAAAGAAGATATTATAACACAAGTTAAATACATAATAACAAATACCAATAAGAAACGCCTCGCGGTATTAAAAATACAAAGATATAATTTTTAAAAATATTAGTAAAGATAAATAGATAAAATAATTAAAAACGCTATACTTAAACTTTTGTAGATAACTAAACATAATAATAAACAATAGATACCTTATTAATAAATTATTACAACCTATTTATATAAAAGTAGAAGTTGACTGACTGGCTGCCATATCAACTATATGCCTGACCTATATGAATTCTAAACTTGAAATTTTGCAAAGGGGTTAAAATGAAGGGAGGCTCTAAGGGATTTTAGAAAGTAGGTAAAACGGGAGTGCAAAGTTAGTATGAAATTTCTATAACAACGCGGGTAAAACCTGGGGGTGGAAATATTTACCACAAAGTATTAAAATAATATTATTGTTTTCGGTCCTCGATATTTTTATTTTGAGTTTGTAAATCAACCTGACGTTTTAATTCACCAACTTTTTATAAATACCTAGCTCATAAAAGCGTGTACGTAACACGTACCGTTAAGAGTTGCTCAGCGTATTTGCCGATAATTACCTTTTTGGGCAGACGTAGGCTGGCTGTCGCAATGCGTAACTTTGCGACGGGAACGCTGCCCACCGTGCCCAGTTGCATTTGAGCTATGTTGTTCCGCCATTACATAGCCGTGAATTACAGGCAGAACAGTATAGTACTCTGTACCAGGTATCCTTAAAGGCGGCTAAGGTAGTTCAATTGTATAGGGTGGGGATGGGCAGCAGCATCGTCGTCGCGAAAGCTACGCTTTGTGATTGCCAACACGCTTGTCTAGCAATTGTGGGCAAAAATCCCTCATTCTTGCAGAGGTCTATGTCCAGCAGTGGCCTTCCAATAACTAAAAATTTAATGAATATGATACCGCCTACAGTACCGGTACCTCCTGGTACAGAGTGAGGTGCTGTTTTATTCTGCTAATAACATAAAGTCAATCCAAATTATAAATATTTAGCATTTATAGAAGCCACAAATGCGCCGTTTCGTTAAAAAATGCATTGTCAAATCCAGAGATTAAATGGAAGCTGCGTGGACATAATCGAATCCAAATTCTAAGTGCACACTAATGCAGTCTAGGACTACATTAACCATCGCGCTAAAAATATTAGGACGGTCGATTTATTTAGATGTATCAAACCAAAACTTAGTTTGATTACTGAAAAAATAAAAATTGTGCTTTACTAAAAACAAAACTGCGAATGAAAAAGATCACACCTCCAACAAAAGAAACCTTGGGCGACGGGAATGCTGCTAACCTTTTCTGGCCCGTATATTTGAGCTATAGTATTTTGGGTAGATATACTGCCATCTGCCAGAGCCTCTGAAGTCACCTGGTTCTACTCTACAGGTACTTCAGGGTATACAAACCCGCTATCCACAGAATTTATTATTTATATTAGTGTTTGAACTAAATAGTAATTTTTATTTCAAAATAAGCGCTTTTCATAAGCTATTCTTATATTACAGAGGTTTGGTGGTGCTATTCTTTAAGAAAGGAAGGTTCTTATGTATTTCAGACCCATCACGCTTCTGAACCATGTACATAAACTGTTATTTAGTTTTTAGAATCGCCTCTCTTACAAGGTTGACAATTTCCTGCCTCCCAAACAAGCCGCTTTCTAATAAGACAGAAGTACACAGAAGCACAGAAGCAAACACGAGCCGTACTGCATGCTCTCTAGAGGTTCCGGTCCACCTTAAGGATCAGAGCTCGAAACTCCTCTCTTTTTCCGTCTTTAATCCTCTGGATTGGGATGGATTTGGCATCAGTGTGAATGGCGAGTGTAATGCCTAAATACGGTTTCCCGAGGATATTGTGTTCTTGGTAGAATCGATGGAGGATCTATGTACGATTTTTGGCAACCTCAGAAGTACTTCCCAATGCGTGGGCTGCAAAATTAACAACAGGTATTTATGTTTTGAGGTACCGGCAGAGTAGAATAGTACTTCGCCTTGTACTAGGTGTCGTAAGAGGCAACTAAGGATCCAGAACCGACAGATGGCGGTATATCTATCCGATAGTGTAGCTCATGTGCACAGAGTGGGGATGGGCAGCAGTATCATTTTCATCAGCAGGTTAGCAACGCGTAGTGATTTTTTTCTTGTTGTGCATCTAAAGGCTGCGGTGATGCTAACTATCACGAGGACTGTATAATTGTTTGTCGAACTTGTCTTATTAAAAAAAAAACTTGCAAAATTATTATCACTTGTACATACATTGTCCAGGCTTGCATAATCTTAATGGATTCACTACTAGCATCAATGTGATCTACTTTGCTAATGCTAATGCACTAGAACACAACAACGCTGTAGGGATGTTCTGATTATATTTTGGTACTTGTCGAAAGAGGTTTAGAACCATAGAACGTTATTAGACGTCAACGATATTAAAAGGGTTATTATCTGAAGTCATAGCTTTAGTTTTTTTATTAACTTTGAACTTGCAACAAGTGGAAATATTTGTCAGTTCAAATGTATTTGACATTAATACTTTTTTTGCGCTTAATGTTACCACCACTTTTGCTTGAAGGTTCTTTTCTAGCCTGTATAGTGCCAGCAGACGTGTTTGGAAGTAGGCTGCTTAAAGATATATTTGTTCAAATAACTCTTATAAAAATAATATTAGACCTCATTCAAAGGCATTGGTAACTTTTTCGTTATATTCACCGCCAAATGGTAGCCGTCGCTTAGCTGTGTTTCGGTTTGAAGAATCAGAGAGGTAGTAAAATTACTGGACAAATGTGACCGTTGTAATAGTATAGTCAGTTCATTTAGCGACACGCTGGTGGTATCTTTATGATGCCACCAAAGTCTTAAGACTGTAGTCACGTTTATCAACAAGAGGACCGTGTGTTTGTTTGTTGTCTTCATAATGTAAAAAGGTCTACTGTGTCATTCGTCATTCTAATTATTTTGTATGTACTGTGTATTAGGTATATACAATATTGCATTAGTACATATGAAATTGGTGTTTTATACGGGAGGAATACAAAGTATTTTCTTATTGTAAAACATATTTAATTAACTAAAGGGCGCATCGTTGTTATTTATGCAGTTTTACCATCTCATAGGTATATTCATTGTTTGATCCCTTAACCAAAATGAACATGACCATAAACTCTTTTAAGGCGGTTTGGACTGCCACCTCGGGGTTGAATTTTATCCTTGTAAGATGTTGTCCGAATTCCGAAAAAAATTGATAATCTGTTGGAGCAAGGCTGACCTTACTTCAACCGATTACCATTTTTTCTCTCCTTAGTGAGTACGATGAAAGTCGCAGATATTCCAATTGTAGCTCATCTAACTTAATGTTTGTTTGTTGGTTAGCGAATAGTCTTGCGTTGTCGTGAAATAGCAGTGGTCTTGACCGATCTCGGTTGTTTAGCAGCTAGTTCTACCTTCATGGTTTGCAGTTGCTGACAATAGACAACTGCCGTAATCGTTTGGTTTCAGACTTTAGAATAAGACACTGGCGTTAGTCCACCAAACAATCGCAAATTACTTTTTCCAAATAATTTTTCGTTTAAGGCAGACTTAGCTGGGTCTTCTGAGTTCAGCCATTGCGACGCATATCGTATCGAGCATTATCGTACAGTATCTAATTTTCACAAGTAATGATGTGATTTAAAATCCCTTCAGTATTGTGTTGGTTGAGCAAAGAACACAGCAGTCGACGCGTGTTTGCAAGTTCGATGAATATCACTGAATTCATGAGGTACTCATCGTTCAAGTTTTTTTTTTTACTTTCCTCATTTGCTTCAAGAGGATTAATAGAGTTTTATCAATTACCCGAAGCTTGCAGTTATCTCTGAAGTGATTTGTGATGCAACCGCTTCCACAATAGCCTTTAATTCTTCATTTTCCAGTCCGGCCGCCTAAAGGGTTGGTTCTGAAAGTAGAAATTTCCAGTACGAAAACCTTGAAACTAAAAACTTACGATACCAATACGATACACATCATTTATCTTTCAAGTTGTTTCTGCAGCACTGGTGCCATGGTAGATGTCGTCCTCATAATTAGATCGATATTTTATGTTTTCTATTGAGAGGTAATAAGCGACGCTCAAGATAAAAATAATGAGGAAAAAAACAAAAGAACGACTGTTGTCAAAATTCACAACACAAGTACAAATTAAATTAATTTAGAAATTCGTATTTGGAATTCTCAACCAAAAAGAAGATATTTCAGATCAAAGAAGTTAGTACAAAATGTTTATTTCTATAATGGTGTAAATAACGTGTGAAGTCAATATAAAAAGTTAGTAGTAGTAATATATAAGTTAAATTATTGTAAAAATTTACTAAAATCTGTTCAATAGTTTACATAGTTATTTGTTTGTAATATTATAGGATGTCATCTTCATTATCACACCAGCCATTGAAAGTCCACTGCTGGACATAGGCCTCTCCAAGATAGAAAGTTTTTTACCAATAATTGCCGCGCTGGGCAAGCGTATTGGCAATTGCAGTGCGCAGCTTTCGCGACGGGGATTCTGCTGCCCATCCCCACCCTGTGCATTTAATCTGTCTTATTTCGGATGGATGTAATGCCATCTGTCGGTTCCCGCACCTTAGTCGCCTCTTACGACACCTGGTACAGTGGGAGGTACTATTCTACTCTGCCGGTACCAACGGCAAATAATAGGATTTGTTGATCCTCAATTAGCTTAAATATAACTCAAATACAATAGGAATGGAATAGAAAGGATGGACGAAAGTGGAATGACTGCACAAAATATAGACCGGAAGTGAATGGAAAGGAAGTTATAGGACGACCTAAGCGAACATATGTTAACCATGTAGAAGATGTATCATAAAAGGGCCAGGTCAGAAGTACCAATAATAAACGAACGTGTATGAAAGGACTAATGCGAGAAAGGGAAGCAAGAGGGGTATGCCGACATCGTAACAACTGGAGATCCAAAGTAACTGCCTACCCCGAAAAGACACAGGCGTGATGTATGTATGTATACAATAGGAAAGTCCTAGTTCTACCTAAGGGAAACATATAATTCAATTTATTTTATATTTTCCCTTTAAATAAATAACGGTGTTCGCTTTATTTTACAGTACAATAAAAATAGAAATAAAGCATTACTTTCACGTAACTTTTACTGCACAGAGTTGCTGACTTCCCGAAGGTGCGATTCTGAATTCCCTCGTAAACTGTCTCGGCCCTGTTTAAATAAAACAACAACAACTAAAAATCAACCCTATCACATTATGTTGGAGTTCTCAACCGTATGGCAAAAGTCATATAGGAAAAACGTAAAGTTAATCGTGCAGTTAATAAAATTGTAAAAGTCAAGAATGAAACATCGATAGCTAGTATTACTCAAATGCTATAACAAATGCAATTCCGTTGAGTAATTGAAATTTAATGGGCACAGGGCTGTAAATGAAGCTCATGTTTAGACAAATTCACAGGACATCTCGTACGAAGACTTGACACCAAAATAAAAATCTTACAGCACTTGTGTTACAGATTTTAGATAGCAGAGGAACTACAAATTTACTTAGGTACCAGTGGAATAGAATACCTCTCTCTGTACTAAGTGTCGTAAGAGGCGACTGAGGTTCCGAAACTGACAGATGGTAATAAATCCATCCGAAACAGCGCAACTTAAGTATTACGTGTAGTGTGAAGATATCGTCACGAAGTTACGCTCTGCGATTGCCACCACGTCTGCTCAGGGCGTCAATTATGGGTGAAAATTCCCCTATTCTGGGGAGGTCTATACCTAATAGTGGACTTTCTATGGCTGATATGATGGTGATGACATAAATAACACCCAGACATGGACAAATACATCATATAAATATTTGCTCTCGCCGGGGATCGACTCACAACCCACGTTCTTTTGCGCACAAGATAGTAGCGATTGCATATAAGTATATTTGGTATGTGATGTGGGGGCAGAGATAGCACGCACTCGTGTAAAAATACTAGTCAGCCGTTACTAGTATGTATGTATAGGCAGTGTAATTGATTGTAGAGTAAAGAAAATTTTCTTATTGATTTAAATATACGCAAATCCTACTGGAATAAAATACTGGGTTAGTAATATATACCAATACGATAAATCTGAACAATTCATTGTATGGTTAAACGCGCTAATCTCAGGTTTTAAAATTCTTTTAGTGTTGGATAGTCCATTAATCGAGGGAGGTTACTTTACCCCCCCCCCCCCAGTCATTATTCCACGCGGACGAAGAGTTAATACATCATCACCTTTTAATCACACGTAAGAATACTAACGTACCTACCAATAAAAAGTATACCTAATAACAACATGATGATAGACAATACGATGAAGATAATGAACATCTGAGACTCCCTTGAAACCTACATCTTTCATTGATTGAAATCTATAATTATTTTGGAAACCTAACTAGCCTTCAGGGAACTAAAATTAAATCTTTTGCTTTCTAGCTATATATGAATCGAAAGCAACCAACAGACACTCCACTATTTACTGCGCGAACTTTATATTAGAACAAGTATTATATAAACTATAATATAAAAAAACTAGTTTTCCGTTCGTGACTTCATCCGCGCAAAATTAATCTCGAGAAAAAGTTTTTAAATAAATCCAAGATTGACCGTATGTTACCGGCAGAGTAAAATAGTACCTCCGCCTGTACCAGGTGTCGTAAGAGGTACTGGAACGGACAGATGACAATCTATGCTCTGCTTGCAGGGTTCCTCCCAAACGACGCCCACTAAAGCTAATGTCCAACGGTCCAACTGCGAGTGATCTCCTTCTTATCATGCAAATCATTCGGGAAGGTATATAGCTGCTCATTAATAAGCGGCTTTATCATCCAATCGTGATAAAACTGACGTTAGTCACCATTAAGCTCGTAAAAACTGCCTGTCTAAATGATTAAACTAGAAAACAACAGCGTCATCATTGTTGCTTAGCTGCAGATATAACTGAGAGTGATATACCTTTTATCCAGGCGTCCTTTGTTATATTAATATTTTCCCGATTGCTTCGTCAAACATCTAAGTAGATTACTCCAAGGGCAGTCCCTTATAATTTATTTGAATATTCAAACAAATTGAGTCCCTTCATGAAGAGAATTAACAAAGGGTGTCTGCTAATAATAGAATCGGCCCGTGTCTGTTTTGAATGTATAATTAACATTGTTGGTATGACGACAGGTCAAAAGTTTTGCTTCACGAAGCATGTGTTTTTAACCAGTGTATGAATGTATGTTTTGTTATTCTTTCAAGCAATATAGCTTATACATCAAAGTAACACATAGGCATATTTATAAAGATATGTCCAAAATATATCTAACAATAAACGTTGTTTGCGCACAAACGCCTGCCTAGTTACATCCGCAAATCTGCTTATAATCGTATTGTGTTTAGATGCGAACAAGAAAGAACGTTTTTTTTATATATAACTAGCTGTGCCCGCGACTTCGTCCGCGTGGAATAGTTTTTTGGGTACCATACCTATTTACTTCAAATTATATAAACTTTGAATGTCACGTTTATTTATATCGAATCAATGGCCTGAAAAATAAGTTTTAAGTTTCTAGCTCTAAAAATAGCGATCCATGCAAACAACTTTTCATCCCCCCTTGCAACCCCTGACAACCCTTATTTCGAGTTCAAAAATAGCCTATGTCCTTTCTCAAGGTCTAAAGATTGTCTATGCCAGATTTCATCAAAATCGGTTGAGAGGTTTAACCGGGAAAGCGTAACAGACAGACAGACAGACAGACAGACAGACAGACAGACAGACAGACA
>JACJUM010003317.1:5127278-5173965 GCA_020976665.1 Heortia vitessoides | reverse complement strand
GAAGTTATATTAAAAGCAAAATAAGTTGGTAGTCAACTAATAATAAAAATAAGATACAACAGTAGAGATATATAAATGAAAAATTTATCCTGCGTCCTGTCTTTTCGAGACTGCCATCGGACCATTGGACGCTAAAATTTAACCTTTGGTACCATTTATTATCTTTTGAAAAGGGTAAATTTATCAGAAAACCACTCCCATTTATAATTCCAAATATTTAATAAGTCATAATAAATTTTACAATATTATAAATCTATATCGTCTTATCACTAAACATTAGTAAATACAGAAGGTATTTAAAATTTTGCATTCTCTTGTATTAAAATTATATCTAATATCAATCTTTTAATTAAAAACTGTGCATTTTATAAATACAGTAGTTATAACCTTACACCAAATATTACATAAACACAATATGGTACACGGTTATTTATACAATTTACTAACATTCAATACTCAGAAGAGACCCTCAGGAAGAAAGCTAGCAAAATAACTATATAACTTGGCATGTCACAGGAAAGGATGGAACTTTCATTCAAACTTATGCCAGATTTAAAATATATAGGTTATAAAATTGCGCGGTAGGTAATTATGTTCGTAATTCGACGTTCACACGCGCACCTGCGTCCAAGACATTTCAACTTAAGAACACAGCATAGTTTTATACAGAAAATTATTTTTTTATTTAAAACGATACTTTTAGATTAATTGAGTAAATCATCTAAAATGTCCGTAAATCATATTCTCTTGGCAAACATAAAAAAGAAATTGAAATTTAGAAACAATACTTGAAATTGAATAAATATTTCACTTCAAGGAAGAATAGATAGACATTAAAGAAAAATAGACTGGTACCTAATTAATCATTACTTAGAGATTAAGCATCAAATTTCAATAAAATGCTAATTGGCCAATGAAAAGGTTGAACATTTAAAATAATATTAATAACTAAGCGTATACATAAATATATCAAATATCTACATAACTACAATTTACAGTAATTAAATTCTTGTTTTTATCAATAGAATAGTGAAAAAAAGGGAAATTATCCTGCAAAGGTATACACTAAGTATAACTTTACTTAGAGAAAGAAAAATGCACCACAAACATACATTTTGTACAATATTTTAATTAGGTTTAGTTTTAACGCTATTTAGTATTAACATTATATCAGTGATCTTAGTACGAGACAGATAATACATAATAAAAACCATTAATTCAAAATGAATTATTAACAGTTAATTGCGACATTTGTACCTAATAAAAATATAATGAATTTAATATAATATAATATTAGATAAATACTTTAGGTATTCAATATTCAAGTGTTCTTCTTAAAACTTATACAAATTCATCTATACAAATCTGTCAAAAATTCTTAGACAAATTCGTACTTAACGGCTCGCCCGTTAAAAATTATTATCGGTTGTGAAATTTTGACAGATGTGTGTAGCTTTATCTGTTGCTATGTGTACACAACCTACTTATGTTAGTCTGTCAAATATTCACGGACAAATTTTGAATTCAATCGCACTTAATGTTTATTATTGATTACAAATTTCAAACAGATCTGTAAACGTTGATCTATTTCTTTATGTATATTGATGTCGCTTTCAATTATTATTTTACAATCAATTTCAATGGACATATTTTACTGCACCACTTTTTGACGCGCGTTTCATAATAGCAGACATTAACAATCAAACACTAAGTTTCACTGACACATATCAATTATTTGTAATTAATGTACCTGCATCGAATATGGCAAAACTCTTAAAACACCACAAATAAAACTACAATATTCACACCTCTTTAACAATACTACAACACTGCGTGCTAAAAAAAAGACTTAATATGTGTTATATTGTGTTTATTGGTAGATTTAATATATGATTAATACAATAGGTATATGATTCCAATTGTACACATGTATGAATGGAAGACATAGGGCCACAATATATATAACCCATGTCGCGCTATGCAGGCGTGGTAGCAATCGCAGTCAATTTTCGCAACTGGAACGCTGCTGCCTATACCCAGTTTCCTTTTAACTACGTTGTTCCAGATGTAACGCCATCTATCCGTTTTGCTGTTCAGTTGCTATCCTAATTTACCGGTACAGCACTACCATTATATTGCATAAGGTAGTATATTCATACTACCGATATATTGTCTTTATTAGTGAAGTATATACGCGTGGCCTTATTCGATTTAGGTACCATTAAAATATAAATAGCGCTCCACGAATCACAACGGCACATACCCTCGTCATCTACCTTACACATAACAATCTGTCCCACCTCAGATTGGAAGAACAATTTGGCTTAGGGAATTCTTCTATACAATAACTTAGCTTCAGTCAAGTTACAATTGCTAACTGACGAATTCACTAACGAACATAATCATGCATTCCAAAGGCGCTACGTTTCCACTTTTCCTACTCTCTAATAGAAAAATGACATTTGTTACAATTGACTCATTGTAAATGTCAGGTTTTAAGTACTCCAATCATAGCAGATTATTGTTTTACGGTTTCAAACTTACATTTTTACATTACATTACAACTTACATTTTTGTAATAACGAAAATGTCCAGAAACGAGATTGGTGATTAACGCAATCTACTCTACTAAAAAAACATATTTTATACAGCAGGTATACATACATTACGGTACATTACTCCAGGTATGTTTTATACATTAGTGCAATGACATCTAGTGGTCTCATCAACTACATTTTCTGTGAATGTATGTAACTTGCAGTTTATTCGAACACATAAGACTCACTCCAAAGAGTATTTCACAGGTCAAATTTTCTTTTATGTATTAACTTTCGTTAAGCAACTTACAGGCCAACATAGTGTATGAATACTACGGCAACACGATGTATAAATGACGGTGTTTCTCTATTAATACGCAGAAAATATATATTAAAATCGATTTTAAGTTTGTTAGTGAATGCGACAGTAATATTACCTTACTCTTTAACAATTTTATAGAGTATCTAAACTGTTAACCAATAACTTAGGTATCTTTGACCCAAAGGCATAAGGCTCCGTTTATTTTACAATAGTTTAAATATTTATTAGTTGTACAATCTTAGCGTTACTCACGTCATTAAGTTTAGAGAATGAGAAAGAAAATTGAAGCAGTTGCATCCATAATCCGGGCTCAAAACACAATACGTGTGTCAAACCTCGCAATTCATCCCGGACTAACACTGTTACACGTTATTTTTATGGATAAAGATAAGTATAGTTCAAGAAAAAGATATATTTAAAAACTATATGTTCGTTATATAGAAAACATCATGATGATTGTTGAATATGTTGCATGGGAGGGATATCACCTTGTGCAAAGTCGGGCAGGTTGTTAGTTAAAATTGTATGGGTCAAAGTTACCAAAGTTAATTGCACAAAAATGCTTATAGAATTGATCTGCTCCACTTTTTGAAATCACATAGACTATATTTATTATTCTCTATTCACAAGTGGAATAACTATTATTAGAACATTACAAATTTACATTTACAAATAGTATAAAAACACTAATAAAATGTTAAAATACAGTTTATGTACATTTATTAAATTTATTTGATTAGTTCAATTCAACTTCTCATACTAGTTATAATAAAATGGTACAATGAAATGAGACAAATTTAATTAAAACCAAAAGGATGTAGTATTTAAGAAAACTAATTTATTAATACAAAAATATATGGCGAGTGAGATATTTGATAAGTTGTTAACAGACACTAAGCTATATAAACACATCTTTCAAATATATTCATAAATTAAAATAGTTACATATCTCTCTCATACTATACTTCACCACCCTCTAATAAATTAAAGTTTTTAATATATGGTTAATTTTTTGACTGTTTATTGTACACCAAGCTGTGAACCACAATATGACTTTATAAAAGAAACATTATGAAGTCCGGCTACATAATTACTTCGTTCCCTAAAAAAACACATACTGTTGCATGCATTATTTGAAAACAATTTATCTATTTAAGATTTTTTTCTTTGTCTTTAAAAAGTAATTATATGATGGAAGTTTCTTTGAAAATCAAAATGAGTTTTGAAAGTTTTTAACAAATGTGTTGTAACTCTTCATATTTTCAAAATTGTTCTTTACTTTAAAACATGACTATTTGATCTTAATATCTTGCCAAGTATAGATATAAGGATGATAAGAAAGATAACATTATATTTGAAGTGTTTCATATTGTAATAATATTTATAGGCTGCTTGCCATTTATATTTTGATATTAAATTACAAGGACTCCAAAATAAATAACTGAAATACCAAGTTGTGAAGAATGCCTTCACTTTACAATACCTATTTTATAAATATCTTATATGTGAGGTGTTGAATGAAACTACAGACTCACGCGTAACTAATTCTAATATACATTCAAACGTTTAGGAATTCAACAATCAAGCATAAACATTGTATAAAAAATCCTTTTCTCATGGAAATCACATTGTTAGCCAAACACCGACGAATACTCTACATATAATATATGCAATTCACAAGTTCTTTAGTACAATATCTCTTTTCTAGGTAAAAACAGTTCTGTGTCATCTAATTATGACATCTATTTCTGACATATTGGGTATTTATCTGGCAACCAATAGTTATAGACACATTTTAAGTGAACAAATTATAAGGGAGACCTGTAATCTAAGCACGAATATTTTTCATTGTGTAATAAAGTCCCATATATTGGTGCATTTACGGAGTTTGCTAATGAACTAATCAATACTAGCAAAAAAAATCAATACAAATAGTATGATACCTGAGCATTCTCGTACTCTGTTCTATAAATTATATACGAGTAATATTGATTGTGTTTAACTAAATAATATATAGTTCTAAACACATTCCATAAATGCACATATATTAACCACTTTACATAATGACAAAGTAATCATACCTAGTATTCTAGTAAACTAAATATTAAAAAAGACCTGTACCTCTTATCTTATGCAAAACGACAAAATCAGTGAAGCCAATTTTTCTTGTGAAATTGGTACAGCAATACTTTGGAATTACACGATAGGTGAAACTGACCATTAATCGAATACCGAATTCGTGGGAATAGGGATTTAACTTTCCATACAACTACTTATAAAGTATCGGCACCACAGACTAAAGAAAACAATAATATTTAATCTCAGGGATATAAATCCATCTCAGGGATACCTACATCTCATACCGTGACATCTATGAATAAATTCTTTCACAACTTAATGATTTTTTATCTCCTCATTCGGTCTTTGATAATATTCAGTTTATGATCCTAATAGAGCGTTTCTTTTTAACAAGCGTTCAAATTACTCATTTTGGAGGACAAAATTATCAATAACACGCTCTGCGTACTTAAAACTACGTAAACGTGAAATAGTTCGAACCTATAGTAAACAAAACATTAATAGCTTTTGCGCGCGGACATCAAATAGTGAATCCACGTATCTCTGAGTTAGCATAAAACCGGACAGCGTATCTCGAGGCATTACAGTATAAAACAGAATAAAGTGGGGATGTCTCGCCATTATATTCGCACGTACTACATGTTACGGCAGTGACGTCATTTGTTGGTATATCTATCCCTGTCTAGTAATTAAATGATTACCTCATCCTATAGACTAAAGCTATTCTATAGCTTAGTGATATATGTGTGGATTAACAAAATTATTTCTGTTTAAAATATTGGGCAAAACAAATTCTTGAAAAAAATTACAAAATAAATTGAGTCAACAAGCCTAATTAACAATATATCTAACGCTTACCGGAGCACACGCCCTCATATAAGAGTCTGTCATTCACCATGGAGAATAACACATTACGCACCAGATGCGTTTGTATGGTTTTTAAAACCAATAACGTGATTGTTACATGAAGAACTCCCTGCTGTCGTGTGGTGGTCAGGTATGTCGGATTGTGGCGTTTGAGTTGCCCGTCGGACTCTGGCAGTTTGGAACATCGATAACAGTTATTTCGATTACCCTGAGACCTCTTAGTATGGGATCAGTTATATGTATCCCTCTAGGGTTGTAGACCCTCTCGTTTTGCGTCGCTATAAACTTGGACACTTTTCTTAGGTGCTGTGGAGTAATAGAAAAGACAATATTTAAATATCATAATGCAGAAAATATAGTATTAACACATTTTAATAGAGTTTAGTATAAAGGATATTGAACAAAGTTTGAGGTTACTTTGGTTTCATTAACTCATAAGGAGAAACAGTTGCTTGGGATAACAAAAGTCTGCAGGTTCAATTCCTATCTTATGCATTAAGACTGGAATGGAATAACACATCACATCACTGTAATAATCAGCAATAAGACTGGACTTAGGGAATATTTTTAGTAAACCTGTAAAATAAATGAGGGTGTACCCATGTACAAAAAATGGGTTTCATGTGACGGTTAACCTACATATAGGCTACTAACTGACCTGATAGTATTGTCCTGTCTTAATAATCACTATTTAACTAAAATTGGTACAATTATTTAAGTGTTTTTTTTATTCTAATGCTAATTTATAAAAACACTATAGTCTTAGTTTTTATTATTTCTAAAATAAGTATTCCTAAATTTTATTTACCGGGCATTTTTTTTCTTTCTTAAGAACCATCAGTGAATTCAGTTCAGGAAAATAAGGGATTCATTTTTATAAATACAGACTACCATTAATTTCATTGATCACTTATATTAGCTATGTTTTCTAGTTTTTAGAAAATTAAAAAATCTAAACTGTGTTTTATATACTGGCAAATGAATTCATTTATCTCTATTTATCTTTAATTTCAAACATCAATTAATTCTATAACACAAAGTTCAGTCTTAAAGGATTAATATTGAACTTGTAAATACCAATATAATTTTTGCTTAATCAATAAAAGTTTAACTTACTTTTTCATAGTGGGTCTCTGTGCATATATAAATAAAGTAAGCAGTGAGGCAAGCAAGACAGCCTTCGCAGTATGTACTGCAATCTGCAGTTTCCGCCATGTCAAAGTGTTCATTTAGTCTTTCCATTGTGTATTCAAATGTCTGTCTATCAATCTGAAATATATTAAAAGCGAATTATATTAGTTTTAAAAATGCATATTTGTAATTATATTGTTTTATAATCTCTTCAGTTTTAATTAGTAATAGGCAGTGGATGTGCGATCTAGTGAAACGCATATCTTTGTGATAGCAATGAAACTACCATTGAAATGATAGCTGATATGAAAAATGATAGCTAAAATATGATATAATCTTTTAGTTTAAAGATTGTTGACAGATGAGAGATGCAGTGATTATTACTGACTGTAAAATAAAATAGATTAAGAAAAAATTTAATGTCATCCATTTAATTAGTACTTTATAATATTATCATGACATATATATATATTAACTACTATTATACATTGTATAACATTAAGTTTATTATGTTAAAAATTATAAGTAAGTTACGGATACAGTTACTTGATTTTAAATATGAGCTAATTAGTACTAATAGATATGTAAAAATTCATCATATTCAACTTTCTATGTTGTCTGTGAACATAGAAAGATGTATGAAATGAATGTATGAATGTCTGTTTAACATTCCAATTCTAAGAGCATAACAAAAGCAAATAAAAAACTATACAATAAACATCCAGATCTAAAACTTCCTCTATAGAACATATTAAAAAGCCTAAAAATTTATTTATATATAAATCATATAAAACATTTACAAAACCAAAACTATTTTTATGACCAATTAGACATACCTGAGATTAGTTAATTTTAATTTGTAAAATAACTGTTGAATTATTTTTTTATTTCATATTAGTCAATATGCTCTCTAGACTCACTTACTTTTTACAAAAGATTATTTGACTTTAAAACTTTCTACAATGTTACAAGAGGTAATTACTTATTCTGCTTGGCTGTGTAAGGCTTGCACAACATGGATTTTTGTTTCTATTGCTTAGATTATAAAAAAATATATATCAAGGTTGCCCCAAGTTGGCCAGGTCAAGGCACTGAACATCAAATGAAATGGCTTTATTTATTATAATTAATTTGCTAGAATTTAATTAAATATTTTTGCTAGAACATGTAATTGTATTATAATTTACTTAGTGCTTTCATTTGACAAAAACTAAATAGAGCAGTCACAGTCACAAATAATAAATGTTTAATATATTATTTAAAAAAAAATGGGCTTTTATTCAGAGTTCAGTAGGTTTTAGTTATATTAGCATTACATGATAATCTACACAATGTTGTTGAGATTAATGTAAAATCTTTTCGGTAAAGGTAGAAATTGTATTGTTGAGGAAGTAATAGATTCCTTATAGCTTTCACATACATAATGCTTCAAATGTTTTCTTTTTGAAAAATTAAATACTTTATTTGATATTTGAACA
Source organism: Heortia vitessoides (assembly GCA_020976665.1). Lineage (NCBI taxonomy): Eukaryota > Metazoa > Arthropoda > Insecta > Lepidoptera > Crambidae > Heortia > Heortia vitessoides. The sequence goes on along the minus strand of JACJUM010003317.1, from coordinate 5,165,551 downwards.
GCTCATACATGAAGATTTAAGCAAATGACCTCATAGATATGATACACTCCTATATAATCAAAACAAAAACCTGTTATGAACTAGCCATGTATGAAGAGAATTAGTTTTATTTAGGTCATCAATTTTGCAGATCATAATATAGCTAGTGATTATTATATATACTGAACTATATAATCATATAGTTCAGTAACAAAATTATATCATAGATAACTTGGACACCGAAGGACGATCACAGATTGTACACGATTGGACTGTCAAAGTACAAAATGACATCAGATAAACAAGACGCCTCGAATGACAACTTTCACTTACTCTATCCTCTAATTCTGGTGGGAATCTTGTCTGGAATTTCACGGCGGTACCCTCAGAATAGTCCCTTTGAATAAATATCTTTATACCCTGTTGCGTAGGGGTTTGCTGGCTGCCAGGCGTATTAGGGCCTGAAGGTATCCGATTGTTGGCCATTGTCAACAAAACACTACTCACAAGCAATTCACCACTATATTAAAAATATAACATAATTTTGTAAGTTTCCCTATAGTTAAAACGGCACTATAGTTTCGTTCAGATGTTTTCTCCGAAGTTCTTTTTACAGAGATCCTTAGTGTGACGTGCGTGAGCGTGCAAGAGTGACGTTTTACTTTTTTTTTATAGTGATCTGCGTTCCAATATACGTTTTGGTATTAAGTTCTTTATAGCTAAAACTTTACTTATATTTGATATAAAAAGAACATATTTTTAAAACTATGTAACATAAATATTACATTAAGTGAGAGATATCATAATTAAATAAAAAATAATTTTTATAATTGATGCTGTCGTCTACAATACTATACGATCTATACATTCAAAGAAAAACAATTGTCTGTCGCAGGTTGTTGGTAATTAACGGTATCCTAAGTTACCCACGGGTTCTGCATCTATGTAGGTATGACTTTCTTAATGTATGAATACTGTACTCTTTTACATCCTTTATTACTATTCACTACTGCTCTACACAAAACATATTTACAAATAAATTTATGCACAATATTTAATATCGTGTATATTTTGAGATTAAGTTTCAAGTTATTAAATTATTTATTACATTGTATCTCTTTGATAACATTCAAAGAAATGCACTACTACTTAATAATTAATTAAAAACATATATTTGCTTTTTGAGTTTAACAAAATTCAGAGTTTAAAAACCTACATTAATACTCGTAGGTGTAACGTTGAATCAAAAAAGGTCCTACTAAATCATAAATATCAATCAATAGTACAGCTGATTAACTTACGGCGTTTATACGGGAAGCTATTCAGGCCGATTTCGCTTCATTCGCCCGTTGAATATTAAAAGAGGGACACTTCGACATTTTGTTATACAATTAGATTTATGATTGATGAGGCGTCGCTTAAAGTAACACACGATAAATTTATTGTTTTCACTAGACAGAGACATCCTAGGTTCAAATTAGCAGTGGACTAGCTTGGATCTGTGATTTTGATAATGCAGACAATGACGTTAATGTTGTTCCCAACTTAACCGCAACATTCCTGCAATGATAGCAAAGAAATCTATATTGTTATAAAGAATAATGTTAACATGTGCGACTACAATATTAATATTCTGTTATCGTGATCATACTCCTCTTGCGAAGGTACGCCCAGAAATAACCAACTCGCCTGACCAGTGCGGCAATTATGGGAAAAAAACTTTTTTTGAGAAAACCTCTATTTTAATATGTCTTGTCATCATTATCATAGGAGCCGTAGAGCGTCCACTGCTGAAAAAAAACTTTCTCAAGAAAGAGGGAATTTCGCCCGCAATTGCCGCTCTAGGCAGGCGTGGTTGCAATTGCAGAGCATAGTTTCGCATGGGGACGCTGCTGCTTATTCCTACCCTGTTGCATTTCAGGTTTCTCAGTCATCTCTTGGTACGACACTTGGTACAGAGAGGTGCTATTCTAAACTGCCAGTACCCCTCGGTAAACTTAGTGGGCCCTTTACTTCGAGTTATACTTATCTAATAATCAAAGTAAAATTGTATACCACTCTAAGCACTCCGGTATGTGATCATGTTACAACATCGGGAGAGATGCCCTCTTTCAGAATTGCCACCATATTGCACCCGTTTATTGGGGCCCCCTCGCCAAGGATAGATCGCCCTGGAGACGCCAACTCTCAAATGAATTATCCAGATCCATAGTGCTAAATTACTTTAATACTGGTGACCTCCACTTGTATCAGGAGCCTTAAGAGGCCTCTGAGGTACCGGAACGAACAGATAACAGCATATCCACCTGAAATAGCACAGCTTAAATACAAAGGGGATGGGTAGCAGCATTCCCGTCTCGAGAATACATTCTGCGAGGTCCATCTGATTGTCATCTTTATATTTATAATTCTACTGTACGTGTGTACAGAACTTCTCTTAAACGGCTCGACCGTTTTGAATGATTTTTTCATACGTTTGTAAAGCGCCCTGGATGGCTTAGATTCACAAATCTGTCCAGCAAAAAGCCCGACATCTAAATTATTTATCAGGACAAACTCAATCCGCTAGTATTTTCATAATTATAATAATATACTCTTTATTGTACACTAATGAAAACAATACAAGAACATCACATAAACATGGAGTAAATAAATGTTAAAGCTGGTGGTTCCACCAGCTTTAACATTTGTTTAAGGTGCATGTAGTACATATATACATAATAACAAACATACATATATACATATAATATACATACATTCAAACAGATATAAAAGATAAAGTTACAGAACAAGTAAAGTGACAGAATCAAAAAGCAAAATTAAAGTGACAGATAATACTCCTTCACTATTCTCTTAAGAATGGAAAGAGAACGAGCAGATCTCACTTCAAGGGAGAGCGCATTCCACAAATTGCAACAGCTTGTACTGTAAAGGATTTGCTATTGAAGCTTGTGAGGCTAGTGAAGAACTACAAGCTTCTCAAGTTTATTATATAAAAATTATATTCATAATATCTGCAGTTGTATTAAATAATGTGTTTGGATCTAGTTCGTAGTACCTCCAATCTTTTTAAACGTAGGTATTTTTAAGGAAAATCATCATCTATTGTATAATGATTATTTTCTTAATTTAAAACGATAATATCAAAATAAACCTGCCGCTTACCCCGACTTCTTTCAGAAACATAGTAATTTTAAATCCCATATATTTCTACGATTATTTTTTATTTATAAGATAGATAAGGCTACTTTACATTTTTATTTTTAACGTTCCGTTTATCTTATGGCTTTTACGCGAGTGACATACATATTACGCCAACAGTATTGAAAGTATCTAACTTCCACTATTTTCTGCATTGTTGAAGTAATTGGTCAACATGTGATTCCCATTTGGGTCAAATTTAGTCATTGATTTGGCTGTAAGCAGGATTAAAGGTAGGGATAAAAATATTGTAATAAAGTATTTCTGAATGCACGTTGAGTTCCTTAGGGAGTATTTCATTTCTTCGTAAATCCATGGTATAGGTATATATGTTTTCCCACTATCTATTAGGTTATTTCTTTATTAAATGAGCCATCAAGTCCCAAACCTACCACAAATTACAACAGACCTAGTTATTATTCCGCACACACTCGCGCGCATCCGTCCCAAACATCTTTCACTACGATCTGACCGGAATGCCAACCATAAGAAATGTGTTATGTAAGGAAGGTACGCAATGATCTCTATATTCGGACACTTTTGTCGCTTTCCTTCAAAATGTGTAACAGTATCTGGCATAGGGCACTCAAAGAGCATGTGAGCTCATAAGTAGGTTCATGGACTATAACTAGTTTTCTCTAGCATTTTATAAAGGAAGTTTATAAATACATATGACATATTAAAAAAGAATAAATAGTTTTTGACTATCTATATAAATTAAAAAGTTCTGAAAATATATATATATATATATACGTAACAAAAAATAAATAAAATAGATATAGCAAGTCGTAATGATAATTAGTGCTTCTTCAATAGATTTAAAAAAATAAGTAGGGTTTGAGCATTTAAAATGTCGAGAGAAGTAAATAATGTCTAAAATAATGTAGTGGAATGTTCCAGTATTTTGAGAATTAAGTTCTCTGATGGCCGTGAGATACTTCTCGTGGCTATAGATAAGAGGGGAAAAAAGATGGAAAAACTGGATAGGATCGAGCGAGATGAAAGCGAGTAGGAGCTTATTGAGTTGAACACAAAAATTTGCGAATTTGAACAATTCCTTATTGCTTAGAGTAAATTCTGAAATCACTTATTTCCAAAGACATTATTACCATATGCAAAGGCATAATAATTAAATAATAATAAATTAATATTATAAATGAACAATAAATTCTCCCAACCCCATAAAGGTAACTTAACGCTGTTTAGGATGTCAGACATAGGAATATAATACATGAATATATATAACTAATACTCAGACACAGGACAAACACAAATATCGATATCATAAATTTTGTTCTAGATTATATTAAAAAGACATAGTTTTATGCATCCTTCCATCCATCACCTTACATGCAACAGCGTGTTAGTAATTATACCTACTGTGCTTCACTCGCTCGCTCAGTGATAAATGCTTAGGTAAAAGAACGCTTATTAATAACGGGCTGGAGTACTTCCTCCAGTGGCGATGGAATTGACACCTGAGTTTAGCAATAGATACTACAAAACAAAATACTACTACAAAATAGAGCATCCATAAAAACTAAAATAACAGTATTCTAAATCCAAAACATCTATTTACGAATGTCAATTGATTCCTAAACGTTACACCGACATCAGTGCAAAAAAAGCAAGTGAACCGTTGGCGCGGCTTTCAAGTTGATGCTAGTACGTGTATGAAATGTAAATTTATTATGAAAACTATATTCAGGTTGTAATTACTGTTATTCAGTTAAGTTTAGGCGACTATTATATTTAATCTCCTTACCCTCTAATTAACGCCAACTATGGAAAATTCACAAAATGAAGACTATCACCAACTAATAAAGAACATGAGTGTCTATTAACTTATAAAGTAAATTTTATTTGAAATGGAACTCATTGACTTCTATTTTTCTTACCTTTTTACAAACTCCTACAAGTATATTTATATTACGCGTACGCCCTAACAAAGCCGGATGGGTGTTACAAATCTCTCAATTTGAGTAATTATGTTGATGCATTTACCAGTAGACTGTCAAGCAGTGAACAGGTGCATTTTACCATTGACACCTCGGCAGTTGTACGCGCTAAGTAAGCCATATGTAATGTGACGCATTTAAGGGATAGCTGTCTAGACACTTGCTTTAACTTTCGACAGCCTACTTAATATACTTTAGCTACCTTGGAGTACCAGCACAGTGGAATAGTGTATACCTCTATGTCCACCAGAAGTACGTGACAGAGTGAGGATGAATTGCAACATTCCCTTCGCGAAGCTAAGCTATGCGATTACTACCATGCCAGCTCAGCTTGGCAGTTATAAACGAAAATCTCCTTCATCTTGAGGAGACCATGAGTACGATTGATGCATCAAGGTTAGCCTCGCGTCTTCAAATGGCAGGCATTGTTGTATTTGAGCCATATGGGTAAGACCAGGGTCACTGGTAGAGTTTCTACTATCCTGAAACACATCAGATGACTTCAGCGGTAACCAGATAACCGACCTTCCAAAAATTAACAATTTCTTAGAGATGACTGACAGTGCGTCTGAGGGTTTTTTATTTTTTTTTAATTTATTTATCTCCAACAGAATTCTCTATAATCTGTCGAATTCCTTATCCGTTGGTCAGCAGCGTTTCTCGTTTAATTATTTTAAGAACATATGTTCTTCGAAGGACTGTTTATCTAGTTTTACATAATTTTTTTTATTTTTCGTTTCTATTTATTATTACTTACTTCTAAATTTGAAACCTGTAGTATAGTTTTACGCAATTTCTTGCCTAGAAGGTAAACTGCAACCACACTTGACATACTTAGGTACATTTGTTCGCGCTTTCATTGCGACTCTGCCTATATTTTTGTGCATCCTTATATATTTTAGGCAGGTCCAAAGTCGACCAACAAGTGATAATATGGGTTAATTACTTCTTACTTTCGATTGTGTTTATGGTATGTCTATATCATTATCTATTCGAAGACGAAAGCGACTGCGACAGGATATACGGGAATTGGGTCGAGAAGTGGGCCTAATTTCATGCCTCTAACTGTTCAGAATCTTGTCACGTTGTTATAGAGCTCAAAATCGTTTGATCTGTTTTTTATATATGACTATTATGATATATGATAGCTTAAAATACTTTAACATACATAAATACCTTAAAATATTAATACTTAAATTTTATTTTACTACATATATCATACATGACTGATGTATGGTATTTCTATGTAGATAAAATAATTAGGTATATTAGATAAAAATGTACAAAATTGTGATGTTTTGCCTTATTCCGATGGAGATGGAATAAGATTATGGAATGGAGATCACACACTGGCAAACGCAGCGTAGGGCTAATCTGACTAAAATTGCAGCATGATGCGGCCTGTCCTATTAGAATTCACTTGTAAAATCTATGTTCAGCAGCCCTTTTGCATAAAGATTCATATTTATTCCTGGCTATCTTTGCATGGAGATTAAATATACCTAAGTAAATAATTTGACAGTTCAGATGATAATTAACTAAATAATCAAGTGAATAATAAAATAAAGTAGTAGGTGAATTTATATAACAGAGCGAGAGTTCAGAGTAGGTAGAAAATACAACTAGGTTTGCACCGGCTACAATTTTTTGTTTGCAAACTTAGACTTATTTATAAATTCCGTAGGATAATTGAGATAATGACTCCAATAAGGATGTTCTGCGAATGCATCATGGTAGCCCAATTAAAATAAAAAAAAGTTGTCCAATGTCCCACAAGATGACCAAAATATCAAACAAAACGTTTCAAAGTTAAGTAAAATTTGGTTTAAAACTTTTTAAATGTTAAATCATGGAATGGATTGAAAATTTGACATACTTTTGAACGGGTACTTAAATATTTCTGTAATCAATTTCATCGTACCTTTAAAAAAAGATTTTATAGATAATTTTATCACCTTAAAAAAGTATTACATGTCCACGTACTAATATCGATAAATGAGTGTTCTGTCTGTTTGTTCGGATTTACCATAATGACCATTCATATTTTATCAAAATTGGATCACCGGTTAACCGTAAAGCCTAAAGCTTATCAGGTTACCCTTAATGTAGCAAGTTCCAGCTCAGTGCAACAGAAATTAAAATCCAAACCCAGGCAGATGAACTAGCGGACGGAAAGGTAGTTATTGAATATGATATATACACTTTCCACGATTCAAAATTATAAAGTAATTCCTTTGATTTCTGACGTCCGTAACATCTGTGCTATAAGCGTGAGGTTAATATATGAGATGTATGACGTTATTTTTTGTTATTTATACATAAATACATCATGCCTGTGACCCATCAGGGTAGGCAAAGACTACAGATCTCCACTTGTTACGATCTAAGCATACTTTTCTCGCTTATTATACTCTTGGAACTACTGACCTGACCTTTCATTTATATTTATTCTATTTTCATTCACTTCCGCTGCCAATTTTATTATTTCTACACGTCCCATGTTATTATTATACATTCCAAATTTCATAAAGATGCGTTCAGATGATGAGTTTCAAAAAGGGGACCAACGGACAGATACTATTTTGCCAATATAATGTATATTGACCAAGCACGATTTTGCTACTAGTCTAAGTTATATTCCGTTATTGGGTATATATACACTAAAACCACCCACGTCATTGTAAAAAATAGGTTTTGTTTTAATAATACCTATCCCATGTAAGACAATTTTTATTAGAATAATTAGTTCCGTTATAAAACGCTTTGCCAGCATCTTCGTTCGTATAGAAGTTAAAAATATTTCTAAAGTAATGCCTTTATCACGCAATAATCCAAGTGGAGCTTTTTAATGTTAGATAAAACTAATAGTTACAGTTTTATGTATGTAATTATAATATAATATTTTCGTTACGTTCTAATATTTTAAAGCACTTCTGCTTTTAGCTTTTCGTTTACTTTGCGAAATTACTATTTTTTTCACAATTTTCACAATTTTTGCAATATTTTTCATTGATTATTCTCCTCTCTTTTTTTCATAACGTGGTTGAATAGATATGGCCTTAACCTTCTTGACTATATGGTATCCAATATTAAAAAAATTCAAGCGGATACAGTAGTCCTCAAGGAATACTGATTCAGCTTGAATTTTTATAGCTTTCAACCAAATAAACATGGACTTGCGTATATAATAATTTCAGGAATACTCCTTATTCTAAATTAATCGAGACGTAGGTACTCCTGTATATTTGTCTGTTTCACATTCCAATGTAACTCAAACAGCCTTTTAATATTAATTTATACTTCTTTAATTAAATGTTTTAAAATCTATTACGTGCCTATATAAGATCCGGTCGACTTATTAATTATAAACTGAAACTACGAAAGGTTACACTTTTTCGTATGATTAAATATTTACTAGTTCTTTAGGTTCTATCTCAATATTACGATTGAAGGCCACAAAGCCGGTTAAACAACAAAGTGACAGTTTTCCAATGCAATGTCGCCTCATCACAATTAAAATGTACCACGGACCTACGATCGCACGTATATCGCCGAAGATAGCGTCGCGCCGCATTCGGACACCAACTCACGTATTAATGCTCGTATATAAACCCTGCCCAGAACTTCCCTAGCATACATTGTGATCCTTTATCGGACGGCAGACACACGCCTGTTCCGTCAATAAAAAAAAACAAATGGTGAAAACGAAAAAGTGCAACATGGCTAAATTATTAGTACTGCTTTCGATAGCTGCTTACGCCAGTGCCCAGTCGTATTCCGCATCGAGTTTAGTCAGGAATATTTATAACGAATGCCTGAGCCAGTATTCGGTGGAATGTGTGAAGCCCAGAGCCCTGCAGTGGATTTCATCAGTGGCCAACGATGAAGAGATCAAGATTACGGATAACCTCTCGATTGTGAAGACCGCGACCCTGGAAGAAGACAGCAATGTTGACCCTAGGATGAATAAAGAGCCGGCTTTGGCTATCATCGACAAAGTGGACCGTTTCTTCCAAACACACTCGGTCAAAGTGAAAGTACCTGAGGAAATTACAAACAGTGCTGCGTCCGAATATGTTCCCAGATCTTTGTTGGTGGACCTTCCTACTGAACTGAACATGCCTTTGGATGGAGAGGAAGAAGTTGAAGAGTTTGAGGGCAGGAAGAAGAAGATCAAGCTCCCCAAACCTTTGAGGATTAAGAGCAGTTAGTAAAACTTCAACCTAAATATATAATCTGGAAAAGTTTTAAGATAGGACCTAATTAAATTCTCTTTTCAGAACATGGCTTCATCAAGAAGGTCCTGCTGCCTTTCCTCCTTGGTTTGAAGTTCAAAGCCTCCGTGCTGGTACCATTAGCTCTCGCTCTCATCGCATTGAAGACCTGGAAAGCTCTAACTCTTGGCCTTATCTCACTCGTTTTGTCCGGTACGATTATTAAATTGTCATAATTATATGATAATAGCATATAGTCTTCGTTTAAACGTTTATTGAAGCTTCGCAAGATATAACTTTAAATGTAATCTTATTCACAGGTGCCATGGTTATCTTCAAATTCACTAAGCCCAAGGTTGTAAACTATGAAGTCATCCACTACCCACAGCATCATGTGGAACACCACGTGGACCACCACGCCCCAGCCTGGGACGCCCATGGCCCCTACCAGGCTAGGTCTTACGAAGACGCCCACGAGCTGGCTTACTCTGCACAACTGTAAACGGATCCAAAGCTTTAAAACAAAACGGACCTCGGATTAAATTATTTATTTATTTATTTATTGTTAAATTGTAAATAAAATCTATAATGTAAGTTTCGAATATCAATAAGGGCTCTTTATTTTCCCAATTCCTATTTAAGTACCAGTACATCATCTTCTAAGTTTTGAACTGTATTGTAATCGCTATTATTTTCCAATTTCACTAAACTCATATGATCTTTATAATATCCCTTCTGGATTGGAGCTTGCATTATTTTCAATTTCTTTTGAACACTATCAGAAGTCGAACTTGATACTTCACTTCGTTTGCTGTCAACGGGCATTTCGTTGTTCCTTATTTTGCTTGATCGAATTAGCTTGAGCGCCGTTAAACGATTGAGCGCATCATTGGAAAATGTTTCAGGTCTAGAATATTCAACAGAGAAGTAAGGTTGTGTTTCTTCCACATTTTGTATTTGAGTTACATTCGTCACTTCCTCTGTATGATTAGGATTCAGTTTAGCTTGTGTCCTTTCTCCTTTACTTTCATTTACATCAAAATTCACGGCACCTACAGGGACGTCAGCTCGCATTGGCAAAAGCATCCGATTAGAAAATGTATTGTACACCGTTGATCGCTTTAGAGGATGTAATTTATATAAATTGATTAAGACGTTGAATTTCTCGTAGCCTTGGTTTGAAGCTCTTCCAAGACTGTAATGAATGAGGGAGATCTGTAAATGAAAATTTAATATATGAATTTTTAAAAGAAATGTAAGCACTTCTATGTTTGATTCCGATTTTTACTTATGCGTCATTGATATAAATGATTGCTTTTCCTTAGATATATGAAGAGGTGTACTTATATGTATTGTTATTTAGAGAACCTAAAGCGAGAATATGATAATTAATTTAAATTGGTCGAATAATATGGGCCACATGATGTTATTCTTTCTATTCACTAACAGCATAGAAAGGGCCAGGATGAGCCACGGATGAGCTGTTGAGCGACCGAACCTCAATGAAGATCGACTGCGTTAGTGACTGCATCATCGCATCGGCAATGGGATGTCAGAGGCCAGGTCCCCCCTAAAAATATACCTTAGATGCGCTAATGACTAACAATTGCTTAATGTATAACCGTAGAGTTAAATAAGCATGAATGATTGAAGATCCGACCGTATGCGTCGGAAGAGTTAGACCTCAAAGAATATAGGGACAAATTGAAGATGTCCTTAGAAAGTTTCTGATGTTGTTTATTTTCAGTTAACGCTTGTTTTAAGATATCAATGATTGTGTAAGAAGCAAGGGAAGTTTATACGGATCAAGATAATGGTAATCTGTAGTCTATGCTATTTCTAGTAGGAGTGGCGTGAGAAGGTAAAGGGAGTAAAAGAAAGGATAAGTATTTATTTTGTACTTTAAAAAATATTCTATAATAAATATAAAATTACATATAAAATTACAAATAAATATAAAATTACAAATAAAATATAATATTATTATATTTTATTTGTAATTTTATTTGTATTTTTATATGTAATTTATATTATATTATATATAAAATTATTAATTAATTATTGTATATTATATATAAAATTACAAATTGCCCTCAAGGTTTAACGTTGCCATGTTATACTTATTGAATCGTCTAAGTAATAATATGTACAAATATTTTATGGATAAGTTATTTTACACCAGGATATCACAAATATGATATCTTGATGTTCTTGATGGCGGTTCTTGGTTATGGGTTGTAAAGTTTCTCTAAATTTAGATATTCAATTTAGTGATATAATATAATAATGATAATTGAAATCTAACAGATAATGATCAGATCAGAGAGACCGTAAATCTAAAGCAACGCTGAATATAATTGTTTAACCAACTTAGATTAGGAACTTGAAGAGTTATCTTAAGAACTATACCAATGCAGTCCATATGAATTACTTCGTCCCTGTATTGTATTATTAGCCCACTTGAAATAGTTAATCTGTATTTAAGCTCTCCCAATTCAAAACAGATAATTATCCTATATATATTGAACATGTCAAGTGTATACGTTCAATAGTATGTACCTTGATTCATCTGTTTTAATTTAACTGTTTGTAAAAGTAGTAGTGCCAAGCCAAAGTTACCCTTTGAGCGTATGGTAGCCCGCATCGGTACTCTCTCAATAAAACCATACATATGTTAAGCAAGTTTTTTGTCACAAATTTGTTATATTGATTTTATGTTCATTATTGTATTATTATTGTTATACTATTATTCTATGTTTATTAGTTAGACATAAGTAATCGTATGTTTTAAATAATACCGTAATTCCTAGATTTAGTACAAAGTGAAAAACTAACAACGGATTGTTTCAAATAAAAAAGTTATATGAAGTTAAAAAATAAACAATACTTCGCCTACAGGTGTTTTCGTGTTGTAATTTACACTAACGCACTATTGCCGTGTTGAATTCAAATGATATATTGGTATAGTCTTATATTACAAAGTCATTTATAAATGTGATTGTAGTTACATATATCTGTTTGTAATTTATCGTATCGTAATATTTTATCGTGTTAATTATTATTTTTAAATCATCTTCAGTAATTAGTATATTTGATAGTAAGAATTCATTATCATCTACATTAAAGCCATTGGAAGTTTACTGCTGGGCATAGACCTCCCAATAATGCAATGTTGAACATAATTGCCGTTCTTGGCAAACGTGTTGGCAATCGCAGAACGCAGCTATCGCGACAGATATGATTATATAGGTAGAAGAAGTAGAGGTGGGGATAGCTTCCTATCCTGGGCATTGGCTACACTGTCTCGGATGGATATACCGCCATCTGTCGGTTCTGGTACCTTGGTCGCTTTTTACGGCACTTGGTACAGATGAAGGTACTTTTCTACTCTACCGTACCGGCACGGCATGTAAGAATTGCTTTTACATAACTTGGTAAAATATAATTATCAGCCTGGAGTTGTGGACCGTCACTGCTGGATATGCCTCTCCAAGAAAAGGGTATTGTTACTTATAATGTCGCGCTGAGCACGTAGCAATTGCAGGTCTTAGCTTTGCAAATGCAGCTGCCCATTTTTACCCTATTTCATTTGAACTACACTGTGTTCTACATAGTCTAGTCGTCTCTTACGACATCTGGTTTAGGGTAAGGGACAATTTTACTCGAAGTTTGCTTAAATGCAATAGGAAATAGCAGCAACTTACCTGAAGTAAAGCTACGTTCAGCTATTACCACCACGCTTGCCCAGTGAGGCATTTATGAGAAAACAAATGGCGAACATCACCCAAAATGAAACCAGAGCGCAGAGGTTTATATTCAGCAGTGGATGTCCTTCAGTTAATATAAAGATGATTTTATGGTATCGGGTTCACAAAACGTGTCGTCAAACGTATATACGTCGAATCATAAATTAAACCAAACAGAAAAATATGGCAAAATCAAATGCCGTAGTAATATCAAAAATTGGTATTTCTTGGTGAGACCTATTACATATGCTATCACGACTGTAAAGTTTTTATTTAACATATACCGAGTTGATAAAGTCAACTTTTATAGCGAGAAAAGTTACTAAGAGAAGTAATTATTTATACTGCTCTAGCAAACGAGCTTATATTACTTTTTGCGTCATAATAAATGACACTGCAGCCCATGGACGGTCGGGTTATCAGAAGGATGTCACTAACTTCACTTATCGCAGCACATTACTTAGTAATTTCACTGACTCTCTTAACCTTCTAACTAGAACATAAAAGCAGTACTGTTGGTTGGCTGTAGAAATGATTGACTGAGGTATTTTCGACGAACAGTGTGAGAGGTCTACATCAGGGCAAGTTATTTATGTGGTTGAAAGAACCAGTGGTTGGAAAGTACCTGCATGAGAACTAATTTTATATTAAATTGTCATTTAAAGCCAACACCGCAGTTGGAGACCACAAGCCGCAGTCGTTGCCTTCAGTAGTAATTATGAAACTAAATTATATCGTATTATCTTGGCACTCTTCATTACTTTAGTAAATTATAGATAAGCACTTATGTATTAGTTGTTTTAATTGTATTCGAAGAAAGAGCCCTATAGTGATTTGTTTGATTTAAATTCCAAATATTTTTAAGTTCTACAATTTAAATTAGTAGGTAGTTATGTCCTGTTTGGAAATAAGACCACCTGCAACTAAAAAATAACGAGCCCAATGGCGCATTGGGTATTTATTGTTAATTTAAAGGTAGTGTGTGCGACCCTCACGCAGGAAAATTATTTATTTAATGAAAATTTATATATATACTATGACTAAATTTATATATATAGTTGTCTGATAACACGAGTGCTTTAAATTATGTATCTCAGAGTCAGATCGAATATTTGAAAAATGAAAAATACTTATTAACATTACACTCTTACAATTTAATATTAACTTAAAATATTTTTAATGATTAACTTACATAAATTTGAATTAAAACAGATACAACGCATTGTACAATAATAATATGAAGTTTTAAAACTGAATTCCCCACAACTGAATGAATGAAAATTGCACTCACCATTATAAATGTGACGAACCTCCACGAGCAGTGAGCAAACATCTTTCGTTGTATGTTTATCGAGTCATTGTTTCGAAAAGGTTCGTATCGGTACAAGTTCTAAGCATTTTTTTCTGATTTCACGGCCATATTGATAGAGTTGTGGAAGTATTTCTTGGTTAACAAAGCCTTGAGATTTAAAAAAAATAGTAGGTATGGTATCATAAAAGTAAAGATTTAATAACCATATCAAATCTATATATCTATATATAATTAGATGCATCATCTTTGAAAGACACATCTATACATATAAATATAATTGTAGAGTCTGTTTTTAACATTAAAATAACCGCTTTCTACTACATGCATATGAATGTATATACTGCAAACATAGCAATGTATTTATTTTTTATTTTTTGCCTGTCTGTTCTCGCTAATTTCGGAAATGGCTGGACTGATTTCAACGGAAGTTTTTCTGGCAGAAAGCTTACGTAATAAGATGTAACTTAAGCTATAAAACATTACGCTACAATTAAAGTAGTAAAGCGAAGTGTTAAAAAAAAATGGGCCAAAAGTGGCCAAAAAAAATCCGTTCGTTGCGTGCGCTGCGTGGAAGTTTGTAGTTCGACAGAAAATATGCTGACCAAAGTCACAATGCCACGCGGACGAAGTTGCGTTTTTGCCTGTTTTTGCCACATTTTTAATCAATTCTCCGCTCCTTTTAAACGTAGCGTGATGTAATATAGCATAAGTTACTTCTTATTACGTAAACTATCTGCCAATGAAAGTGCCGTCCAAATCGGTCCAACCGTTCCAGAGATTAGCCGAAGCGGTTATTTTAATATGGCAAACAGACACTCTAATTTTATTTATAAAAGGTGATATACCTTTTACAATGGTACTTTTCATGCAAATCTCTAACATTTTTCTACAGGTCAGCTATCGTAAGAGGCGATAGAGCTATCAGAACCGACCGGTGATATATCAAATGACAATCATATATATCATATATATATATATATATATATCCCACTTTAGACGGACAGATTAAATTTAAGCATGAATCGGTACCAATACAATATTTTAATAAGATTATCTTATTATTAGGATCAGGATCCTCAGAGTAAATGGAATTCCTATGTGTAAAAGCAAGTAAGACCACGCAGCCTGTACATGCATACGGTCTACGTAATTACTAGTTTAAATAATAAGTTAATATTATTTAAAAATAATTCAAACTAAAAATGAAGATAAAATAAAGTTGAATAAAACTAATATCTTACTAAATGTATTTTAAATACGTGTTTTTTTGTACTACTTAATGTATTTTAAAGGCGTGTTTTTTTGTACTACTTAATGTATTTTAAAAGCGTGTTTTTTTAGTTTTTACTAAAATGTTATAAATAATAATGAACGAAGCCTGGGGTGGCTTTGTGTCATATAGAATTGCCGTATTTTTTTAGTAGAACCGCGCGAACTCGCGATTTTTCAGAATTTGCTATTAGTATTTTTTGTTCATCATTATATTTACTTCGTTATAAAACATATGTTTAATTTTTAGTTATAGGTATTTTTTTATTTTACTATATTATTTCAACCTCGTTAATACATAGATTAGAAAATACATAATTGCAAAATCATCTTTATTTTCGTAAAATTGCGATCGACAATCTCAATGAGCGATCGAGTGACCACAAGCACCCAGGCTATCACTTTCGAAAAGATTGAGGCCGGCTTCACTAGACGCTGTTACAGGCACTAACTGCTGTTTAGTTAATGTCTAGTTAATATTTAAGGTGATTCCGTCAGATTTTTCGGTTATTGCTCCTTCAGGTACAGGCACTTTCTATGAATTAAAAGTAGCTTGAAAATTTTATAAAAAGACACTTTACATTTCTGATATTATTATAGATGTGTTGATGAATACCGCTTTGGACAGTGATTATTATTTTAAAAAAAGGGGTTTTATGCATGTAGAAACACATAACTCTTACAGTAAAATAATTAGAAGATCAGCTTAGATTTCTCATGGAGTCTATTTCCTACTAGAGTATATACAGACTATTACTTTTCTTGTTTCTTATTTAGCTTGTTTTTCAACACTTATGTTTCATTGTGATTAACATCGCCGTAAACTTATCTATCATTTCTTCATAAATTAGTCAAATATAATAATAAATTGTCCTCAGCTGCTACGAAAACTTAATTCCACTATTTTTTTTTTATTTAACTTTATTGCACAAAATGTTACAAAATGTACAAATGGCGGACTTAATGCCAGATGGCATTATTTCCCAGTCAACCATTACACAAAACTGAAATATATATATATATATATATATATATATATATATATATAGTGGTGCAGGCAATATATATACAAAATAAATAAACGTGGCATACATATAATATACATAAAATAGCGTACATCAGAAATAGGGTTATAAAGTAAGAGAAGCAGCATCAGTAAATAAAGTACGGAGACAGCGTTTCAGGTTAAATTTGTTTGGGGATTGCTTAATATTCAACGGAAGCTCGTTCCAGAGTCGTATAGCTGTCACTGTAAAAGACTTTGTTAAAAATCTAGAGTGATGAGAAGGAGTTAAGAGCGAAAGAGTATTAGAAGAACAGAGATTACGTTCGTGAGAGGAAGATAGGAATTGGAATCTGTCCTTTAAGTAAATTGGTGCGGTAATGGGAAATATGATCGTATTTACTCAAACCGAAAATGAAACGAAGACAGTTGTTTAACTTCTTAACTATCTTACAGGTATTCCACTGGATATGTGAACTCCTAGTATAAATCTAAGCGTTACAAAACGAATCTTGCGCTTTAATCTTTACTTCTTTAGGCTTTAATCTGAATATGAGTTTAGAAAAAATGGGGCTGTCGATATATTTAGTTATACTTCGCCTGAATTTAAAAAAACATTTGTTTCCATTGCAGTAGTTTATGTAATATAGATATATTGTAATAGATTCTAAGTGCTTGTAAACCAGAATAACTACGTATGTATGTAACTCAATTTAATGTCTTATTTAAGTTTACTGTTATATAGGTCAAGGGATGTGTTGTGACTTCAAATGTGTATTTTTAAGGGTTTCGTTGCTACCTTTTATTATAGCCATGGTAAGAAATGTACACCACTATCTTAATCTTACCTTATCTATCTTAAAACTTTATTTCACTTTGCTAAATATTTAGTTTGACGTTTCGGTCACTTTAAGTTAAAGCCTTAAAGTCGTTAAAAAGTAGTTTTATTATTAGTAGTGAATGCGTAAATGTTAGATGAATGATGAACTGTCGGTTCCGCTACCTAAGGCCGACTAAGGTTTGTGATTGCCAGTACGTCTGCCGACAAACCTAGGGAAGCCTATGTCCAGCTGTGCAAGTTCAACGGTACCTAATTTTACAATGTGTATTATTATTTAAAAATTATTCCCTTGTATTACAACTTCTCGTCAATAAAATAATTGTAATTGTAAGTTTTCTTAGTAATTGTAGGTTTTTGATGTCAGTATATAATTTCTCATTATACTTTAAAGAGCTGTACTGAGAATTGCGATTGTATAATAGGTGTGAGTTAAATATCATAGTAAGCACATAGCACCGGTTAGGATTAAGTCTGAATTAAGATATTTGTAAGCATCGGCCCTTGTATGCGGTCATAGACCCAGATCTTCACCTTGCTCTTGAACATGGTTTGTCAAAATTTTAGTGATGTTCGTGCATTTTGTCGACATTTAAGAGTACTTTAATACTATGTAAGGCATATGTATAAACCGGTATTACTATACATCAGGATTAATAACTGAGAAACACTTTAATATAAAGTTCATTACAGTTTAATTAGATACAAGAAACATTTGAATATTTTTTAAGAAGAGTCATATGTCAATTTATTAAGAAAACCTTATGATAAAATAAAAAGTAAATAGGTTTTAGGGGAAGGAGTGAATCCTAAAAAATATAATGAAAACTTTATTAGTCCTAAATAATATTTCAGTAATATCAGTGCGATTATGACGGTTTATGAAAAAATTATAAATTAAAATTATAAGTAATAAAATTTTTTCACTTTTATAAATATTTAAAAAAATGCATCGATTTGTTTGACCATTCCAAGAAGTGAAAATATATCGACAATTTTACCCGCGCACACCACTACGAGCCAAACGTGCGAAAGAGAGAACCTCGTCCCGCTCGCCGGTTTTACTAGAGTTATCTCCCAACTTAGTTAGTCAGCCGTTTCCTCAAGCGGCGCATGCGCACGCCGTGTACGATTTTGACGTTTCTTGACCTCTATTTTGATAACGTAAACAAAACTTTTTTTGTCTGTGGCCGATCAGTGTTTTTTGGCGCGCTTTTGATTCCGTGTGACAGCAAAAAGGTGAGGTTTTTATTTTTATATTAATTAACTGTATCCATTTTGAATATTGTTTATTAGCAGAAACAGGTGTATGTATGAGTAGAAAGCAAGAAGCTGTGGTCATCTTTGCGGATTTAGCTCGCACGTCTTATTTGGAAGATTTCTCTTAAACAATGTGATATTTATGTCTACAATGATTGTGTTACACATTAATCAGATGAAGATATTTGTGTAAATATTCATGAATGAAATTCTCTTATAATACTTAGAATACACTTCTTTTTAGCAAAATTTTTAATTTAAACGTACACTTAGCTTAAGAATAAATTAATTTTAAATTAACTCTGATTCTCTAGAAAAGGTCATTCATTATTATTATCTGTATAAGGTTTCCGCTGAAGCGGATCTAGCGGCAGGAATCTAGGGATCTTGAGATGCCCTAGATATCCTAGATATTAAGTCAGCATAGCGCATTTCCCAGGTGACACACACCAAGATTATCCGGTTGTTCACATATGACATATATCATAAAAAAGTTTATGATCTTTTTGGGCAATGGCGCTAATATAGAATTCTGAATAGTTCTGGTCTACAACGAATATTGCAATAGAATCGTATATTGACGCTGGGCCTTTTGACTATGATGTATATCAAGAATTTGTATAAATAAATGGTATTTGCATAATCTACATTTAGAGGTGGTGTTTTTTTTTGATAACGAGGTGCGATCAAAAAAATAACACGAACCAATATAATGTAGGCTTTTGGGTAGAAATCTGCTTCAAAAATAGTCAGAGAGGATTTTCAAATACGTTACTGAAAGTTTAGTTAAATCTTAATTTTAAATTAGTGAACATGAGAATGAACAATCGGATAAATATCATATTAGGATGAGGAAAGACAGTAATTAAGACGATAAAGGTAAACTTGATGTATATAAACTAAGCTTATGTATCAAAAACTAGTTTCGCTTTGCGTTGCGTCTCAAGAACACTTTTCGGCAGCAAAATAGCTGATATTAGCTATCCATATGCATAATTCTAGAAAATTAGTTCATCAGAGTTAGCAACACAAGCAGACTAACAATCACCATCAATCAAACCAACAAATCATTATAAAACCGTAGAATGTCCATTGCTGGCTGAACACAGGCATCCACAAGAAAGTATTTTTGTCTATAATTACCACGCTGGGCAGACGTAGTGGTAGTAGCCGAGCGTGGCTTCACGAGGGGAATGCACACCTCCTTCCTGTTGCATTTGAGCTACGTTGTTCGTGCTGGATAATCTTTATTTAGCTATCTGCCTATTCCAGTACACAGTTATCTCTTACGACACCTAGCACACGGACCTCTCCGTACTTTATTATTTGTGTCTTCATCTATTTTAGATTACCGAAAATATATATTGATGACGAGCCCGATGGCGCTGATGGTAGTGACTCTATCTTGTGCGCCTTATATCGTTGGTTTGATCCCTGTTTTTTCTGTGTCTGGGTGTTAAATATAAAAGTATTATTAAATCCAACTCAAACTTCCACCAACTTCAACATTATCTCTATCCAAAGGTTGCATGTAAGAAATTGAGTTAAGCGATAAAGCCGCCTCTTGTACCTTCTATTCCATGTTTTTCTGATGTTCTTGTGTTGTTTTTATTGGTGTACAATAAAGAGTAAATTATTATGATAATATTTGTGATTTATCTGTTATTTGAAGCCCATAACACAAGTGCTTTCAGCTAATTATTTTGTAGCCAAGTCAATGTATAAGATGTTGTAGGAATTATAGATGATTAATTAATTTTAAACGTACAAGACTCACAACGCCTATTGGTGCGGTAGGCATGTTCCCCGAAGTTTCTTGCCATTATTAGGACAAAAACAATCTTACTGGTCAAGTTCGTGAATGCCCCAATTCTATTATTCGCGTGAACAAATAGAGTAGTGAATATGGCTGCATATCTTTTTATCATTGTCATATTATCTAGTTGCTTACTTTTTGCATAACAAACACTCTTGAAAAATAGTTGTAACGCTGAATGACTCTATGAAGTGATATATATTTTATTCCATTGTATACTTTATTTGTGTACTTTATATGGTAAGAAAAAGTGGTTTGTGTTCGTATGCAAAGAAATTTTTTCATGAACGCATTTGTCACAGCGATACATTAATCATGTAATGTTATACAAAAGAGAAAAATAACTTCATAGTTGAACTGTAAACTACATCAAATAATAATAATCACAATAGTTCACATCACAATTTAGACATTGACCCGCTTCCGAGATATGTCACTTAAAATACTTATGCATAAACACAAAAAATACATTGAAACAAGAAAACATTCATGTTTAATTATTAAAAAGAAAGGGTCCGTCTTTACAGCTTAGTATATTTAACATTAAGCCTTAAAGACGGACCCTTTTTTGCCTTATGACGAATCCTTATGACGTTCAATAAATAATGTCTTGAACATTCTACAAAGTTCTAGAAAGTTTCTTTATACGTAAAGTTCAGGTAATGTTAGTTTAGTCCCTCATGTGAAAGATATAAAAAAAACTGATGTAGAATTAGAATAAATCGCTTACATACCCATTGGTAGAACTTCATCCAAATTAATATATACAAAACCTTTCTGCAGGAATTGGCACAAGACTCTTTTATGTTGAAAATAATTAATATACAAACAATATATAACAGAACACAAATAATTGATTCAACAATATTTTTAAAGTTAAATAGTTTTGCTTGAAAACTTAATACAAATAGAAAAGTAAAGTATTTTTCTATAACTAATACAAATTAGATTTCAGAGAAATATGATATCAGAGACTTCACAATCACCTCCGCTCTTCCTAACAAACTTAGTCCAGGATACCCTACGCAATCATAGTGTGCCCTAATTTCTTACATTTATATAAATTAAAACTATTAGTAGTATCTAATAGAAAAAAAAACAAATAATTATGAAAAGTATTTTATAGAATTATTACATAAATTACTTATTTTCCCCAATATGGCGTAGATGACAATAAAATGGTCACACTATGGTTAGCGGGATTCATGTATAGACGCAGAAAAATATCTAAAATCACGCGTGAAAATATGATATTAAATAAGTTTGTACTAAAAAGGATCTATATTAATATATTATAATAAAAATGACAGAATAAATATATTGAAATGTATTAGTACAATACCGATACTATAACCTCTAACGTTGACGCACAAGATATGATGCCTACCATTTGTGCAATCAGACCCGTCAATTTATAAATAAGAAAATAATAGAAATTGCCATAAAGAAGGAATTTGTAGAAAAAGATCCCATTATTGCTATTCATGGAATGCAGTATTTGAGAAAATTCAATCAGATACGTAAAGAAAAATATTCATAAAACATTGCATAGGAAATGACCAAAGGTTCACTTCAATAATTTCTCTCTATGTATCACTCGAGTCACATATTTTTTACAAATAAAATATTTTTAATTTCAATCTGTTTGTCAAGTAAAATAAATTAGAATTTTTGTGGTAAATGTATTAACTTACTTTAAAAATTATTACCTTGAAAGTAGAAGCCTCTTGAGAGTCCGGTTGCCTAGCTAAATAAGATGCTGACATTTATTTGAATATCAAATCGACGTAGATCCAAAAAGCTTTTACAGTGCAAGAGCTAATGAGATTGGAATTTAAAAGATAAATTACTAATAATATAAATACGACGATCAAAACTCAGTGGAGTGGAAACCGCATGGCGACAACGAAATTAACATTACGTGACCAATATCGGCTAGAGATGAAAATCAAGTTTTTTTTACGACCGTTTCCTTATTTCCTTAACATAGAATATAATACGAAACTCAAGTTTATTATGCACAGTAAAATAAGCAAACTTACTATGTTTTGAGGCTAGCCGAAACCCAAACAATTTTGAATTACCAAACAAATTTGAGCATGTATTTCATTTATTTCACAAGATATATTGAAACCCATACATACATACATAACGCCTGTGTCCCATCGGGGTAGACAGAGACAATGAATCCTTATATGTTACAATTTTTGGCATACCTCCCTCGCTTCTCTTACTCGCATTAGTCCTTTCATACATGTTCGATTATTCTTGGCACTTTTGACCTGCCCCTTCTTTAATACCTCTTCTACCTTTAAGTTAAGTTAAAGGGTTAAGATATGTTCGCCTAGGTCGTCCTATACAAACTCTTCCATCTACTTCCACTTTATATATTTTTGCAGTTATTCGACCTTTAACTATCCTTTCTACATGTCCAAACCATGAAACCCATACCCAAAAAATCTGCTTATTAGTATATTGAAAAGATGTGCCGCCAAATTTTATAGGCCTTAATTAAATATATACATAAGTAATAAAAAAAACAATCTAGAGGAATCTTAACAAAATAAAAGTATTTCTATGTGTAAGTGAGCTATTTGATTCCAACTTATAAGAAATATTACTGGTTTTACGTGGTTTTTATTCAATAACTTCCAAATAAAATTATATTTTGTTGGATATACATAAGTTAATTTGAAATTAAGTTTCCATAACTCTCTATTTTCACACAGTTTATTTTATTTATAGAAATCGTATTACTTTTATATAAAAGGGGTGAAAACTAATATTTAGAGAGGTGACTTCATCGTTTATTGCACATTTTATCTCGCACATTCTATAGTGTTCATGTCGCATGCCGCACATAGGTGCAGCATGCGACATTACTGTAGGATCTGTCTGTTTTCCTGGTAATATAAAATTCATTAAATTCATGAGTCTTTAATTTAGTTATTCTTCTCTCCTAGCCTTTACTCAAAGACTAGTATGTAAATATTTTCAAATGGCCAGTGACCATCTGAGTTATATTGTGGTGCCATTGGGTTATTTGCCTTGTAGTTTGATCATTTTGTAACATCATTTTAATGAATTTCAATCCTCGGAGTCTCTGCGTAATCTAATCAGGAATATAAAGATTTGGTCTTTACATTCCTTTTAGTGACAGCTGAGGGGGCCGAATGAAGGCGCTGGGCGTCCACCCAAATGGTAGACAGTTGGCCTAATTATTGCTTCTTATATCTAGTAGAAGGTGTCCTAAGGCTGGAGCATTCTTCAAAGCTCTCTCTAAAAAGAGTTTTCTTTATTATTAAATGAACAATTTCAGTATACCTGCTATCCGATAAACACAAAATTTTAAATGTTTTATGGTCCAAAGGCCACTGAGCAAGCGAGGCTAGAAGGATTTGCAAAAACACAAGGCATCTGTAAAAATTATATATATTATAATTATATGCCGGCAGAATAGAATAGTACCTCCCACTGCATCAGGTGTCGTAAGAGGCGACTAAGGTACCAGAACCGACAGATGGGTTATATCCATACGAAACAGCCCAGATCACATGCACAGGGGGTAGCTGCGTTTTACGATTACCAACTCGCGGTAATTTTGGGCAAAAGACCTCCTTTCTTGGAGAGCCTTATGTCCAGCATTGGATTTCCAATGGTATGATGGTGATGACGTTTACATTGTTTACTACATTGTTATAGCTGTCAATATTTAAGAGTTCAGTTTAACTATTAAAAAGCCTTAAAGTACATTACCCGAGACCGACCATCAGATATAATACCAGGCCCATTCACAAATACTCGTATAAACGTGTAGTTTCCAAATACTCATAATTACAAATAAGATCAAGAAAATCGTGTTTGTTATGGTGAATTCTTCATTTCTGGACCGGTATTATAATATGTCGGTCATATGGATGTATGCAGATATTGCCGACCTTCCTACATTCATTTGTATTCTTTAATGTTGCCGACCGATTTACGTTTGGCCGTAATGGTATGGCTAGCTTTCGATTCAAATCAATACTGTTATAGGCGTTGTTCTAAATATTTGTTTGAGTGTTCTATCAGTCCTGATACTCATTTTTAATTTTAATAGATTTTACATATTTTAAAGAAAATAAAACCTGTTTTAACTAAGACTAACTAAGACTAAGATTCCTGGAAATATATAATAAATAATATTTTGTAATAAAACTTATAGAATAAATAAAAAAGGCTTCTCAACACCAGAACGTAGTTATTACTGATTTTGCGTTTGAACAGGAAGAATCAGTATTATTAGCCTTTAGCCATTATAATTTTTCAACAATCTGGCAAAGCTCTACTAAGTTATTTTTAGCTTGATTTAGCCAAGGTTACTTTCTAAGGAAAGTATAGAACTTTCAAGTATATAGTTCTATATATTTGAGAGCCTTAGTAGCCGGGTGACATCAATATGTCTTTCAAATAAGCTTAGTTTTTACTACATATCGTATGTTGGTCAACAATGATGATTCTACCAAGGACATGTACCGAATGCACTTTCGCTAAAGCCGGATGTCGTCGCAAGGACAGTCTTGCCCAAAATACTTAACAAGGTCACGACGCATCTCACATTTTCTACACCAAACTAGTTTTGGTGATGTTGGCTATAGGCTATTTGTCGACTGTGAGGCTTGATTGGTATTAGTGTGTGGAAAGTAGGAAAGGAACATTTTAGGGTCAAGAGCGGTTTCGGATTTACTGTGATTGTTTAACGTGGATGAGATTGAACTTTTGTATTAGTTAAATTTAGCTTACTAACCGGAACACCAATCTGGTAGATTTCACGTCAAATCACATCTTGTTTACTTGAGGTATTGAGGTATACGATCTGTATACATTAGTACATAGCTTATAACTATTTCTATCGTCAAACAGCAGTAGTGGTTCCGGTTTGAAGGATGAGGGAGGTAATCATAAAGTTGGCAACTCGCAAGTGTCTTAGTAACGTGGTACTAGAAATGACAAATGGCGGTGTATTCATTCAAAATAGAGCAATTCAATTTGCCGTGAGATACCGGCAGAGTAAAATAGTACCTCCGCCTGTATCAGGTATTGTCAGAGACGACTAAGATACCAGAACCGACAAATGGCGGTATATCCATGCAAAAAAGTCAGCTCAAATGTACAGGGCGGGGATGGGCAGCAGCTTGTCCGTCGCGAAAGCTGCGCTTTAGGATTGCCAACACGCTTGCCCAGCGCGGCAATTATGGGTAACATACCTTTCTTGGGGAGGTCTATATCCAACAGTGGACTTTTAATGGCTAGTATGATGATGATAAATTCAAATTGAACTCAAAGTAGGCGGCAGCAGCACTGAAATAAGTATGGCAATTATGGCCAAATATCGCCTAATATCAAACAGGAAGGTTGTGCTGGATATAAATAAGAACGGTTATATAAAATCCACATCCGTCAGTGAATGGCTGGTATGCTGATGGTTTAGTTTTGCAGGTCTACTTAAGTGTTTTCTAGCTGAGCTGAAAATAAAACAATCCCAAATTAGAAGACAAGAAACTAAATAGAAATGTCTGATGGTATTTGAACATTTGACCACACGAATGTGATAATTGATAATAACAACACATTGTCTACGCACTTTCTCATGCTCGTCCCTTTAGGTTACTTTGCAGTAAGATAGGTGGAATAATGTTAGGCCACTTTACGTTTATTGGTAAAACAAACATGTCTTAAAAGTTCAACATCAAAGCAAAATAGGAATTGAGAAAGTAGCCCCACTCACTGTGGGCACAAGTAATTTTGTTTTAACATTGTTTTAGTTAAACAATGCTTGATGGAAACTAAGTCCCTACGGTGTATACGAGTTTGAGATATTTGACGGAGAGCGAGGCGTATATGGCAATGATCCTGTCCTGTGCGCATACTTGTGTTTGTTCTGTGTCTGGGTGTTAAATGTATGTTGTTAGATTAAAGTTATTTTTATTATGCTACCATCACACAAGCGGCTTATTTCGGAGTGAGGTCAATGCATGAGATCTTGTGTGAATTTATAATATCGAAGAACATTGAAATTTGAAATACCGTAGGTATTTATATATGTTCCAATGTACGGAATATATATGAATACGCAAATAGCTTCTTATCATTACTATAAATCCTTTTTAATTAACCAGGTAGCCGTAGTATAGAACAGAAATATACAAAAATTAAAACCGTTAAATATTAGTTCTATTATAAGTATATATGTTATACACAGCTACTTATATTTAACTACTAATAAAAAATAATTATTAATGTAATTAAATATGTACTACAAATGTGTTACTTTTATAAATTAAACATAACAATGTTTGCTCTTTGGAAAACAATAAATCTCAGACTGATATTTTTTAAGTATTTTTGAAGTATGTAAATAATTCCTTATACATTTGCCTCTAAAAGCGGAATTTTTTTGTGTCTTTAGCAATGTATCTTTCAAAAGTACTTAAAGCAACTTAGCAGTATCAGTACAATATATGTGAATGAATGAATAAATTTTACATTATTATACAAGCTGACTGTACTTTAAAATTAAGCATTTAATACCTAACCTCAGGTAGACATCTTTAATCATCTATGCTTTATACAAGGCTGGCATAATAAATACAATTATGTATGTACTCGTATTATACCAACCTCGTAGAAAACTTACATAAATCTATCTCATGTAATTACTTTTATTTTTACATATATATTAACTTTCCATTTATTTAAATTCCTAAGAGTAAATAGTGTACTTTGCTGAAAAGAGCTTACTTAGTGGTTGTTCGATTGCAATAATAGATTTTTTTTTAAATAATCAAAAGTTATTATTTTGACATCCTGATACAGTAAATAAAGGTGACAGTAAGTAACACCAAAAAAAATTGTCGTTCGCCGTTCCCATCTGATTCCGTGAACAAGGAAATAAGGATTAACATAAAATTAAAATTATCTTTTCTAATCATATTTAAATGGTATAGTTAGTTAATACATTAAATTAAGCGTAAAATGTTAAACAATTATTTAAACTGTTAAATCAAAGCGTGAAAGTTTAGCACTTGACGAGTATAAGTGTTCTGTCACGGATTGTACCGAAAATAATAGAGTGGTATAAATATTTACGACTAGCATAATAACAACGGTAAAATAATGTGCAAGAAATACACACCGCTACACATTACTTGGAGCAGTGATCGAAAGTAGACCGGCGTACGCGCAGAAAAAAGTAAAATACGGACGAGACTACATCTGCAGTGGGATATAGATGATCACTTGATAATTGCTGTGTATCCGCTGATGGCTATAAAACAGGACTACTTGAACAGCTTTAGAACGCTCGCACGCAAAATCTGCTTTGTAATGTTTAAAATTAAGCTCGATTTGATTTTTTAAACTAATGATTCAGTTAAGAAGTAGCAGATGTGACATTTTTTAGAAATAACATACAATGTCTTCGATACGAAAAGGCTTTTATCACCTGGTACAATGATTTTACGAGGTAATTTTCTGCAATCCGTAACTTTTCAACATTCAGCAATATTTTTAGTCATTAACAGTAGCTGTTTGTGGTCTAAATCCAGTGACCTGGCCACTCAATGGGTAGGTCAGAACCAACACTTATGGTGTCACATGTCCATGCCTTTTTAACGGGCATAAATCCAGAGGTATTTTCCTTTTTAATCTTAAAAATGTAGTTTTCGTTTTCATAAGCTCTAGAGCAAGTTCATTGACATGGTTTAGGAGCTGATCTTTGTATCTGGGCGTCACTTTCATAATTTCTCCTTTGATTGTGGGAATTATGGTGCAACCTTTCATTGGTCATATACCAAGGCGAGTTGGTTATCATTCTTAAGATTTTAGAGTGAAATCTCTGTAGTATTTCCAGGTTGAAGTTAGCTGCAGTGCCCCAAAGTTGAATTCCATACGTCAAAGTGTACAATATTATATACATAACATACATAACATATAGCGGTTCAGATACAAGCATTACAACGATTGACGAGATTAGTTACTTCATACTTTGATTGTATTCTAACATTACACGCAATAGCGTCTGTTACAAAAATAGTATTACATTAATAATGTTATTGTTATGAGAATGAATTCTTAGAAGAACAGTTTTGACGCGTTTTTATTATTATAACATTTATAAGCGTTTCTTGGGGAGAAGATCTTGGGCATAGTAAGTTGGTGTATGCTATGAAAATACTTAAAGATCTTTTAAAATATCATTACTGTTTGATGTTTTGTGTCTACTGATGTCATAATAATGTGTTCAACATTATTATTAATGATGAGCTCCAAAATAATATTATTTCGATATTATGGTCTGCAATTATGAAGTATCCGTATCTAACGATCAGTTATAATGCAAATTTATAACTAAATTACATATTAGTTTAAGCTAATTAAACTCGCTGTTTTGTTTTGCGATTAATATGTGGCTTAATTATATTACACTTAGTAATGTGGACGTGAAAGTACAGTAGTATAAAGAAAACAATAAAAAAACAGTCAAGTAAAAGGTACTAGTGAAAGAAAATAAAAAAAGAACCAGTCTCTGAACGATTGAGCGGTAAAATGCAATGATACACCGAGCACACATTTGAGTATTTTAGGCCGTTCACTTAAGAAAGTTGTTTATACATATAATAAAATGGATGTTATATCGAAAGATCTTGGGAGCATTAAACACTGGTTTTATCGTCCTGTCGGCCATACATCGTCAACTCATAGAGCCAAGAGATCTTTAATAATTTTCGTATCGTTAGTACCGGCAAAATAGAATAATACGTCCCCCTGTATCGTCTGCGGTACCGGACCCGACAGATGGCGGTATATTCCTCTGAAGCAATGTAGCTCAAATGCTCAATGGATAGGAATGGTCAGCAGCATTTCCGTCGCGCAGCTGCCCACTACGATTGCCGTAATGCTTGCTGTGCTCGGGAATTATGTATAAATTCCCACTTCTTGGGAAGACCTACCACCAGTGGACGTTTTACGGCTCGATGATGATGATTTTGTACATTGTGTAGGCTTGGTGGCAATCACCAACCGCAGCTACATCACGATTGTGATGCTGCCCAATCTCGCGCAATGGCTTTTGAGTATTGAGTCGCCAAGGTACCAGAACCAATAGGTATATCCATCCGAAACAGTGAAGCTCAAATTCACAGGGTGGAGATGGGCAGCAGCATCCCCGTCGTGATAACTGCGCTCTGTAATTGCCAACACGCTAGTCCAGCGCGGCATTTATGGGCAAAAAACCTGCTTCTTGGGAGAGGCTTATGTCCAGAAGTGGACTTTCAATGGCTGGTATGATGCTTACCCGTACTTGTGTTCTAATTACACTCTGTTTGTTTACAAGAACCTGGGTAGAACCATATTGTTGGCATGGGTCCTGGTTTTCCATTATTCATCGTGATGAAACAATGTCCAATCGTGCAGGCATTTGCACGTTTCGAACTCGTTTTTGTGCACCTATACTTATTATTCCATTATCCCAAGGAAACAAACCTTTGTAAAATGAGCACGCCTTGAGGTTGTAGTAATATCATAATTACTTTGAAATGAAAGACAATAAACATAAATTTCAGATCTAATTTGTGTACAGGTTTTATTATTATATATGTATTATATATGAAACAAATACACTTTTTATATTAACTACTACTCAGTTATATTCTAAAACTGGAATAATCACTCTGATGACTTGCTGAGTCTTGATGACCCATTAAGGTCAAAAAACCATTGAGAAGTTAGATAGAAGTAGATTTAAGTCTGCTGGCTCCAGTCGAGTATTAAAACTGTTTACTGCATGTTCGTCAAGCGTCTTCTATCACAAGGTGTTAATGGAATTCCATCACCCTTTACTAATCCCATGTTTGTGGTATCATAGCGTTGGAGCTAAAAAACATTTACTTTTAAAGAAGTGGTTAAAATATTAAAGTTAACACAAAAGTTGTCACCAAAGATTCTCCACACAACCTACCTTCACCAACCTAAACAAGATCTTAGTTTTCACCTCATTTAAATGTTAACAAATATGTATTGACAATCGATATTCACAAATGACTAATAATAAAACTATACTTTTAGAGGAAAATTTCCTTGGCAAGATCTTAATCCCTGTCAGAGTTAAACATCTTATGTTCACAAAGTAAAAGTATGTAGCATTGCTTATTGGTGTTAACAGTTTTGTTTCCTTTCGCAGCTGATTCATAGCTATTTGTTTTATTTGACAAAGGAAATATATATCTTTGTGAGTTTCCCATCATTCGGAAGCTCTCTAGGAAAATGAAAAATTACTATTATTCAACGAAAAGAGGCTTTCATTGGCCTCAAGTGCAAGATGCAATTTTGCTACTGAATGCCACGTCTGCGTAGTGGCTATCGCAGATTCATGTTTAATTACTTTCTATATATAAATTTCGTGAGAATATATTTGTCCGGAATATATTTGTTTGAACTTCAAACTACTGAACCGATTAAAATGGTTACTAACTTTGTAGAGTTTGATTCAACTTGAAAGGATTGTTCATATTTTAATTTATAGTCTCAATATTTTTTTCGTAATTAATATATAAGTAAGACAGGACACCGTCTATTGGGTTAGTATATATATATATACCGCCAACCATATATATGCTGGGAGCCATATATATGGATATATATATTTATGTTCCGACCCGGCATGTTTGTTTCGTTGACCGTTGCGTCATATATACATATTGCGTTCGTATATATATACATTTGTTATACTATATCAAGTGGATATACCGCCATCTATTAGTTTCCAAAGCTTAGTAACTAAATCGCTGCTACAAAGGAAAGCACTATTCTGCACTGAAGAAAATAATACATTTAAAAGAAATTTGCAGTGTTAATGTTAAAACAACAATTTAATAACCGTGTTTCATATCTTTCAAAACAAGCCAAACCTATTTACTTAGTATTAAAAATAATTGAAGATCACAATATGCAAGTGATGTGATAGCTTTCCCAAATTTTTTCATCCGAAACAGTGTAGCTAAAATACAGAGGGTTAAGATGGGCAGCTACATCTTCATTGCAAAAGTTACGCTCTGCGATTGCATGCGTGGTGGCATACGCTTACCCAATTAATTTTTATTTCTATTTGTAACATACTAGGTATATTTAGGTAGAGATAGGTAATGATTCTAGAGCTAAATTATACACTGATATTATATAAAGAAATGATCGTTAGCCTTTAGATATTCAACAAGCTATACGGTTCACGAGTACCGTAAAGTCAATGACAACAAACTGGCCCATTCACATGCTTGAACAGTTATCTAAAACAAAAACTAAACCGAACGCAACACGTCAATATGACGCAACGGTCAACGGAACAAACATGCCGGGTCGGAACACTTTTCACTCGAGATACTTTTATTTTCATTGACCAATGTTCACTTTCACTCGGCAGTTATAATCGATAAACTATGATTGTATGGTTTCTCTGTAATGTTCCATGAGTGTTTGTCATTACCTATCTGAAAAACTAACAAATGTTTTATATATACTTGTCTTTATTTATCTAGCTGTGAGGTACCGCCTGAGGAGAATAGTACCTTCCCTTGCGCCAGGTGTCGTAAGAGGCAACTAACATACCAGAACCGACAGATGGCGGTATATCCATACGTAGCTCAATAGCACAAGACGGACATGGACATGGGCAAAATTCTCTTATTTCAATGGCTGATATGATGATGATGGTGATTTATCTTGGGCTACAGGTGCTCACTACCGCCAGACGTATTTTCTAACAAACGAAATATAGCGTCATAATAACATAGAACATCTACTGTTGGACAAAGACCTCCCAAGAAAGGGTGAATTTAACCTATAACTGCCGCACTGGACAGGCGTGAAAGCAATCGTAAAGCTTGGGAAGGAAATGCTTCTGCTCACCCTCGTCCAGTTTATTAAATGTAGGCTACGATGTCTCCGGTGGATATACCGCCATCTGTCAGTACTTGAGTCACCTCTCACCTGTTCAGTGAGAGCTACTAATCTACTCTTATCCGTCCTACTAGCATGACTTGCCAGTGCTGCCTTATAGATATTGAGATCTAGCTTTAAAGATTAAGTTGCATAATATCAAACTATATATGCTTGTGTGATTCACGTATTCATTTATTAATTTTAATAATATTATGTTATTTATTTATCTTCTTAAAGGTAACACAATAAAAACAATACAATCTGTTCAATGGATTTTTTTAATCATTTACATAGTTAGCCTAACCCTTATGCAAAGCTGTTAACCATACTTGGGTAAGCCAGTGTGATGGATCGCGAGGATTTTATCCACCTCCGATCTACAAATTAAACTGTATTCTATAAATTCATTGATAAATTAATAAATGAATAAAATAGATAGAAACATAAATAACAATCGCTGTCTAAAATAATTTAAGTATCTAAAATATAAAAGGCTTTAGTACTTTATTTCCAACTAATGAAAGAAGCTACTTAGTTAAATGAATAAAATTAATTCAAAACTTTTGTAGTTTACGCTTAAACATCACACAAATGTTTTTTTTATCTGTAGACGGTAAACACATACAGTTTGTGAAATAATATAGAATCATATTTACCATACATTATCATCAACGACTAGCTACAACACAAACACATTTCAATATATACTTTACGTATACACTATACGTATACTATACGTAACATTGATATTAAATAGTTTTATCGTAACAAATATTTCATTCCACAAGTATGGTTTATCTAGATGGGAAATAAAAACAGCTGAGACATATTATAACGAAAGGTCAACGAGTTAAAAACCAGTATGAAAATAATTACCGTTGCCAGACAAATTAATCTGAAATCAATGTTGTCTTAATTTCACCACTTAATCAATATCAAAATAGAGTACATATAGATAACCTGAATTTTAATGTAGCAACTAACTCAAAACATAAATTTGCTGAAAATTTGACGCCATTGGGGAGTTGCCATTGTTATACGTTAAAATCCGTGAATTAAAATAAAATTTCTCCCACGAACGCTTTAGATGTAAAATGACTCAGCTTCCTGTAGATTTTCTATCACAACTGTTTAGGCTTTTCAAAATAAGAATAAATATTTTTTTAAGATCAACCAGTGTGTAACCAGTTTAAGCAAATATCAAGAATATAAACTCCTGGAATACAGATGTATGCTTGATTGACACCATCAATAGTAGATAAAAGATACCACGGTAATAATAACTGTGCCCATTTTTTAAATACTCAACTATAAGCCGAGATAATTCGAGCGAGTGATTTTTTCTGCTTTCTCATTTAATATGTTGTTTACAGCCTCCTCAAGGCGAATTTTGAACGTTCGAACATTCGAACGACGAACGAAGCATCGATAATTCGAAGTTTTAAAAGCGTTTGAAAGCTGTTAAAGACTATGTTTTTATTACTTACACTGGAGACATTATATCTGCATATTAAAAGACTAAAAAACTGCCATAAAAATTTAAAACGCTTTTCTTTACAGTATGTGAAACATAATAATTAAAACATAATAATTACTTTTCCTATCCTATCAATCCATCTATGAATGTATATAAATACATTGCATCAGCAAATAAGAAACAATGTACTGTCACATCTTAACCCAAATATCTAAATCATAGCATACTATGAAATGTATGATACACATGTATAAAATAAAAAATGACAACTGTTACATTCACCTTGTATTAAGAAAAACTTGTTTTACCGGTGTGAACTTTTTGCATGGCGTACTCATCCATGGGAAAAAATTTGGGAAAGCTATCACTTACATATTGTGGTCTTCAATTATTTTTAATACTTAGTAAATAGGTTTTTGTTTTCTTGAAAAATATGAAACACGGTTATTAAATTGTTGTTTCAACAATATCACTGCAAATTTCTTTGAATTGTATTTTTTCCTTCAGTGCAGAATAGCAATTAACTATTTGTATATTATATTATAAGGATTCATCAAAAACAAATTATTAACAAAAATAAACGCATTTTTTGGACTTAACATTTGTGTTCGACGTTTCACAGGACAGGCCCGATGGCACAGATGGTAGGGATCTTATCGAATTACAAATATTATATGAGAAATATCTGTTGTTTGTTTTGTGTCTGGGTGTTAAATTTGTATGGAGATATCATATTTGTAATTCTTCTGTTGTCTCATATCCGGAACATAAATATTTTTAGTGACCTATCTTGAGTTTAGATCAATGTGTGAGATTGGTTATGTGAAGAAATTATTATTACTTCATTACCTCATGAAGATCGTTTGAAAAAGTATTGAGAGCTTTCAAAATTCAGTAAAATTGTAATTTAAGATTGAGTGCGTATACTATACGATATATATAAAAAAATGAATTGTCAAGAACGCGCATAATTAATCGGATAATATTTCTTTTTGTTGGGTTCTCATAAGCGATATCTGTAAGTTTTTAGGGAAAAATATTGCCTAAATTTTATATGTAAATAGGTTTATAGGTTGGATACTTTATACACAAGTGAAGTCTGGGCGAGCAACTAGTCTCATATAAATGCCTTTGCGATAGTTTTGTGCATTCTTTATACTGGCAAGAATGAGCCTGATCCTTTTGTTGGGTTGAAATTTATACAAGTAAACCAGAATCCATGACACATTTCATAACTTTCACTGCCGAAACCAGAAATCCGGCTATTAAGAAAACAGTATATTGATGTATGCTATGACATGGCGTAAGCTTTCTTTGAATTTGGGCGTAGTGAAAACTTGTAATAAATTAAAGACATCTTCATAAATTTAACAAATTATATCGTTGATACATTGCCTCTATATAGAAAGGCCGATGTTGTACGACCTCTTTGTTAAATGATTACGTTGCATTATCGAAAGATGAAGATAAGTTTTACTTCGCTTGTCGGACAAACGTCATATTTTTTGTGATTAATATAAGTTTAAGTCGATTCCTTTTAGATGGTAGTGAACTTATTTTGAGCGTCAAGGGTCGTGGGTACGATTCCTATTCAGAAAATATATTTATATGATGGTATTTGTATTTGTACAGTGTCTAGGTATTAATAATGATGAATTGATTATTATTATTGTGATTTCAGTGTTATTTGTAGATCAAGTGCTTTAAGCGACTAAAATCCGAGTTAGTTCAATAAATAAGAATCAGAAGTCAGTTTAATGTTGTGTGAATATTTTCAAAAACATATATATGTGTTATACTATTATATTTTTAATTCCTCAGTTGTCTGATATCCGGAAGACAAGTGATCTTAGCTACTTATTTAGAAATTAGATCAATGTATGAGATATTGTGTAATACAGTAGCTTCTCCTTCATGCATCCGTCCGGGTAATCTATACCTTGCGTCCTGTGGGAACTTTTGATGTCTTAGGCCTCGATGTCTTAGGCCTTTGAAAGCCTCTATGTATAGTTCAAGTTATCTATGAAAAAAAATAAGAGGAGCGTTACCCTCACATTGTTCGTTTAATTTAATTTTATTTACATTTTTGTATTTATATACTTACACAAGTATTATTTTATACTCTGCCGTACTTCACTTATCTCACCATATCTACCAACATGTACTCACATAATTTTCTTACTGGTGTGTGATTGTCATGTTGTTTGATACGGAAAGCAATCGCTTCTATCATGGGACTTAAACATCGCCATAGGATCATAGCAGAAGAACCAGAACAAACTGACAGTGATTACTTTAGAATGACATCTGAGGCAGTTTGATTTGACAGATCATGGAGTCACTTTTTATGTAATTATATGTGTATGAGTACAGAAATTATATCCTTACTAATATTATGAATGAGAAAGTCTGTCTGTTATGCTTTTCCGCTTAAACCTCTCACTGATTTTGATGAAATTTGGCACAGACAATCTTTAGACCCTAAGAAAGGACATAGCCTATTCTATAATTCGAAATAAGGGTTGTAAGGGGTTGAAAAAGGGATGAAAAGTTATGTGGAAGTATCGCTATTTTTAGAGCTAGAAATTTAAAACTTATTTTTCAGGCCATTGATTCGATATAAATAAACATGACATTATAAAGTTTATATACTACATACTATATATTTTATATACTTATACTACTACATATACTACTACAAGTTTATATACGACATATTAAAGTTTATATACTAATAAACTGCTTGTGTATATGTTTCATGGCATGGCAAGGTTAACTGCAGTCTGTAGCCGGTTATATAATCAAAAGGGTAATATAAAATATGTTGTATCACATTATCCAGTAATTTTACTGTTTCTAAACAAAACATTTATTAAAGTAGAGTGTTATCGCAATACATCACAGAGAAATTATTTATAAAATCATATTGCTTATAATGTTGGAGAAAATGATTGTTCAGGAAATTGTCCAATTGATTAAATTTATGGTGTACAATTTTACAAGTTAACACATTAATCTTTCGTTTACCTATTGTTATAATACACAAAAAAAGGTTTGTATATTCTAAATTACTTGTATATATATTAAAAAAAATAACTAAACTTAATTTAGAAATCCTTTCCCCAATAGAAAGCTTAATTCTATTGAAATAACGTAGGCTGTTATTTATTACCATATTACCACGAAAAGGAAACATTATGCTGTGATGTTAAAAAGTATATTGACTTGGTTGACTCGATTCAGAAGCGCCTACTCCAAACTTACGCCCTATGAGGCACGTCTTCAACGAAAATGTAAGACTTAATGTATCTGTGTAAGCTACTCAACGGTTCAATATACTCCAGACTGCTATCTGATATCAGCATTAGAATTCCCAAAAATCTTCTAGGCGTTATTGTCCGTTTGTAACCCCGTTTTGATACAACAACGTGTCTTCTCATAACCCCATCTCCATAATGTGCCGAGAGTGTAACTTACTATATGGTGCGTGCTTTGTGCCTGACATTCATAGATTAACACTAAATAAGTGGAAAGTAGTCATCCATACCCTCCTTTAAATACCTATTAATAAGTTAGTATTTTATTTTGTATTTGTTATATTATTTGTTTATTATTTTCTTTTTCTATTCACTTTATTTTGACGTGACAACGTCTTATATTAGGTTGTGGCTGGGAGTCACTTATGAAAAAGTGTAACGCTCGGTAACGTTACGATGAGTCACCGAACGAGAGAGAGGCCCGCCGAATGCCTTGCGTCTCTCTCCCACTCAACTATGATCGGTCTGTTGCGCGCGCAGCACTAGAGAATCAGGCGCATTGAATCGGCGCATGCTTGTGTCTCTGTCTTTGTCTTTCTCGAACGTTCTTGGCGTTGGAAAAAACAAGAAAGCGTCATAATACAAGTTCACACGTGTGGTTAAAGTATCGTCAGCTGTGTCTGTAGTGAAAATTGGAGTGCTTAGATTCGTCATTTACAACAACTACAACAATAAAGGTAAATAATTGTACACTGATATTTCATTATCGTAAACTATGATTGATTGATTAATTGTTAGATTGACACAAAAGTTGAGAAACTGAGTTTATAGGTTATGTCATACTATTGATAAATGTTGATAGTGTTAAGTAAATTATTAGTTTAAAATTAATTAATTAATTAATTATTATTTTACAAATTTTCATTAATTTCAAATTTATTTAGCAAAAATTTGAACCTTCGATCTGAAT
>JACJUM010003317.1:5045520-5127268 GCA_020976665.1 Heortia vitessoides | reverse complement strand
CATTTACAATTACAAATTTTAATTAATTTCAAATTTATTTAGCAAAATTTGAACCTTCGATCTGAATAAGTGTTTTGATTTTCAAATTGATTCTTTAAAATTAAAAATTCATACATTCAATTTCAAATGTTCAACAGGAATCACCACTCTCAAAACAATGGAAACGGACGAGTTTGGACAATGGAAAGTTTAAGTTTACATGTACAATGTTTTAGTAAACAAAATATATTTCTATAGTTAAAATTAGTGCAATTCTTATTTTCATTCAATTCCTTGTTTCTATTGTGAAATTTAATTATATTCATATCAATAAATATTCTACCGAGAAAAAGACGTTGTCACGTAAAATCTTCGCCCGTAAAACCGACTTTACAGGCAACCATTTTTTTTATTGTTAATTATCTTTGCTTTATTTAATTATTCATTCAGAAATTGTGGATTTATTAAAAATGAATTGATTTTTTTAAATTAGTGTTTGCAAGTTAATCTTATCATGCTATGCTTAAATCCTTAGTGAGTCACAGCTTGCCAAGAACCCATAGATTTTTAGAATGTTTTGTTGTGCTTATTGCTATGTATTCTTGTGATTTTGTGTGCATAAATGAAATAAATAAATATATTAAATATAGAGATACTTTACTAACCAAATTTATATGAGAAAATAAATTAAAGTATTAATAAATATTATATAACAAGATATTTTTTATGCGTGTATTGTTAAACAAAAATGTAATTCCAATAAGCTCAAATATTAGTGTTTACTGTTTTAACCAAAACGGTTTATCCAAACCATTTATAATAATCGAGCTTCGATACGAAAGACATCAACGCGATACAAGAGCACAATTTTAAATCTTTGATCTATGCGGGCCAGGGTTGTCTCTAAAAACAAGCTCTTTACTATTATTATTGAGATGAGATTTCTTTTTCAATACAATATGTGTATATAGGTTTCCTTTTATTTACTCGTTAAATCTATATGCAAGATACGATAGTTTATTGGATAATACAAAATAAAGAACTTAAATTGATAAAAATATTGTGCAACATTAGTTAGATATGAAATACGTAGCAATACGTCTAGAGATACGGCCGGTTGGGTTGAACGAAATGTGCAAATTGACTTTCACAGCGAAAGTGGGCATTCCGCCGCTACGTCATATCTTAAACTTTACCGGAGTTCGATTATGCAGACAGTTCGAATGTATATTTAAATATTTTTGTCTCATTAGACCATTCAGCGCTTGATAATTGCGAACACAAGTGTGAGAAAGTCTGTGCGAGTATACCTATGTACCTATAAAAATAATGAAGTTACCTATAGAATTTATAATTGGTATTTGCTTGTCGACGCCTTATGTAATCGGTGTCCTGAACTATGGATTGTCTTCTATCCTGTTCACTATCCAAAGTGTGCGATTTTATAAAAAAATACTATTTAAGTGTAAGCCTATGAATAATTAATTGTTGTGAAATGAAAGTAGTAAATTTTTAGCAAGTTCATAATCCGTTCGTACTTTAGGAAAATATGAAATATTTATGCAAAACTTCGTCAGTCATTGCTTAAAATTTCATCGCATGTTTTGTAATTGATATAATTTTTGTATGACTAAGGCAAGAGTAAATGAGTATTGAAGTGTTGATTCTATCTTCCAACATAAAGTGAACCATCACAAAGAATAACTAAGACTTTCATATTTTTTTTATACAATTTTCGTTTTCGTACTAATATTATAAATACAAAAGCATCCGCTTGTTTTCTACATTTTGACAGCTTAACTGCTATACCAATTTTAATAAAAACACATCTTTATAAAACCTAAACCCTAAGCGCCGTGCAAATGGTATTACGGTAAGTTAGTATGCCATATTATTGCATTAGCTAAAAGAATAATTTATAAATTCTGGGAAGGGAATCACAGGGAGTGTGTATCCCACGGGATGAAAACTTTGTAATTACATCGCGTTCCTTGACAGTAGCGTGCTGCGTTCGGTGCGCACGCGCAGCATCGGCAGCTTGAAAGCGGAACGAATCGGCCATCTGTCTCTCAATTCTTTTGACCACCGATCATCCTATTGAGCTGAGATACTAAACGACTACTATTTAGTAGTTGATCTACTACTTTAAAATAAATAAGTAACATTGTAAGCTAATATTTTATGACATTTACGCATTCACTGTTAATTAACAAACAGCATGTTAACGGCTTTAAACGTTTTTATTAATTGTTTGTATTAATATACATACATCTTTGTTAATTACGAAGATAATGGTAAAGTTTCGGCCTACATGTGGCAACAAAGTAACCTAAAAGTTATATAATAAATAAATAAAGCACTATTTACAAACTAGTAGTTCCATTATGAGTTTGTTATGTATAAAGGGATGTAGTATTCTACTCTGCCAGTGGGAGTGTAAATAATAGCATTAAGCTTTAAATGGTCTATAAAATGAAGCATTTAATGTAATTAGTATTGCTGGCCTATAAAGTCAAGGTCGCGGCGGTTTGGTAAATTATGCAATTGTAAATTTATTTCATATCTAGGTCGATCTTTGTCCCATGAAGGAGAGACTTATGATTGTTTTTCTTCTTGAATGGGATTATAATTTAAAAAAACGTATTCCTTGATTCTCAGTTATCTATCTGATGGTAAAAAGCATAAATCATGTCAAACATTGGAGTTAAGTTAGAAGAATAAATAAATATTATTTTTCTTTTCAAGTGTCGACTTGACCACATATTTGAAGAGAAGGATAAATAGAGTGTATCATTGAGTTATTGGTATCCTAACAGTACAATTAGAATACTAAGTAGTTTACCTGGGCATTGACATTAAAGCAGTGACTAGAATAGCAAATTAGAGGACAGGATCTTGTGGTAACAGTTCGAAGAGACCTTTCCAAAGACCATAAATTTAAAAGTTTTTCATACATAATAAAACTGCTTTGTTACGGCTTTAAAACTGGTTCATTTTACTTTTTACATTTAAGTTCGACGTTTTGGTTACCCTTCGGTAAACGTTTTCAAGATTGACAAAATATGTTGTGTCAGGATTTGAAAGTTACAATAATTACTTGTACAAAATTTTTATTTATATTTGGTTTTTAATGTTGTACTTTCGCGTTTCTATCCACGCAATAGGTGCTAATAGTAATCTGGCAGTGCGGCGATATTTGCCTTGGTTGTTGATCAAATGCATGACAGGATCCCAGGCAGGTAGTATTTTCCAACCATCAACATAGTGAAATTGGGATGTTTTATTTAATTTCACGAATTCACATTCTTCGCGAGTAATTGCATTTTGTAAAATCTGATGTAGTGGTCGGGATTGTCTAGTACATGCTCACAGATTACTTTTAAAATCGTTAAAATTGTTAACGTTTAAATGCTAGAAGTTATTGTATTTCAGACATTACAAAAATACTGTGCAACATTTTGTTTACTAGACCAAGTCAACCAACAAGCTTATAGTTCGCGTGTTAGCAAGCGTCATTGCAGCCTAAAAAGGCTCGTAATATCACATGGATATCATGCGTTAACAACCTTCTGACTGAGGATATTATGTCAATTCACTGCCTTTCTCACCCTTCAAACCAGAACACAGCAATGTGAACACTGCTATTTGGCGGTAGAAATAGGTGAGAGTGAGGTACCAATGCAGACGACCTTTTGTGTATTGTTATATACTTAAACTATGGACTTTTGTAATGAGCATGTCAGTATGATAGAGTTTCAGCAAAAACAATCAGCTGTAGATTATAATTTTTCTGTTGATTTGTATAGATATTGGATGTCTATTGTTGGATGTAAGCCTCCCCAAGAAAGCGGGCAAGTTGGGCAAGCGGTAACAATTCGTTGTTTATCCCCGCCTATTTTGAGTACTTGAGTTGCCTTTTACGATATCTGATGTGGGGGGAGGTACTATATACCGGCTAATAGTGTAAATGTGAATTGATGTGATTTTTATACGTAAAATTATTGTGGCACATTATTTTACACAATAAATAACTGTGGAACACTTTATTAAGTGTAAAGTGTTGTTTTTTTCCGTTAAATTGCCCGACTTATATTTATGAATACTAATTTTCTAATCATCTTTATAATTTATTGATTAATAAAATATTTCAAGTGAATATTGAAATTGTTATTTTATGATCAATAAATTCATTAAATATAAACAGTATATAACGTTATGATCAAATAAATTGCTATTTTATGATTACAAGATCACTATCTAACATGACTAGTGTACACAGAATTGCAATGGCTGGTAAATGTGTTACGCTTAAATATTTCTTGCATTCACGAATTATAATGATATGATATGAAAGTGCATAAACTTTGACTTACTATTAGTTAAGCCATAAGGTTGAGTATAGGTGTAGGTACTATTCTAATCTGCCAGTACCTCATGCCTAATAGTCACAATATATTAACATTAATAGTTAAGAAAGAAGAACATCTGTTGGGTTATTTAGTTAGTTTATTATAAGCCTCATTTGGTCAAAGGAAAATATCTTGCCTTGAAAACCTTGAAAACTTAAAATACATTTACAATATACGATAGTATGACTCAGAAATGACTTGTAGCTGTATTTAAAAAGAGACAATACACTTTTGTTACATTTAATTTGTT
Source organism: Heortia vitessoides (assembly GCA_020976665.1). Lineage (NCBI taxonomy): Eukaryota > Metazoa > Arthropoda > Insecta > Lepidoptera > Crambidae > Heortia > Heortia vitessoides. Next base: position 5,122,630 of record JACJUM010003317.1, on the reverse strand, counting down.
ATTAAAAGTATTGTAGCTTTTTGAGTACCGACCCATTCAGGGAAACTTAGGGGTTTAAATTAATGTATTATTGGTTGTACATAACAAAGTTTAAAAAAATGCCAATATCAATTTCAAAAGATAAACCACTCACATGACCCATAATACCAGAAGGGAAAACCTGTGCAATTGATATAAAAGTGTGCTCACAAAGTATGTCTGTTGGTCATCAGAACCCGTTTTGATGTAATTTACCGGCTAAGTCAAGTTTACTTTAGACACGTTTTTTCTATAAAGCACTACTGGTATTGCATTCTGCATTTTTTGTGCTAGTATCCAGCCGCATATATAAATTTATATTATATTATCTCTTGAATTTAATGATAAATAAACTATAAAAATAGTATATAATGGAACAGTAATATACTGTCACATTTACATCAATTAATATAAAGAAAATATATGAATTATAATAAATACATAAATAATAATTAATTAACGTAAAATAAAACACCAAAGTAATAAGTAGAAAAGATAAATAGATGTACGCAACGTTTGGTATCAATCGTAGTCAGAGGTCAAAAAAATTTATTACTTTTAACAAAAATACAATCTGTGGATAAATAAGAACACATTTTGCTAATATTTGGTTAATTCTTATAGTTGCTATTAGCTATTATTTTAAGGAGTAATTTTATTTTAATGTTGTCTATAAGATCTTGAGCTTTCAATGCCATTTATCTAGTCTTAGTTATTAAAAGGAAAATTACAAAAAATATATTAAAAATTAAAAACAGGTCTCTAAATTATACAAGTAGAAACTGAAATGTAGAAAAATTATTTTTTATTTGCAACGCAAAACCACTTAAGGACAGTCAACAAAATGATTGCTATACATACTTTTTCACATTTTATGATAACTTAATATTGTTGAGTTGTTATGATAACAAATGATCTAAAAGATCCTCTAAAAATATTGATTGATAGAAACCCTTAACTAAATTCTTAAAAATATGAGAAATATAATAATTGTCCGTGAAAAATTCCAAGTCAAATTTAATGCAAATAATGTTTCACATACTTTTACAATGGAATGTGAAACAACATATACAATTGAAGCATTCCCATGAAGATTAAACTGTGCTAATATTAAATTAATATCAGTTAACGTACATTTTATGGGAGAAAGTCAAGTTTCGGTTTCGGCGTCACCTTGTTTACCGTGCACGTACAGTGGCGTTTCGTTATCACACTAATTAGATTCAAATGTGCATTTCAAGTAATTCCAATGTGGAGAGTCACGCGACTTTTTTCTTAAACATACCGACATCGCTTTCAACTATGAAACTAGTTGTTTGTTTCACGCTTCATATGTCATTTTATTTATGAAGGAACATTTCCGCATTGATATAGTAGCGTGGACACATAAAAATTGGATTATATATGTTAATCATTATTTAGTGATTAGAAAAAGTAATGATTTAGTGAAGTTAATTTTGTGAATGGATAATGTTTGACGGGCCTGTTGGCGAAGATGTTAGTGATCCTATTTTATTCGGCAAGGATCGTGGTTCCGATCTCCAATCAGGACAAACACTTACATGATTATTTATGTGTTTTTTCTGTGTTTGCGTCCTAAAATATGTACTTAAGTATTCTACTCTCTGATAAAACAAGAAAAGAAAATAACAAAACTGCTTTAAGCGACTTATCCCAGAGTCAGGTCAATGTGTAAGATGTGGTGTGAATAATAATGCCAGTAATTTATTTGATCATATAACTTAATAACTATTTTATTTAGTTCATATTTACTGAACTGTAATTGTTCTTATAATGTGCAGTAAAACAATTCGAAATCATTAAAAAAATACATATTTCTGACGGGCCAGTTAGAGATTATTCGGTAGTGATCCTATCTTATGTGCCATTATGGGTACATTTATATGATGTACATTAGTGTTTATTTTGTGTCTGGATGTTAAATCTCTGTAGTATATTTGTAATTCCTTTGTTGTCTGATATCCGGACTAATAGGGTAATAAGTTTTTAAGCTACATGGAGTCAGAGCAACTTATGAAATGTTTGTGATAGACTAAAACATCTTCTTTGCTCATGTTCTTTACAAAAACAACTTTCAACCTAACATAACACATTTCTCTTTGTTACAGATGACATGACATACCGGATTTGAATCACAAATCTGAACGTAATTTTCTTAGCTGTCACCAAATAATCCAACATTCGCAAATTACGACTAATGCTTGGCGCACTTTCGAAAATTCGTTTCGATCCGAAAAGAATGGGACTCATATCGTTACATATGACTGATCCTAGTAAGTGCGTATGTGTCCTTTGTTTGCATTGAAAAGTAAATGTTAAGTGCTATCATCCCAACAGACGCAGTTATGCTTTGACAATGGCAAGAGAAGATTGTCACGTTTCTTCCAATGCAAGAAGCTCTGCGTGGTTTAATAGACGAAAGAGATACAATGTTGTTTATATATCAAAATTAGCTTTAGTTCTAATATTGACCGTCGTTAATACAAGTGAAGGCAAAGAAAATGAAGCGAGTGAAGAAATTAAACATGACTTAGCTAAACGCATGCGAGTGATCGAAAGTGTTACTGGTAGATTCTTTAGTGATGTTTATGAAAATGGCACGTTTAGAACTGGTAACTCTTTATGGGACAATATACTTAATAAATGTACAGTGAATCCGTCAGTAAGTTGTTTGCAAAAGAACGTTTATAGTTATTTAGACGATAGTTTGGAGTACAATGGTGATATTAATATTGGACATGGTGTGTGCTTCAAGAAAAATAATGTGGACGTTAGCAAATATAGTAAAGAAGCGAACATTATCTACCTCACTGGAAATAAAGAAGAAGCTGGTGATGGGGAAGCGAGAAGCTTTGAAGAGGATAATGAAATAGATGACGAGCAAGAACCTGGTGAGTTATTTAATCGTAATTAAAACATGGCAGTTATTTAAGAGGTTACTTTGAAAAAAATTTGATAGGAGAATCTTTATCTAATATTAAAAGATTATTAATAGAAAAATTTAAATAAGAAATGTTGTGATACAAATGTATTCAGAATCAATCAAACGAATTTAATTCAAAATACGTATTATTTTTTCTTAAACGTGCTGCACTCTGAAATATCATACTTGTATCTTATTGTATAAATATATATAGTCTGCACGACTTTATATATAGTTTAGTTATAATCATAGCATATATACTTTTTCAAGATAAGAGTTTCTCGGGGATGCGATAAGGCTCTTGCAGACAAACGCGCGGTCGAAATGATAGTAAAATAAAATTATAATATTTCAATAAATTAAATAAAAATAACTGTTATATAATAAGTATTTACCTAGATCTTAATCATCATCTTAATATCAGAAGGCTATACTAATACCTACTAGTAATTCACCAAACCAACTAATATGCAAAATTGAATTGAGTAACTCAAAATTTAAATAATTATGTTAGTAAATCATTTCCAAATTCTTGAGCTAAAAACCATGTGCCGTTAAAGTTACATATGAGGTGTAACATTTAAAATGCGTATTCTCCCACGGCGTTATGTTTAAATTGTTGTCACATATTTTTGTGACCGAACCTAACCTTGTTAGTTTCTATGTTAGTAGACCATTTTTTACTATTATAATGAATAGTCCCGTTTTGATAACTTAAAAAGAAGTATTATATGCCTGTGACCCATTTGTTTATATATTAAATAAAAACCTTATGCTAGAAAATTTATATCTCTAAGTACATACATGTTAGCTGTATGTTCTTATAAGTATTAGTATTTGCATTCTCATGAAAAAATACGTTAACGTTTTGAAGAAGTCATTCATGTTAGGATGACCTATTTTCATTTAATAGTGATTTTAAATGAAAATACTTTTTCTGACTAATCGTATTTCAGATAAATCTAGCGCCAAGGGAAGAGTAGTCCAGGTGGTACATTAGTGGGTGATATTTGAGCATCGTTTGCCAGAATTCAATGTAAAACGCAGAAGTTTGACTAAGACCTCATAAAATTAAAGTATGTGGTCCTATCTCCCATTACATCTCTCATCCAACCTACCGTGTCGTGTATCTATACGAGAAAAAATACTATACTTGTACATTTTTATAACTTCTATGTCGATAATGATTGATTATGCTATTTTAGATTTGGATCTACATATCAAATAAATAATTAATCTCCATGAGAATTAATAATTCTGCCTAAAGGATATTACCTACTTCATATATTTAATGTTTGTTCTTTGTCAATATGAAAACGAATTATTTTTACATTAGGGCTATCTGCAAAAATATTATATTGGTAATTATTTCAGGTTTTATTTAACTTTGCTAAACATTAAATAGTGTTTTAATAATGACGCTGCAATAGAATGTAACTTAAATAAATTGTCATTTTTTTTTAGAAGGGTTCGATGGTACAGATGGCAGTGATCCTATCTTGTGCGCCAGGGGACGTGGGTTTGATTACACCTAAGACAAAGATTTATTAGATTAATATTGGTGTTTATGCTGGGTCTGGGTAGTTCGTATGTATTTAAATGTTATACTTATGATTCCTTTGTTGACTGATATCCGAAGCACAAGTATTTAAAGCATCTTATCACGGAGTGAGGTCAATGTACGGGTATGAAATGTGTAAATTTGTTATTACATTAATTTATAGACAGACTGACATTTATTATTACATTAATTTATAGATAGGGGTTGGTTTTATATATAATAAGTTAGTCAATATATTTTGAAATCATAATTTTATAAGATATATTTTTTTAATATATTTATGTTATATTTGCACATCATAAGCCACTCTGTTGTAATCAATATTTGATCAATTTGGATTATGAAAATAGTAGGTGTATTATGATTGGTTAGTGTGGCGATTGTTCAAGCACCAATCTTATTAGCAGCTTTAAAGTAATTAGATCATCTATCCAGAGTGGTTTAAAAATGTTTATATAAATATATTATATACTAGTTTATATATTTGAGAGTTATACTATATATTTATAGTATAACCCATAAACATATAAACAAATATATATACAGTATATAGTATAACTCTTAAATAAATCCATCAATGTAATCATCCAATCCATCAACTTAATATATCGAAATAAACTAAATCCTTAAGTATAACTATTGACGAACATTTTAACTGGAAAAAACATGTCAACAACTTCAAAAATAATAAGTAAATAGTTTTGTAAGACTTAGTAACCCCTTACCCTCAATAGACTTACAAACGTAGCTCATACAAAGGCGGTAATAATAAGCTATCGTGCATACATATAGTCTGTTATGTTATGGCTTATTTATTGCTCAAAATAGCTATATACGAGCCATTTGTGGACTCTTTCTTAGCTGATTTTGTAAGCCAATATTTAAAGATCTTAGTTTAGTACTGATTTCGTCATTGTGCATATGAAATATCTAGTTTTTTAAAATAAATAACATAAAAATCTATTTAAATAGCTAGCGATGTTAATTCAAAACTTAAGAAGAACTCTTATATAATTGTTTTGACGGACATTCCAAAATCTCAGTTGTATTAAGAGTATATAATAAAATATCTATCATTAATTATTATAAGAATGTTAACTTTGATTTGTTTTATGTATGATGCCATTTCAATTAGACTAATATAATGAAGATTGATTGCATACCATATCTGACCTGTCAAATAAAGTAGTTTGTCAGAGAAAACGGGCCACTGAATGTTCAGAAGTGAAGATGGGTCTTCGCAGTAAAATTATGTAGGTCTGTCAACTTAAGAAGTTTGAGTGCCTCTAGAGACCTGCAAAGAGTAGCACTGACCATATTTTGTGCTGGCGGACGTGACACGAATGTCGGAATGGAGTATTGTTTGAACATGTAAATGCAAGAGCTTTCCTTTACTAGAAACTACAGCACCTATTTGAAATTCACTAACCTGTTAGTTGGTGCGGCGAAGTGTTAAAATCAATGGCAAATAAAAACAAAAAAAAGATACGGAGCGTAATGAATGTAATAATAGAATTATATTCCAACGCTAAACGTTGAAAGGAAAGTAAGTAAAAAGAAGCTAATAGAGTTATTGCTAATACAGCATTCCTTGCTACAATATTTTACCAGTACTTTTTACCAGTAAATATTCCACTGTTGGATATAAAACTTCCTGAGAGATTTCTACACTTCCCCGGTTATAATGATAGATAAAAGAATAAATCAATAGTGACAAGAAAAGTTGAAATCAATAGTGCATCTTTCTTCTAACTGGAACGTGAGACAATGAAAGTGTATGTCTCAACAAAGGTGGTGAAACTGTAAGGAAGTTAGTGGAGAAATAAAAACCTTATTGAAGAAGAAATTGTATTTCACCAATTCAAATGGAAATTAAGTTAGATTAGGTCCGAAGAACAGCCAACGCCCGACGGGTTAGCACGTTGAATAGATATTGCCGCATCGATTTGCTAATCTGCTGTCGTTTAGGCACATATCATGAACTATCAATGAGGCTGCTAAGTTCATGAAAGGATACCGCGCGCCGCCGGTGCGCAAAATAGGACGTCAACCCGCAATGTAGACAATTGGATTGTTTTTAATTATGTATTTAGATCATTAACATCTAATAAAGAGCCTTAAAACGTATGTGTTTTTAATGTTTTATAGTAAACACTACAAGCACTATGTTCAAAAATATTTAATATTATGTTGAAAAAAAATGATAAGAAAAATAAAATTTATAATTCAGCCAGTTTGGACAAAACACTTAAATATGCAGACTTTCATATATTTTTACCTATAATCAGAGTCAAGATACTTTACAATAAATACTTTGAACGTAAATAAACCTTAAATACAAACCATTTGAAGCTTAAGCATCTAAACAAGTTCTTATAGGTGTTCTTGTAGGTAATATTACATGATTGTGCTCTAGCTTTATGAGTTCGGCTGAAACATGTTGATGCTTATTAATTATATGAAAAAAATGTGGCTTGCTATACCTAGTCGAGAAGTCGCGACGTCAGTGATTTTTAAAAATTATAAACTTGACGCTGCCCTGGTAAACTTTTCTGCAAAATCTTGTCCAGGGCTGAATGTGTCTTACAGGTCTTCACAAATCGCATTTTTTTGTAATTTTTAATGGAAAATAACTCCACTTACCCAATCCTCTATTGAACCAAATTGAATATATTTGTATAAAATTAAAATATGTAATATCATATTGTCAGTTCAAAGCTACCCTACATAAAAAAATTTTGTACCCGAAAACGTACCGCTGTACACAAAAAACTGAGATTCTGACAGTTACGAGTAGAACGCTATTAATATATATACCCTTATCAGTTTACATCAATTATTTGATGGAGTTTCTTCTTCTATTGTAGAACTTACAAATAAATCAGAACCTTTAGAAAAAGACTTGAAATTTAGATTTTTTTTATATCAGAATTTCAATTGAAATGACGTTTAATTTCACATTCAGTTTCCCATATGTTTTATATTTATGTAGAAATAACAAGTCAACAAAGTTGAACAACGTATTTGACGTATCCTTTATCGATTTGTCAGATTAACATATATTATTTTTCAGAATCTCCACTCGAAGAAATCACCGATGCGCTCTACAACAAAGGCGTCAAGTTCCTTGTCACTCATGACATGAAACTGACGTTACCAGAATTCTTCTTTCAAGGGGCTACTTTAAAAGTATCACCTCGAGCTCTGACAAAGACTGGTGCTTTAGTCCATATAGACTTGGAACCTCAGGTGGACCGATCTGTCGGGCAGGGAAGACTATTCTTTCATAAAATAAGTAAGTGATTTTCATTATCATCCTCATATCAGCCATTGAAAATCTACTTCTGGATACATGCCTCCCCAAGAAAGGTGAAATTTTGCTTATATTTGGGCAAACGTGTTGACAATCGCGAGCATAGCTTTCGCAACGGAGATGCTGCTGCCTATCTCAGTCCGTTAGAGCAAATCTGTTTCGGATTCATATATCACCATCTGTCGGTTTTGGTATCTTAGTCGCCACTTACGACACCTGGTACGGCACATGTAAGTGACTTTATATGACCTTAAACAGATAGATGAAAAGTTCCAACGCCTTTTGTTATTCAGCTTGTTTACATTCCTTTTTGCTTCTGATTTAGGGGTGGTTTAATCAAAGTAACATTTCCTTGTTTTCTCATTAAAAGGCTCGATGGTGCTAAGGTTAGTGATTCTATTATAATTGCCAAAGATCGTGAGTTCCATCTCCACCCACAACAAATATTAATTTCATGATATTTGTGTTCGGTCTATGTCTATGTGTTAAAAATGTGTATTTAAGTATCATATTTGTGTGATGTCTATTTTTCTATTTTGTGATATCCGTAACACTAGGTTTTAAGCGACTTACCTCGGAGTCTAGTTAATGTATGAATATCATTATTAAGGTAATTAGACTAAAAGAAGATACGTGAATAATGATTTCTTTTTTTTAACACTTTCCAGAAAAATACGTCAGAAAGAAGCTCTTGACGGCAGCTATAGCTATAATATTGGTGGTCAAATTAATAGCATTGAAGTTGGTATTTGTCTTACCTCTGGTCTTGGGAGTCACAACAGCCAAAAAGATGTTCTTGAAATTCCTACTGTTCCTGTTCCCTGCGTTGAGTCACATATTCAAGCTGTGCTCGTGGTACCATCAGAACTATCATACCACCAAATATCACCATCACCATCATTTGATTACACATCACCATAAGGTAATTATACAATTTTTTGATGTTATTAATTTAACAAACCAGCGTACAGTCGTCTTGATTAATACGTGACCGCGGCCTATAGACATTAGTGTCATCACAAATATATCAATTGTGTGTCGCCAACTTTGTGAACTTAAGATACAATGTCACATTTACCCAGTAATTTAACTGTCTCTCTCAAACCGGAACACAGCAATGCGAGCTTTTGGTAGAATAAATACATGAGAGCGAGGTACCAATGAAGACGACCTTCGTTAGAGGTATATCTCTACTTCAACCTTACCTCATCTGAGATAACTTAGTTATATTTTTTATACGACCAGGTCAATAAACAAGCATACGCCATCGAAGCCTATAGGCGCTTGTATCACAAGGATATTACTACCACGTTACCAACCTTGTTACTTTAAGATACTCGTATTATGTCACATTACGCAGTAATTTCACTGCCTTCCTTACCCTTCAAACTGGTACACATCAATGCGAACACTGCTATTTAACGGAAGAAATAGTTGAGTGTGAGCTACCAACGACCTTTGTATGAGTTCTCATATTATGTTAAATTCGTGATGCAACTACTTTTTAGCAGCTTTAAGCCGTGCTTGACAATATCTTATCAATGGTGGCCACCGATCGAAATGTAAAAGGTAATGAGAACGTGTTTCAAAGCATAACAGTTTAAACAGTACTTTTAATATCAGTCATCATAGCAGCCGTGAAACGTATACTGCTGGCCATAGGCCTCTCCAACAAAAGGGGAAATTTATAATTGCCGCCCTGGACAAGTGTGTAACTCCGCGGCGAGAATACTACTGCCCATTTCCGCCCTATTACATTTGGATAGGACTGCACAGTTACAGGTGGATATATCGCCATCTGTTGGTTTCGATATATCAGTCACAGTCAGTTACAACGCCTGGTACTATTCTACACTGCAACCTATGGCAAAAAAAAGTGAATTAAAGTTTTAAAGCTGTTAGACAGTAGATTTATCATGAGTATGTCGTAAAATAATTATTATATCCGAAACATTTTTAATAAATCATATTATTATAAGCAACGTACAGGTGAATATTGGAAAATATAAAACTTGCATTCGCTAGATTATATAATCGGCTATTGCACATGCTTATTCTTAACTAGCCGTATTTTTTGGGTACCATATATAATATATTCTTTGGATCTTTACTTTACGTAAACTTAAAATTTCATATTTTTTATATCGAAACAATAGTTTAAAAATAAATTTCACGCTTCTAGCTCAAAATATAGCGATACTTTAGTATAACTTTTCATCCTCCCTATTGACCCGCTGACAATCCTTATTTCGAATAAAAAAAGCCCTATGTCATTTTTCAGATTTGGGACTATCTGGGTACCTACTTTTATTTATTTTTAGTTTAATAGTTTACGCGTGACTACGTACCAGACAGTCATACAGTTATTTTCACATTTATAATATAAGTAAGGATTTGACTTGGTTCATTGTCAATTTTATTAATCTACGATTTCGTTTTGGTAGGGTAGTGTCAACCATTATTTTAGGGGAAATGATGGAAATAAAAATGAAACACCACTATTTGTGTATAATAAACCTATTGCCGAATAAATATTATAACTAATAGTTATTAATTTAACAAATTCAACAAAAATATGTCCCAAGATAATAATAAAAATATTTGTTAATACCTTATACCATATTAATTTAATACTAAGTATTTTAAGCTGCTTGTATCTCAAGTAATCTTTATATATAAAAATTTCATGTCACGGTGTTTGTCCGGGATGAACTTCTAAATTATTGAAGTAATTTAATCAATTCTTGCTTACTGTGTACAGATTGATTATCTTGAGAGATCGATTTATTTTCACAGAATTTTTTCAATATATACATATCAGTATAGTTAAGACAAGATAAAGTGTGTCACCTTAGTTAGACTAATATAGTATATCTTCTATGCATGTTTTTTTGAAAGTTGAATACAAAACACTTGCTTCTATAGTCTTTTAACTTTCCCGATCACATGTCATGGGGAGAAAATGAATTCTAAAGTGTCTAGTAACGCGGAAGACAAAGGAAAATTAATCGTTCAACTTTCTGCGCTCATTAAAATGTCATCAATGTTACATATCGTCATAGTTTCGATTTTTTTACATACGTAAAGCACAAAGATTTCTAAACGGGTTGAGTGCTGCCCATAGCTTCAGACCTATTCACCTTTTTTGTTGCAATGGTAGGTAAGAAAATGTGTTATTTGTTTTCCTTTGTTTAATTAAAGCGTAATTTTAGGTTATTTTTAATTGTAGGTCTTTATTATTTATAAATAAACTTGAATGGATATTTTAAGAACTCTTTAATACGGCCGATGAGCAGTATTTTAGTTCATTATAGGTTTGAAGATAAAGTTAGAGTAGAATAGTACCTCCTAGTGCACCAGATGTCGTAAACGGCGACTAAGGTACCAGTACCGACAGATGGTGGTATAACCAACCAAAACAGTGCAGCTAAAATGCACAGAGCGGGGATGGGTAGCAGCATACCCGTTGCGAATGCTGCCAACACGCTTGCCCAGGACGGCAATTATGGAAAAAATACCTCCTCCTATGTCCAGCAGTGGGCAGCAGCATCCCGGTCGCGAAAGCTGTGTTCTGCGATTGCCAATATGCTTACCTAGCGCGGCAATTATGGGCAAAATACCTCCTTTCTTGGAGAGGCCTATGTCCAGTGGATTTTTAATGGCTTATGATAATGAATATAATTATTTGATAGTCATAAATGCAGTATTTATATATTTAACAATGTTTCAGTGCAAAGGATTTTTTTTAATATGCCGAGAAAATAATTATATTACATTTACTGATTAACTGTCGGGGATTACATTTATTGATTAATATGAGCACACAATAACACATATTTCACAAGTAATATGTTATTTAACCTTATCGATTATGCGTGAAGATATTCAAATTATTCTTATCATTTTAAAATCGCGTTTCAGCCATCGCATACATATGGACACCCTGCGTCTTCCGTAGTTGTGAGACCACATGCTGAAGGTCCACCACATGGCTTCGAACACTATCCTCAGGATTGGGAGCTGTCTGGACCTGGCTTAGGAAATGAGTAAGTGTGAATGAATTATTATCATATTTTTATTATCCAGGTCGTTAAACAAGAACACGGTCCGCGAGAAAGTAAGCGTTACTACACCCAAAAGACGCTCGTATCATCACAGGGATATTACTAGAGCGTTGCCAACCCTTTGACTTGAGGATATTGTCACATTACATAGTAATTTCACAATCTTTCAAACCGAAACACAGTAATGCGAACACTGCTATTTAGTGGCAGGAATAGGTGAGACTAAGGTACCAATGCAGACGATCTGTGTGATCACCTCATGTGATATTTAATGCGACCTAAGAAGTTTATTCTTTAGGCTATCTATAGTATTAGTTGATGCTCTCGTGAACAGTATTTCTCTCAGTGACCATCACGAAACCGTTTAATTAATTGTAGTATGCAGATGAGACTTTGAGAGGGAGTTGAGTTTTTATAAAGAAAAGAACATCATAATATATACTTACTAGTTATTTCCATATTTAACGATGCATCCTAGTTTACATAACAATATCAAAAACAATACATGGATAGTTGTATACTAACTAAAAAAAAAAAATAGTTGTATACTAATTGATATTTGGAATCATGCCCGCTTAAACAACAGATAACTTTAGAAACTTAACTTTCTATCTTCTTTGACATCTATAACACAAGAACGTTAAGCTTCATATCTCGGTAATTTAGACAGCTTATGAAATTTCTTGTAAATACATTAATCTATTTATTTGTTCAATACCTAACGGCAATATTTAAATATTTTTAGTGGAAAATATTATTTTAATGTTATAATTAATAACACTGACAACCATTATTTTGAAAAAAGATTAATTAAAATTTTGAACATAATTTATATAAAAAGATTATTAACAATTATACTAAGATAGCAAGAAAGAGTTTATATCTATATGCACTATGACTTGTAATCATTACATTCATAAGTCGATATTAGTTTTACAAGTTTCTAGATAAAAAAATATATTTAGATATAAATTGGTTAAACAATAAAAACAAATTTAAATTTAAAACTCTTTGAATTATGTATATTATGAGAACGAAACTTTTATATTCTATAAAACATATTTAATTAATAAAATGTTCTTTTGTTCTCAGATACGTAGCATCAGGTATCTCAAGCATTCACCGGAACGCAATAGCCAACTTTAAGCCTGATGTCAATGACGCGAACGACATCAACGCATGGGGTCTGAGTTTGCCGCCAGGTACAAAATTTTCACTTTCGCTTATTAATAAGCACGATTCGAAAACACACGTTGAGGTGAAACTTCTCGTACCTTTTTCATACCTTCGTGTGAAAAAGACGTTTTCTTTTAAAAGAAGAATTCTTTATTGCAAATTGAGATTAAATCTAGAAACTACATGTCCAGGTGAAAGATTTGCTTGCACGATATAAAGTAGTACTCTGCCATCTATCGACCGTTGATGGAATTAGTACAAGTATGCTGCTACAATCTAGTGTAAACATAAATAATTTATATGATTTTTTTTTACCGGATTTTGATACATAGTTATTTTTAACAAAGATCTAAAATAAAAAAAAATGTTTTTATGTCTGTTTTATAGGCAACAAGAAACCATTATTATTTTATAGGCTTTTGGCTGGAGAGTCTACATTGAAAATTTTTTGCTTTGATACCAAAAGCAATCGAGCTTTTATCATAATCCCTTTGAAACCAAAGTTAACGTAACTTCAGTATCTATAAATAAGGAGTAATAATTTCAGGTCACTCAATGAACGTGGGAGAATATGCAAGTTCTAACAACGTTCCACAAGTGGTGCCGTCACCCAACCCTGGCCAGAGAATCAATATGCCAAACCCTGGACGGTAATTCCTTATACTCTTTTAGGCATATTATACAGTATAAATATACAGTAATCTAGTTTAACGCTCTGCAATTTGGTAGATTCTTAGCAAACTATTGAAATTAGCTATGAAAAGACAAGAAAATATTTACTTCAGTAGCAAACATTTCAAGTTCGAAAAATGTTCGTTATAAATATTTTAGTAAAAAAATTTAAATTGTATATGTAGTTAGGAAGGAATCCATATGGAAGTAATACACAAATGGATGGACATGTTGTATCAGATTAAAAAACCTCTTACTATGTAAAAATATTTTGTAAACTATTTCAGACCACTCGGACCACTAAATCCATATCGAAGTAAGAAAACACCGACCCCTAAAGACCCATTGCAAGCTGAAAAAGAAGCCTTGGTAAGCGAATTGTGATGCTTATGAAAATGTAATTTCGAACTATGTTACGTAATTATGAGTTAATAATTATGAACATCATTATATTTTCTGAAAGAAATTTTAGAGAATTTTCGTCGACGACAGCTGCTCTATTACCATAGAGCCCGACGGGCTATTTGATGGGCCAACGGCGCAGGCGGTAGTTATCCTATTTTGTGCTCCAAAGGGGGTGGGTTTGATCCCCGCCCAGATTAAATATTTATTTGATATATATGTGTAATCGTTATATGTCTATGTGTTACTGATATATATCTAAGTATTATATTTTTGGTCTGTTGTCTGATATCTGTAATACGAGTGCTTTAAAGCTTATTTCAGAGCCAGGTCAACGTATGAGATGTATCAATTAATCTATTTATTTTGAGAGCGGGCCAACTAGAGCATCTCAACGGGATTTGCGAACATAATAATAATAAACAATAAACAAAAAGCGACGGATAACTAATTTTAATTAATTTGTGGTTATCTTTATCAAAACTAACGAAGATGTTTTGACAGAATGTCTGACATAATTATATACAATTACTACGTTCACTAAGTTCGATATTTAAACATTCAATATTCGTGTTTCCCTCAATGTCTGATTTGCTAATTGTGTTTTGCGATCTAGTAGTGCTATGATCTTCACATACCATAGATAACAAATGTATATTTTCAATAGATGAGTTGGTACGATATAATAGTAGTAATAGATTATAAAAGCTGTGATTTATATGAGGAATTTCTGAATGAATTGATTCTTTATAAATATGTATTTATAAATCTTCAGATTCGAGCAGCAGCATTGGCGGCTCGGGCGCCCCCATCTCCGGTCAGAGACGAGATATTACGAGTCTCCGCAGCCAAGCTGACGGAGACGAACCGAGTGAAGACGGAGACTGAACTAGTGAAGCAGCAACAGCAAATATTGGCTGCTCAAGACCCGGTAATACTTTTTTTTTTATTGTTGTTGCTGTTTGAGGCTATTGTATCTTGACATCACCATTGTGATTGAGGGTTACTTGAGTCATGTCATAAGTTCTTGAATATTGGTAATTCTCATGAGCATACGCCTTCTGAAGTAACCGACATTTTGTTTGATTGTTATATTTGGGAATTATTTTATTAACTCATTTGCAGAAGAAGGGGCTTAACTGCAAAAATATTTGTTTGTTTGATAAATTATTGGTAGTTTTACTTTCACAATTTTGTAAACCAATAAGCAAATAATCGTTTTCGTCAGTATTATCATAAAATTTTGATAAAATTTATGAATTTTAACTCTAAAGTTCACTAGTAGTATATGCTCGCTAGTAGTGCAAATGCTCGTGAAGTGAAAGTTAACAAATATTTTTGATTTTTTTTCTTTAATAAAGTAAAAGCAGATAAATGTTTAGTATCGAGTGTGATCACCTCCAGCTGAAATCACAGCTTGAATTCGTCCGGGTATGCTAGCGAGGATATCCCGGATACTTGCTTGCGGAATACGTTCCCACTCCGCGGTAATCACATTCTTCAGCTCTTTAATGGTCTGCAGAGCCGGTTGTACTGATCTCATGCATCGTATCAGAACGTCCCAGACATGCTCTACAGGATTGAGGTCGGGACTTCGAGCTAGCCATTCCAAACAACGATACTCTTGCACATACGCTTCCACATCGCCAGACAGGTGGGCGCGAGCGTTGTCGTCCATAAAAGTTGAGTCTTCGCCTAAAGCGGCCAATGCGGATTGTGCATGAGGCATTAGAACTTCCGTTATGTATCGATGTCTAGCCTGTGAGCCGTTTTCAATGAAGACTAACTCTGTACGATCCATTAGAGCCTCCACCATAAGTTGTGATTACTTCAAAACAAGCCTCTGCAAAGCGTTCTCCTCGTCTTCGTAGCACTCGCCGACGTCGATCTTCACGGAACAGAGATATTCTGGCTTCATCGGAGAACAATACCCTATTCCAGTTTTCTTGAGTCCATGACTCACAATTTCGAGCAAACCTAAGCTTGGCAACTCTGTGCTCACGAAGTAACTTAGGGCCGCGAGCCGGGCGATGACTAGGTATATTGGTCGCGAGAAGCCTCTACCTGACTGTCCCTAGACTAATATGCACATTTCTTACTTTTTTGAGGTTGTTTTTAAGGTCCACATGCGATTTTTCAATGCAAGACTCACAAGAAAACGATCACCCCGTGGTTGGGTACATGGTTTTCTTCTAGAACCAGGCCTTCTTTCGACGAAACCGGTGTTCTGATACTGCTGCCAGGTCCTTTGAACCGTTGAGCTACTTACACTTAGCCTTTGAGCCACGAAACATTGGCTGCAACCCTCTTCGAGCAGCGCAATAATTTTGGTAGCTTTTACCACTTTCTCTAACATTATTTAGACAGCTAAACAGCAATAAATGAAGCTTTGGCAATTAAGAATATGAAATAAATTTATAAAAATTGACTAAAAGTTATGAAAACCAATATTCTCTTTTGGAATTTCGCACCAAAAATGTAGGATAAAAAGTGGTTTTCTGTAAAACCAAGCATCAAACGAAAATTTAATTTTTAGACTGTTACGCACTGTTTTGAACACCACGGCATTGTTTTAAACCGGCCAGTAACATGTACAAATTATTGAAATCATTTTGGTACCGTATCCTTTTAAAGAAGAATAAAAATCAAAACCGCCCGTTATTTTTTGCAAATGAGTGTATAATGCTTGTTTTTCGACACAAATTTGCTTAACCGACAAACAAGCATCGTTCGGATAGACATGAAATTACTCTTACAGCTAAAGTTTTAGCAGACATTCAAATATTGCTAAAATTTGTGTGGTGTAACAACGTAGTATATTATTTTTGTCTTACTTATCTTTTTTTATGTATTATAAAAAAGTACACGGTGCACACGATGATAAATATGACCGCAACCTATAGACACTCGCATCATCACATAGATATTACTAACGTGTCAATAACCTTGTGAATTCAAAATACTATGTCACATCGTCACGTTAGTTTAGTAATCTTCTTTTTATTTATTTACAGGAGACGATAGCGGCAGAGAAATTCTACGGTACACTTCTTGATAGAGTAGATAAGATATTAGCTTCAATAGGAGCTATTGATCCTGGTTGTAAGGAGAGAGCCGTGTGTGGCCTTTACAGAGATCCTTTTAGACACGCTCCCTACAGCAATCTAGTCTCTAACGAGCTTAGCAAGTGAGTACAACCAGCATATACTGTCTAGACAGTACTATACTAGTAATTGTATATATTTAAAGACATTTGGTTTTTATGCTGACTTAAAGGACGTGGATTTTTAGGATTTGGATAACATTTTTATATTATCTAAATTTTATTATAAACCGACTGTGTACTTTTGGATCTTTAAAACTGCGTTTGCTGGAAATAAGATTATGTATTAAACACCGTTATTTTATAATGCTGATTATGATTTATTATTAGTCAAAATACTACAATAAATTTTATTTATTAACTCCCTACAGCAAACTTTAGAAATATGTTATTAAAATTTATCAGAATAAAATGTCAACGAAGCCAAAACAAGCAAAATAATGAGTCATCAAGAATTACTTCTGAGTGATGGCTTTGTTTAAATTTATTTTAATTTTCAGAGACTCAAACGAACTAGTTCCACCAGCTGACAGCAAGATGGCGCTGCGTTACTACCAATATGTGCAGGCTGCCAGAGATGGACAGGAACAGAAAGAGTGCTCTACGCTTTACCCCAACTGTAACGTTGATTACAATAAATAAATAGTGTTACAATTACTTTATACATAAGGCATAAATATTATTTTTTTTAATAACGGTATACCATCGTATAAAAAAGTTATGATGAGAAAATTTATATATTAAAACGTTTATCTACTCGTGACATAATAAATATATTGCTTGGTAATTATTTATTGTAGTAAGTTGGATCAATTCCACTGTATGGACTACGGAGATGGGTTGGGAAGGTTTACTTAAGAGGTTTCAAACATCCTAGGAACTTTGCGATAAACAACGATATGGGCCTTTTGTCTTATTATTAATCTTAATTTTGCACTGTCAAGATTCATACATTTTAGAAGAATTCAAATATTTTTCGCTTTCCATTTGGATACTTCAAAAACTGAAGAAATAGTGAACTTTGTTCAAACTTGATTGAACTCCATCGTAACGGCTTTTAAGGATTTTGTTTTATTTAATGTCATTGTTATTGCATTTACTTATTAATGAATATACTTAAAGAGTTACATATTTACAGCTATGTCCAAAACTTAGCTTATAAATCTTAATATAAGAAAGAGGAAAGTGAATATACAAGCCTTTTCTATTTACCTATCATTATTATTGTTATGAGGCAAAAGAAGAAAATTTAAAATAAACGTGTGAGTTTTGTTAATTTATTAGATATTTTTTTTAATTTTAGGCTGATTTTGATTGTATTCATGTTAAATGAACTATGTAAATCATAATTATTTTATTTATTTATTTGTAGATTAATAGCATTTTGTATTTGAATATTAATTGAATGAATGAATCTAGAATTATGAAAGCGATTCGTAGGGTAATGTTTACCATTAATAAAAACTAAGAGGCTAGCCGGCCTTGATGAACATATGCTCACCAAACGTAGACGTCCTAAGAAAAGGTTTTGGGTGGTGTACGCTTAGTCGGCACTCGTGGTAATCCTTTCACATGCGCCAAGGGTCGTGGGTTCTATCCCCAAAGAGGACAAACATTATTTATTATTTGTGGTTTTTCTGAGTCTGGGTGGTTATATTTGTTATTCCTCGGTCGTCTGATGTCGATAACACAGTGTGTTAAGCGACTTACCTCAGAGTCAGGCAACATTTATTACAAGGCAATGTATTGAGCATTTGGCTTGCATGTGGTTTTGTACAATCAGATAAATACACCTCATTTAAAACACAGGTGTGATTTTTGATTTTACATATACCATGAATCTCTTGAATTCAGCCATTATTTATTAATATTATAAACTCCTTAATTTATTGTCAATAGACTAAGATAACTCCAGTCATTAGGACAGTAGACTGCATACTGATTTAATAAATAATTTTGTTTATATGAACATTTTTATTATGTTTTCCCAATCAATTTCAGATGCCTGCTAATTAAAAAGAAATTATTTAGTTAAGTTATCAGTTTAATTTAAATTTATGTGCTAATCTTCGTGTGTGTTTGTGTGTATGATAAATATATATATTTTTTTTAATAATTAAACATAACCGCGTAAACGTTCGGTCAAAGTATATTTATTTCACAAGGTGTTGGGACGACGCTTAATTTGCGCTGGATAAATCGGCATAATACGCTGCGCTGTACGGCGCGTAGTCTTCATTTCACGTAGATGAGTAAACTTTCATCTCTCTCACCTGTCGGTTTTGTTTGCTATATGCCCTTACTGTTGCCACTTAAATTTATTATAGACTTGTTTATGTCGATAACTATGGTTCGTTAACGGATGGAGGACCTGGAAATTTTATTTTTAAATGCTAATCATAGACCCATTAATTTAATCATCATTATTACAGGCATTTGTAAGTCCACTGCTGGACATAGGCCTCCAAAAAAAAGGAGGAATTTTACCCATGATACCGCGCTGGGCAGACGTGTTGGCAATCGCAGAGCGCAGCCTTTGCGATGGGAATGCTGCTGCCCATCCTCGCTCTATGCATTTTGGCCACACTATCTCGGATGGATATACCGCCATCTTTCGGTTAAGGTACCTGAGTCGCCGTTTACGATACCTGGTATGGAGGGAGGTACTATTTTGCTCTGCCAGTACCTCACGGCAATTTTCCCTTATTATTTATTATCTTAAAATATAAAGCAAATTAAATATACTAGTGGAATAAACACAATTTCAGATTTTTAAAAATTTATTTATTTTTATTTATTTATTTATTAAATTTCCTGCCGTCGTGTACCGGCACGGTATGATGATGTTGCTGATTATGTTACATTGACAATTGTATTAATTATACAAAATTACAACCGATGAACGAATTTTATTTGTGTAAAAACAACATGACTGGTGTTAATAATTCGGCCAATCATAGCCTTGGTATACTTCTTGTCCTAAATAGTGATAATATCTGACTTGATAACCAGGCTTCAGTTTTGGGCTACCAACTCCTTTTGTATCAATGAATCTACTATCGAGCCATTCATATGGTATATTGTTGGTGTAGGCATCCCATATGAAGTCCAAAACTGGGTGAATGTTAAGGATTTGAAAATAGTTTAAAAGTATTTTTGACCTTAGCTTCATGGAGAAAGAGTTCATAGCGACAAGCCCATCATGTTGATAGTTTTCGTACATAACTCGAAACATTGCCCCACCAGAATCGAAGCCAAGTTTTGACCAATAACCAGTCGTGCAAAGAAACCAGCCCCATTCAACCTAAAAAACAAAAAATTAGTACACACGATTTTTTTCTTTTTTTTTTCATTTGTAGATGATTATCATGGGTAATTTTTTTAAGGTAAAGATACAATGAAATTGTTAGATAGTGTGACAGTTGTTATGTAAAAAACTAATTTAGTGACTTAAAGATAATATGTCACATTGCCTAGTAATTTTACTGTCTCTCTCAAACTTTAAATAGGAATACAGTAATGCGAACACTGCTATTTGGCGGTAGAGTGAGGTTTGAATGCGGACAATCTTAGTGTGAGATCTACCTCATGTAAAAGAAGAATTGTACCTCCCTATGTACCAGATATCGCGAAAGGAGAGATATACTGACTTATACAGTGTACATATGTACATATGGCGGACTTAAAAAAGTAATATGAAAACTCTTTTCCTGAGAATGGTATGAAAATCATCGAGAATTTGCAAATACGTAACGTGGCTCTCCTATTCCGCTGTAGGTAATACATGTTTTTTTTATGGAATAACGTAAAGCTGGATTAATGAGATTTCAATTCTAACTTTACCGGAGAAAGATTTCAAATCGTATTCATACATGACCGACGTAACTGAACACGGGTAATGTTTTGTATTATTTCAAATTTATATTAACACTAGGTAAATAAAGTGTAACATTGACAGTGTACTTACTTTTGGACACGGTATGATGAAGCGTTTAGTTCTGAGAATATATTTAAACCAAGGCAAAGGATTTCTTTTATACGCTTTTATAAATAAATATCCGGCCACGTAGGACGTATACGTATAGTACTCGTGCTGTGATTGTATTGCGGGTAATGGGGATCTCCATGTATATCTTAAAAAAAGTATATTTAAGTAGTATTATATGACCAATTTTCCGTGTGGCAGCGGCAGTGTTGAATAGTACCAGGTATCGTTACAGGCGACCAAGGTACTATAACCGACAGATGGCGGTTTATCCGACGGTAACAGTGTTGCTCAAATTCATAGATTGGGGATGGGCAGCAGCATCCCCGTTGCAAAGTGACAGTCTGCAATTGCCAACACGCTTGCCCAACGTGGCAATTATTGGCAAAATTACCTCTCTCTTGGGGAGGCTTATGTCCAGCAGTGGACTTCCAATGGCTTACGTGGTGATAAAAATGACCAATTACCTGTGCCCGCGACAACCCGCGGTTTATTAGAGAAAATAAATAGTGTGTTAACAACCTTAATGTTAATTCAGGATGTCAGCTAATTTGAAATCAAATTTAATTAAATCCTCCTCACGAAGAAGTAACAAACATACATACTTACCTACCATATTCACTAACTTTCGCCTTTATAATATTACTTTATAATATACAATAAACATTGACACATGGTACTCTCTCTTACCCTCTTTCCAATTTCGAGCAGTAATTATCTTCAAACAGGATACTGGTTCCCTAACTTATAAATATAAATATAATCACTCACATGCCTGATCCTCCTCTATCACATATGTAAGCTCTACAAGTATCAATCACAGTGCAAACTTTTCCAGTAGAAGTCCATATGGCCAAATCAAACACAGCTGGCAAAGGATGGGTTCGATTCAAATCTTTTGTATGTAGATACTGAAATTAAAAGTTAACATTATAACTCAGATAGAAATGCACATAACATCCGTCACTGTATAGACTCGAATTCGTAGCTCAAAGTATTTGTCTTGCGATGACCAGATAACAGAGAAATCACGAAAATATTACATATATTCAGGTAATATCCATATACTAAATATCCTGGATGAAGACTGAACCCATGACCCTGGCTAATATATATCTTATAGGTTAACACTAGAATGTTTTCCCTCGGTCGCACTATTTAAACTTTTTTTGGTATTCAGAGCATGAAGTCGTAATACTCAAAATTTCTGTTACTGCTTTTTGCTATGGGAATAGATCATTAACTATTATAATATATATTAAATATCACTACATACCTTCAACAAACACTACGATTAACCAAATAATACTGCACGTGTGTCTGCTAAGAATGTAAACAAATTTAAATATGGCTCTACCTATAGATGAGGGTTAAAGTTACTCTCAAGCTCAAAAGTGACTTAATGAGTTGCTTGAAATATTTAATTTACCACTTTACATTTAGAGGCGGGACCTCAGCGCTCGATTTTTTTTCTTTTAATTAGAATTAAGTCACCGTATATTAGCTTAAAAATTACCAGTACAGACCCTTATGTCATATAATTGTGAAAGCTACGCAAAAAGTTAATTAACTGTTAAGTTATTTTAATAGTAACTCTTAGTTCTTAGTTAATAATGAGAGTGTGATGTATTTTTAAAAAAATATTTACTAACCCTGGGATGATAGTGGATTCGAGCCGGAGCCCCACCATATATGCTACTATTTGAAGTATAATAGTAGTCTGTATCATACCAGAACCCTAAAATGTTGACCATATGCCTGTAACCATACAATGATCGCTGAAAATCTAAGTACATAAAACAAGCACCGAGTCCAGTGACGAGCAATATTGACAAAACATCATGAACGAAACAAAATATGATCGATTTTTACGGATCCCGTAAAAAAAATTTAGACGTTTTGGAATTCTATCTATCCGATTGTAATTTTTCGTCAAACTTATAGTATAGAAAATTGTCTACAATAATGTTTGGTTGAAACACAAGATTTTCGCAGCACTTTCCTATTTATAAAAATTTTAATCATTTATAAAATAATTATTAACGTTTTTACAGTGGTCAGATTTGTCTTAATTCGTTAGATCTCTTTTATATTAGTTGACATTTAAAACAATCTCATCGATACAGGAGAAGTTGTCAACTAAAAACTGGGATAATAAAAAACAAATCCTGTTGCATTTGCAAACACTTTTTAAGCACCATATAACTTAACAACTTTACTTTTATGAGCTAGTGTAAAAAAAATTACGTGACTAAGAGATAAAATTTATAGAAATTTTCAAAAGTAGGTAAATATTTATCATCGTCGTCATCATATCAGTCATAAGACGTCCACCACTGAATCTCCATAAGTAATTTCCAGTAGGACCAGTTGTATGCGGCCTGTGTCCAGCACGATCCTGCAGTTTTACTCAGATCGTCTGTCCATCTTGTGGGTGGACGTCCTATGCTGCGCTTAAGTAGTAACAAATTATTATTTAAGTTTCATTTTGTCAAAAAAACTCTTACGTGTATGTTTATAATGACCTACTATATTTAAATAGGTATGTATATTGTGACATACATACTTAAAGTGTCTTCTATTTTTCAATATAACTTCAGTCGACGTCGCTGTTGTTAGAATATGTCTACTTGTAATGAGCGCACAAGTACCAAGAACGTGGTATCGTTTAAATACCGTAGAACAAGTACATCCTGTCATAAATGCTTTTTCCTGTAAAATGGTGAATGTTCAAGATTTTTTAAGAGCAGTGAGTACACAAAACCAAAGCACTATTGAATAGTGCCTCCCACTATAGTTTAAATGCATTGGGTGGAGATAGGCCGCAACAATTCCCGCGGCAAAATAATATCAAACCGTGGACTTCCAATGGCTGTAATGATGAAATTTCAGCATTTGTTTTTACTAAAGCATGAGATCGCAATTAAATTAACATCAGCTATTCTTCATAAAATTATATTCTGTTCTATTTTAGAATGGGTGCGTGAAATGACCCGAGTTTAGAAGTGAGCTTGAATGAGTTGACATAATTTATTTAAGGATACGTCGACAGACAAGCATTCGTTTCGCGTTATAATTGTAAGCGTCAACGCGGCTTTAGAAGCTCGTATTATAACAATGATATCACTAACACGTTCCCAATATTGATAAATAATAAATTTGATGATTAAAATATAATGTAATATACCACATTATATAATTAGTAACAATTCAATACCTTGTGTGGGTAGGTGTTGTAATGGAAATAATGGAAAGGATTCATTCTAAAAGGTCGATCCTCTTCTGCACCCCAAAACTGATAATATCTGAATAAAGGTTCCTCTGGCCTCCGAAAATGTGGGGTTACTTGACTTTCTGGTATTTCGAAAGGTGCCCCTGGTATTTGTCGGCTCAAAACGTTAGCGGGATCCCATCTGTCAACATCGTGTTCCAATTTTTCCATGCTTGGTAGGTACCAATATCTATCGTAGAACCGCCATGATGTCGTATCTTCTATATGCAGTGAAAAAAGCCTGTGAAACAACAGTCACATCATCATTATCATTGTCAGCCGCAGGACATAGGCCTCCCGAAGTAACATCTCCTATAGGACTTGTTGTATAATGATGCCTGTGTCCAGCGCAATCCTGCGGTTTTAGTCAGATCAGTTTGCCAACCTTGTAGATCCAACGCTAAGCTTGCCGGTACGTGGTCTACATTTCAGAAACTTACGGCTCCATGGTTCATCTTTTCTGGAAACTAAGTGCCCTTACGATTGCCCCACGCCGGGCTCCCATCGAATGCGCGAACCAAAGCCATGGTCGTGCTAAGGTATGGTCGTGCCTTAAGTCCAGAAAGACACGGCCTAAGGTTTCTCATACGATTAAAAAGACAAAGCTGTGGACCAGAACCTTATCATGAAATGGCGGAAATACAAAACAGACTACCCCAGGAGGCTACCGTAAAATATTGAGACTCCTTAAGCTATGTCATGCTTTGAAGGCAGGGTAAGGGGGGTGATTTTCGTTTTATGAAACCGACGGCAAAATTAAGTGCAAAGCCTAGGGAAAACCCCAGGGCCTATATTCAACAGGTAATCCACAAGAGTCTATTTACCAACAGACAAAGATAGACTGAAATAAAAAATAAGAAACCCCCAGGTAGAGTTCAGAAATGCCGAACAGGTGCAAAAAGCAAAACTAAACTCTTATTGGCAAACTCTTATCACGCGAAACAATAGAAACTTCAAAAAGGTTTTACCCCGCAAAAGAAACCCCCAGAGAGACCACCTCCTATATTTGTAAAAAAAGTCGCCAACATTCAACCCCTAATAAATTTACTTACAACTTACTTACTTTTATGTGAAGGGAACCATCCAGCTAATTATAAGGGCTGCAATGTATACAAAACGCTTCAAAAAGTAAAGTACCCGCCGCTACGCGATAGAAGGCTTGCAAAGGTTCCCCACAAAGACGAAACGATATCACTACCTCCAAACAGGCCAAAAATAACCTACGCGCGGGTAGTTAGCGGCAAGGAAACGTTAAACGAAAATGAAAAAGACATAAATGCGATACAAGAACAAAACATCGTCAAACATATAATGGAAAAATGAATAAACAGTTAAGAAAAAGTTAAAAAAATGATAAACTAACTCACAGCTATGAACAACCTGCTCCTAGTGCTAACGAACCAATTAACACCTTCGCATTCACAGAGGTCAAAATAGTGATTTGGAATGCTAAGGGGCTGTTACAACATACCCTTGAAGTTAAAACAATATTGACACACTAATGATATCCGAAACACACTTTACATGTAAAAGTTACATTATTATTCCTAAATATAGATTTTATAATACAAATCATCCCAAGGCTCAGCACATTCTGGATCTGCAATTCTTATAAAGTCGAATATTAAACACTATCTGACACGGCTCTATTATATAAGTGCATCATGAACTTGGACTTATGGAATTCAACTTTGGGACAATGCAGCTAATTATAACCTGGAAATACTACAGAGATTTCAGTCTAAAATCTTAAGAATGATAACCAACTCCATAAATTCATATAAGGTAGTATATGAACAATGAGAGTTTGCACCATGATTTAATAATCCCCACAATCAAAGAAGAAGTTATGAAAGTGATGCCTAGATATAATGGCAGGCATGGACATGCGACAGACATGTGCAGTGTTAGTTCTGACCTACCCATTGAGTGGGTAGGTCACTGTATTTGGACCACAAACAGTGATTGCTAATTAATAAAAATAATGTTGAATGTCGAAAAATGACAGATTGCAATATAACCTCAAAAAAAAATACTTCTCTTAAACCTCAGTTATGCTCAAATTTTAGTTGGCTTAATAATTCTTACCTTCCCGTCTTATAATTCCATACCATAATACTATTGGTGTTAATTTGGAACATTCTAGATTGAAAATTATGGAAATTATAAACAGGTAAGAAACGCTCCGTTTATGGTCTTTTTACATTGACACTGTATAGACCTGTCTATACAGTGATACAGTAATACTGGAAATTTTCTTCTCTTTGTTCCAATGCAATATAATGCAATGCTCCCATGTACCTCAAATAAGTCTAATGGTTAGAGAAAATTGCAAGATTTCACGCGTCTAAAAAAATATTAATGTAAAATTAACAAATATATACCATATCATTAACAATAAAAACCGCGGTATCATCTTCACTTCACTTTACTCCTGTGTCAAAATATCTCTGTAAGGAAAATACTCGCTGATGCATCTTTTATGCATCTATATTTTGCATTCTTAAGTCTAGTGTTGCTTACCTCGATAAAAATACCTCATTTAGATAATTACAAGAAAACCAATAGAAAGAGAACTTTTGTTAAACCAATATTTATTATTATAAGTAACTGTAAGGTTTTTGACTATTCCTTCTATCCACTTTCTGTTTATATCCCCCGGGATAGTATTGACACAGTTAAAAAAATATATTTGCACAAATTAAAAAATTTAAAAGATTTTGATAATATGTTTTAAACTACGCACTAATAAATCCAACAGAGATGGACATTCAGATTGTTATTATAAACAGCAGGTTCACCCACCGGAAGTTGACATCATGAGTATATATTATAACTTACGTCTTAGAACAAAGTTTCTATAAAACAATTGTGTTACTGTCCTCCCGTGGGAAGAACAGGTGGTGGACAGCAGGAATATTTGATTTTTTTTACTACAATAGTATTAAACGGCCGAAGAGATGGTGGAAGAAAAGGCTTTTGATTTCTATTGTAGGGTTATTCAATATTATTTTAGACTTAAATAATCGTATAGTGCAAGATATTGGGTTCATAATGAGTTTTCAAATGTTTGGAATCGTCCGATCTAATAGGGCAATTCTTACGAATTCTAGTTGTAAATTTACTGACTGAAAATAATATTTAATGCTAGCTACAATATTACCTAATGTTAGAAAATTTCAACCTGTTAATAGGAGAAATCTACACTGGCAAGAACAATGCGCTGGTAAAACTTGTTTTGTGTTTTGTTCTTGGTTTCAACACAAATGTTTGTTTGAAGCTAGCAGGCACCTGACAGTTGTGTTTACTACAGCATTTTTCTTGGAAAAGAGTGTGCGTCGAATGGCAAAATTATTTCTGGTGATCTAAATATTAGACGATCATATCCGTTAATTAATATGAGGGCTTCTAGCCACAACTTAATTTTACTGCTGCACCTCTCGTAATTGTTTAATAAACATATCAGAGTGCAAGATGCGACAAAAATGCATGGTTGTGTTTTTTTCTGGAAACCTATTGCAGAACTGTTGCAGCATACGCGAGGTCACTCATAATTAATTGACCTTATGCTTTAAGCCTCACTCCATTTCTTTTAATCTACGCCAGTAAAGATATTTCCGGTATCTGTTGGTTCTGGCATCTCAGTCCGCTTCTTTGACACCTGATACAAGGAGGATTCTATTCTACTTTAACCGTATCGCACAAAGTCAAAGTCAGTAGAAATAAGTATATAATAACATTTTACTAATTAGAGTGTAATCATAAAACAACATTTAAAGCCTTACTTCAGTTCTAGATATTATTTTTTATTAAATAGACTTTTTTCGATCGGGTACGGGATACTTCGGAACTTCTATTTTCTCTATTTTTACACTCACTGACAGCGACAGTTTAAAGATGTCGTTCGCAAGCGTGATATTATTTATAATTTTCTGTTAACTTGCCGCCTTACAGAACTTCGTGGTTAAGAAAAGTGATAACAATATTCTAATGGTTTTCTTTACAAGTGCTTATAATTTGTTGGGCATTCGATAGTGACCTTTATCGTGTGCATAGGGTCGTGAGTTCGATTCACACCCAGGGCAAACATTTGTTCTGGGTGTGGATAAAAATGGACTATATTTCATTGTACAAAACAGAAAATTAAGTGCTGAGCAATGTTCACCACATCAATGTTTGTTACAGCTAAGATTCGATTGTGCTATATATTTGGATGTTAAATATGTATTTAAGTATTATTTTTGTAATACGTTTGATTTATACCCGTAAGTAATGCTTTAAGGTAAATTAGATATTAACAAAACATTTGGAAACTTAGAGTTTCGTATGAGATGATGTTTGAATATTTTTAAATAGTTAATAAACTTGTGGATTAAGTTGTTCGTTAAAAAATATATATGAAAAGAAAAATAAAGATTGAAGTGACAGCAATTAACACCTATAGAAGTGGTACGAGCAAATATTACGTTAAAAAGTTTTGTGTAATTCTACATAGAATGCATTAGAATCAAATCCAGAACCTATGAAATTCAAGTCATGATTTAAACTAAATTTTCTGTTAATAACTATTTAAACTTTTTTTCAAAAAATGGAGCAATATATGCCGGATTTTTTTTATCTACATTATATTCTATCATAGTTTTCTCACATTCACACATCCAGACAAACTTCAAACTTTTACGTTTATAATATTAGTAAGGACAAACCCACTATAAATCCACATTAAAATAATAACAAAACCGTAATAATTAGCTACAGATTTATTAATTGATTTAAAATAATTTCGTGATTACTTTAAACTAGAGACAGTTTAACAAATTGTTAACTTAAAATAACAATTAGAAAAAGACTTCCCAAATTTAGTTATGATGACATATTATAGGTTAGAATTGTATTTAGAACATATGCCATTTTTTTAATACAACTTATTTAGAGTTACAAAAATAAAAAGGATTTAAAGTCCGGTTCCACTATATTGTCCAACACGTAGAATTTCATAATATAATATAGTCATTGCCATGGATTATCTTCAACAGTGTTATTTACTGCGTCTTTAATTTTGTTAAATTTCTTCATATTCATTCTTCTTTCTACGGCTCCCTCCATTATTTCACCTTTATTAAAATCAGTTAATAGCGCTGGTTTTTCTTCTATTAGATTGTTCTGTACTTCTTTAGCTTTGACCTTTTGGATCATCTTCATTGGATAGTAAACGAACCTTACGCCGTTTACATATTTATAATTAGACGGTTTTGACTTACGCCTATTATTGCTTCCTAATATTTGATTAATCCAATAGATATACGCGTTTTGAATAACGTCTATTATGCTTCTTTTCTTCCTTGATTTCAGTTTGGTTCCATATTTCTGAGGTATTGTGTATGTTTTCACATCCGTAGTTAGTTTGAATGGTTTTACATATGATGTAACTGGTTTATTCTGAACTGTTTCGAGTTCTGGTCTTTCTAAGTAGGATCTGCTTTGCCATTGACCATTAGCATCGTATCCACCTCCACCTCCACCTCCGCCTCCGTAATCGGGACCTGAGTCACAAATTGAATTTTATTCGCTATATATACTTTAGAGATGATTGTTAATATTATATTGGGAAAATACCTGCTGGCATCCACGCTCCGCCACCGCCCCCAGCTTGCCAACCCTGGATAAAAATAAACAGATATGAATTAGGAAATCAAAAGCTTCATAAGGTAATACCGATGATACTCGTATAATCAAGAAGTGTCATGCTAAGTATGACATTAAGCATGACACTTAGTATAGAAAATACTAAAAAATAAACGCGTCAGTGCTTAATTTTTACTATTCTAAACTCTATTAAAATATCGATTCATTTGAGTTATCCTGAAGTTCATTTCAAAACAAATGATTCAATAATAAATTATTAATAAAAAATCAGTAATATTAATTTGACAGGCCTGATGGCGCAGATGGTAATGATCCTATCGTATGCAATTGTTGTGGGTTTGATTCCCACCCAGAGTAAATATTTATATAATGATATTTGTGTTTGTTCTGTTTCTGAGTGTTAAATTTACTGTTGTCTGGCATCCGTAACACAATTGCTTTAAGCGACTTACCACGGAGTTAGGTCAATGTATGAGATGTTGTGGGAGTTTTTTTTATTAAAAGAAATACTTACATCTCCTCCGCCGCCGCCACCACCGCCTCCCTTTTTCTCCAGAATTTTCATCAGCAACATCATCTTCGCTATCATGAACGACATCATGCTGAACATCATTCCTTTGAAAGACATCATTCCCATCATGCCCATCATTGCAGGCACCATCTAAAATGATATCGATAAAATTTATTTTTGATCTCAAAATAGTTTTAGGATGAAAAATTATCAAGGAATCCAAATTTCCGCCAGCATACACTGTATTTAGTTAAATGGAGATGTGTAGGAAGGAAATAGAATAGTCATTAGCTAATAGAAAATATATTGTATATTTGACGATTTAAAAGTATCTAAGATAGGCCCAGCTTAAAAAGAGTTTTTTGACTTTGACTTTTAAATGCCTACATATGTCGGTAAACGTTGTTTTGTCATCAAGTGATTTAAAATTATTTATGGATTTTTAAAATAGTGGTAATTGAAGAATGGTGGTGAAAATTGTGGTTTCATAAAAATTAAAAAATAAATGTGTTGTCCAAAAAATATAGAATCTTAGGGCTGACCATCCTTATCGCTTCATTATCATCAAACCATAAATACCGCATTGAAAGTCCACTGCTGGACATAGGCTTCGCCAAGGAAGGAGGATTTTCGCATACATATTTACCATCATTAGCTTCATTTTCATGCACATCATGGCCATCATCATCATCTTTTTCTTCCCCCCATCGTCACCACCATGACCACCGCCGCCACCTCCCCCTTTTCTTCTCTTTCTACCTACAAATTCTTCCACTGGAAAAACATTCAAGTTTTTCATTCGTTGATCACTGTTTATCCAAAAGTATTGTTTGCTAAATCTTTTTAGAGTTTGACTTGAACGAATATTATTTTATTTTTATCACCCACCTGGTCCCCTATATGGATCCCCCACCCCTATATGGTCCTGTCTTAGGCTTAAAACGCGTCCAAATTTTAATAAAAAATTTAGGAATACTACTAATGTTTCATACAAACATCTTTAGGCAAATAAATTACTTAAAAACATTGCTCATACTAGTTAAGAGGAGTTTTACCAAACTTGCTTGAAGAAATAATATATTTCTTTAAACAGCTTAAACATTTATAAGAAAATAAATAGTCTTCAAAGAATATTTTATTTATTCGACGGGCCCGATGGCGCAGATGGTAGTGATCCTGTCTTGTGCACCAGGGGTCGTGGGTTCGATTCCCACCCAGAGCAAATATTTATATGATGATATTTGTGTTTGCTCTGTGTATGGGTGTAAAATATATGTATTTAAGTAGTATATTTGTGATTCCTCTGTTGTCTGGCATTCGTAACACAAGTGCTTTAAGCGACTTACCACTGAGTCAGGTCAATGTATGAGATGTTGTGGGAATTTATTATTATTTATAAAATTATAAATAAAAAATACATATTTGTTTCCTGTGTTCAGTTTGATCCCAGTTAATTAATGCCTTATTCATGAAAAAAAGTATTCTTAAGGTAGGACAACGTCTTTCAGGTTAGCTAGTTATTAGTGTTTATCGTTTCTTTTTATAGTTTTTAAATGTATTTAAACTAATGAAGTATCCGAACCTGTATTTGGCACGGCTATATCTTTTCCCATAGCGCTAAACATCATAATATGATGTTTAAAAAATATATCCACTGCTTTGTCTATCATAAAAGATAGTTCTTCCGTACTTTTAGTGTTGGAATCTTCTTCGATGTACATGTCTTCCGCATCAGAAGTGTTCAGTTTTACTGCAAAGAGAAAACGTGCGAACATTGTAATTTTAAATGCTTCGAGTTATTAGGTATTCAAGGTATCGAAAGTAACTTCCTCTTAGACTAGTTCGAAAATAACATATTTTAGTTTTTTTGATAGTAGGTATAGTATAGTACCCTAATAATGTCTTAACATTAAATAGTAAAGACTGTGTTGACATTCAAAGGTGTTGATGAATTTAAAAAATGTGTCTCATTGATAATATTTATTTATTTTTTATTTATTTAACTTTATTGGACAAAATTTTACAAAATGTACAAATGGCGGACTGGGAGATAATGCCAGATGGCATTATCTCCCAGTTAACCATTACACAAAACAAAAAAAAATATACATAGTGGTGCAGGCAATATATATACAAAATAGATAAACGTGGGATACATATTTGTATAAATAAACGCAATATAAGATATATATATTAATATATATAAATATATATATATATATATATATATATATATATATATACATAAAATAACGTACATAAGAAATAAGGTTATAAAGTTAGAAAAGCAGCATCAGTAAATAAAGTACGGACACAGCGTTTCAGGATAAACTTGTTTGGGGATTGCTAGAAAAAACTTGAGTGATGAGAAGGAGTTAACAGCGAGAGAGTATTAGAAGAACGGAGATTACGTTCGTGAGAGGAAGATAAGAATTGGAATCTGTCCTTTAAGTAAATTGGTGCGTACGGGTCAATGGGTCGGGTATGGTTAGAACTCGAATTTTTCGACGGTCTCAAATAGGAAGCCAGCCGAGAAGAGAACGGTAATGGGAAATATGATTGTATTTACGTAAACCGAATATGTAGAGAAGACAAAACAATCCCCATAGATATCAAAGGGCTAATATTAAAACTTACCGAATTTCACATAATTCCCAACGAGAGACACTTCTGGCAACTTATTGAGTTCCCTTATGTACAAAAGAGTTTTCTTTTGAACACAAGAGTACGACAAATGGAGAAAACACTGCGTGTATACACCGTTAAATATATTCGCCAGATCATTATCCCTGTCTTCAAACTTGGATTCATTACTCCATTGATCATCTTTGTTGTTGTTTTCATTTCTAATCACTAACGACTCTGCTATCGCAAAAACTAGAAGCTCAATTACAATAAATTTAAATACCATTTTCATAAACACAGTCACGAGTACGGGAATCAAATGAAACATCAGCAGTGGGTTTAAAGGTTTTTATTTTCTTTAATCCAGGATTTTAGGTCGAACGTCATGGCGCGTTGAGTGAAAACCATCAATTTAGTACCTAGGTATAGCTAAAATAGATATTTTTGTGGTTAACAAGATAGTGGTTAAGGTGTACCTTTTGAATTGATTGTTTGCTAGAGTTTGTCAACCATCTGTATTACCTAGAATTTTATTACCATTGACCTAAATAGAACATTATCTAATAAAATTAAAGAAATGGAATACCTAATATTACCTACCCAGATATTAGTTTAAAATTCAGGACATTGTAAATTGTTGACTTGATATTTTGATCCGGATAAATCCATTGTTTTACTTATATTTTGTATATGAAATTTGGTATATAGTATAATGATAATGTTTTAAAGACTATTATTTTTGTAGAAAATTAATTTGTGATGAATATCCTTAAGTCTACGTAACTAATCAATTGGTCAATTAAAATTTCATAAATTTTAATGATCTCTTTTGCAATGACGCATAATACTTAATTATTAAAATGTATGTTATTGTCGATTAGGTCAATTAAAATTAAATTAAATTAATTTTAATATAAGATTATAGTAAAGACAAGTACACATTATAATAATTTAATTTTCAAAAAATATATTTATTGACATTAAATACAGTAATTACAACATAATATTTGGTAGAAATAAGGTTGATGTATACTTTATGTAAGCATAAATAAATAAAAGTATATCACAGATATACATACCGCTGAAAAATTTTATGCTATACAAAAGCCTCTTAGGACTATGTATAAGAATGTTTAATAATAAACAACTAAAAATAAGTTATACTAGAAAAATATACACACATAAATTCGAGGTAGAAAAGAATGAATAAATAAAATACTATAGTGAAAGCTTACATATATTGTGCCAATTATAATGCGGTGGGAAGAAATAAAAGACAGTAAATTTATTAAATTTCAATCTATAAAACAGATGAAGTTCCACTTTAACACGCCACACAAAAGACTGCAATAAAAAATCAAGACAGTAACAAGGAAGTAATAAATAACTTAACCGTTAAAACAAATAAATTAATAAAACTAAAATTTACATTAGTGTTTATAAGTGTTTATAAGTGAACTAACTATTTTTATTTTGTTATATCTAACTACTTGTAGTGTCATAAGGCATGTAACTATTGTAGCCCATGTCATATGCTCTCCTGTATCCTCCATGATGACCATGTTCATGTTCGTGGTGCTCCTCATGACTGTGCGAATGGTGATGGGAAACTTCTGGCTTAGTGATGATTTCGTATGTCGTCGATTTATGACCTCCGTGACCTTTGAGCCCGACCAGCGCCGACAGTAAGAGTGACATCAGTGCAGTCATGAGTGCTTTTCCAGCTAATAACGCTAAAGCCCCCAAAGCAGCTGCACCTAATGCTCCTGTAAATATTTTAAGTCTTTATCAAACTTACCAAATCACAATACAGTACATAGTGCCAGTGATTGAGTTAAGTCTAGCTGAATATTAAATCTTAATAGGATATAATAAAATCAAGAAAAGTCATTTTGGTTAAATTTGGTTAAAATAAAAAAAAATAATTTAAAAACTAATATAATAATACATATACGCTACCCGCCCAATTTTTTTTTAATTCCAACGACTTCAAGTTATTGTGAGATATTTAATATTTCAAAAACTATTTATCAGTTAGGATTTAAAAGTTATATAAAGAGATACTAGATCAAGAGGTTAATCACCTTTCAACATCAACGCAGTAGCTAAAAGAGCACCACCGCCTCCTTTACCACCACCTAAACCACCGCCACCCCCTTTTCTTCCAACAGACGGATCTCCACCAGCAACATCCATAGCTTCTTTAGTAGTTTCTGGATCCAGAAGCTTATATCTCAGAGAATGACCATCTAGGTAGTTCTGCAGACGATACAGGAGAAATCTGTTCAGCTTCTCCTCTGGCTTCCCAGGGAACTGTCTCGACAGTTCCGCTGCCATTTCTTCAGCGCTCGGAGTAGATCCCGTTGCATTTTCCTTGACTATGCTAAGTCCAGGCAGAAGATGCAGCTCGTCGCGAGAGCTTAAGTCCTCCAAGAAGGATAGCACGTGAATTTTTAAGCACTTTGAACTGAAAATACTATTGCATTCCTTATGCAAGGATCTTCCAGCCCTTTCGGTTCCGTTGGGCACATTTTTAATTGTTTCGGTTGGTGCTATCGTATTTGGTTGACTTCCATCCTCAATCAGTCCTCTAGTGCTATACACAAAACACACAATCACTAGTAGAAACGCCACTACATTTTTGTTGCACATCTTGGCACTTAGTCACTACACTTGTTTTTAAGAATAGTATTCTCTTGTTGTTGTTTAGAATCGGATTGAAGTCATTTCGATGATCGACAGCTCTGAACTGATAGATTTAAGCCGATACCCATTTATTTATACTATACAATTTTACTGTAAAAAGTACACGATGTCACTTAACTTGGAAATTGTAAAAAGAGCAAAGCTAACCGATTGCTTTGGGCGTATTGTTCGTTGCAGAACCAAGGCACTTTCGAACTGCAAGTAAATAGAAAAGTTAAGGCAACATTTTTTGCTCGCTTTTCATTCAGAATGTATTACGAAACAGTACATCATAGGCAAATGCTGCTATTGAAGTATTATACAGATTTTTTTAGTCTTACGTAGTATTAGTCCATTTGTCTTTTTCCCTGATCAATTACGAAGTTTATAATTTTGAAAAAAAAATAGGTGAAACCTATTTTTTTTATTTTACTCATATATCATTATTAGATTAGATATATGGGTTTATAATAGATAAATAGTGTAATTCATACTTAAATCTATATCTTAGTTTAATATTTGGTGGGTGTACCATAACAGTTAATCACTTATTTCCAGAATCCAGAGAATTTGGATTACTCTAACTGTAGAATAAAGTTTGAGCAACAATGTGATAAAAATATTGAAGGACGTTTAATAAACGTCATTTATTTGCACTTCATTAACGCATGCTACATATTATGTAGATTTCAAAAAGTTTTGAGGCATAATTAAAATATATGGATATAGTAAGAGAAAAAATGTAGGATTAAGGCTAATGAATAGCGAGCAAAGCATTATAAAACTAGGTCTTAAATCTGTCAAAAGTTCTGATTTACTAATACTAACAAAAAAAAAAATCAAAATCATATTACGCGTTGAAAAGAAAATGTCGAATAATTACAAGTTATCACATCTTCAGATCAAAATTATCCTATCGCTTTACTTTGTAATCTATGAAAATAAAAATGGCACAGAATGTTGGAAATCAGAACCATCAAGACAGTTTCCTTTGTCGTTTGATTCCATCTTAATGATAGTATCATTACACGACATACGCAAGTGAGAGCAAAGCATAGCAAGACAAAGATCTAGATAATTTAAAATATCATTATAAACAATAACTTTCACTAAAATAAAATACAAAAGTAAAGTAAGATGGCCAATCAGAGAGCAAAATCGATGAATTCTTCTATTTTTGTGGTGAGTTGGAGATTAGACGGACTTTCAATTTTATATCCAATCTCTCTTGGTTGTCGGACTTGGTTTATCGTTGCTTATAATATTGATAGAGTTTGATTTAGATCGTCACTTCAGATATAGAAATAACTCACTAAATTATATATTTAGAAAATATTTAATAATCATTTTGCATAGTGAAAAATTACATTTAAATCTACACTAACAGGCAGCATATCGATCCTTATATAACAACACGGTTAAATTTATCTTAAATAACTAAACTATATATCTGGTACTAACTATATATATAATATATTGTTCAATGAATATAAGGCAACATTATAAGTGCTTTGTTCTTGTGAAAATTTTACGGTTTTTCATTTGTTGTTGCGATGAAAAACGTAAAAAGGTTGGTTAACCTTCTTTGTTTCGTGTTAAACCATAATAACTTTTTATTCTTGTCGGAATAAATACGAGTTATTTAATAAATCTACGAGTGATCTCAAAAATACGTTATAGCATCTAAACTGAAATTATGATATGTAAAGAATTGATAATGTTAATTAATGGATAATGTAATAATCAATGTAGTTAAAGTAAAATTCAGGTGTAGTTTAAATTTGTCTATGAAAACAAATGGAAATATAATTTTAGTAATTTTAAGAATATAGATCACGGTTTAAATCTTATATTCTTAATGTCCACAATTTTTTAGAAAAATAAAACAGACAAAATACAACCACATTTTTTATTCATCTTTGGGTGCAAAAGACTTAAAGAAAGCATACAGTAAATGAATATACTTATAAAAATAAACTTTATGGTAGATATATACAAAAATGTACAATACTTAAAATACACAAATTGCATGTCAATAAATACAATATATACATTATATACCAGTCTTGGAAATTAAGATTTAATATTAAATAAAGAATATAAAACCTTCTACATAAATAACATATAAAAATTCAATAATGTATAAAATACAGAAAAAAAACATACAATAGACAATTAAAAATAAATAATAATACGATATAAACTTAACATAAATAAACGCAGTAAAAATAAAATGTTACGAAGCAAGTAATATAATATCACAATAATAATACACACGAATAAATAATTCACAAATAATTTAAAGTATATAAACTAATATAGAAATCAAAGACAAAGGCTGAAATGTGTCATCTTAATCTAGGAATAAATAAGTTAAATAAATTAACATTTCTCTGGCAAACCGAATAATCCGGTTGTTTTACGTACAAAATAATTCACCATGAATAGATTAAAAAATATAAATAATCATAAATAACAAAAACAGAAATCATAAGTAATAACAAACATAAATATCATTAATAATAACAAAAGATGAAACAAAAAAAAGGAAAAAAAATAACTTTCATCCTATTCAAGGTGATACAATTCGGTGTTAAAAATTTAAATGATTATTTGTTAACGTTTTCTGACGTTCATGCTTCTCCCGTATCCAGAATGGCCGTAGCCACCAACGTCTTCATGGGCAGTTGAGTGCGAATGGCTGTGGCTGTAGATGGGTTTGGAGACGATCTCGTATGTGGTTGATTTCTGGCCACCGGTCAACGACTTGATACCGATAATGGCAGAAAGTAGGAGAGACATCATAGCTGTCATCAGCGCCTTACCAGCGAGAAGGGCGAGGGCTCCAAGACCGATAGACATTAGGGTACCTGTTGGCAAAAACATGATTAGGAAAATCCTGCTAAATAGGAGATAGGAGACGAATTTTGTCAATATAAGAGATCCAGCTTTTTTGTGTTTCATGAAATCTCAAGAAGTTTCTTATAAAATAAACACTTAATACACATTTTTCAGTAAGTTATCCAGCTATATTTATGTTTTAACAAAATCTTAAGGAGTTCAGGAAGTAATACATTTAAAATTAGTTAAAACAAGGCTGATCAAATGTTGAACATACAAATGCAAACAACAAAAGCACTACGTTTTATAACCGTTAAAACAAGTTTAATGTTTCTTGTGAACGCACTACAGATTTCATGCACTGTTAAAAGAAAAATAAACTACAAGTAATATACAATATACTTTAAATGGTATCATTATGCACTTTTAAATACTTTTTAAGGGTTTTTTTTATATATATTATATAAACTATTGCTAAATAAGACCGACTAAAAAAATTTTATATTTACAATCTAAAATTATTTCTGAGATGAGCCTTTATTCTTACCAACGAATATTATAAATAATATTGGTCATGTAAAAAAGTGCAAAAGTTATAAATAAATTTTAAAAAATCTTTTTCATGGTTCATGTAGTGCAGTTAAGGATGGTATCATTATTGTGAAATTAGAAATATGATATCAAAATAAGTAATTCATGTGGCCAAAGTTAATTATTATCATAGTTAAAATATATGGTTACACATTGCCAAAAATCATGAATGAAAAATGAAACAGTAACCAGTGTGCTGCAACTGTGCAGTCAGTGTATAAATAACGAATGAAAATTATAGCCTTTAAATATGTCACATTTCACTATCATTTTACGCTCCCATTCATTCGAAGTATTAATTCTGCTTTTTAATGTGCTATTGTCTCGAGAAGCCGTAAGCTCTAGTTTTTATAAGACATTTTATTTTAAACTAATAATGATAATACCACCTATTTTTAGGTTGCCTGAGTTTATCGTTACTGTTAGCAGGTTTTAGCAGGTTTTACAGGTTTTACATGTGAGATGAAAATAAATAGACGGGGCAACTATGAGATTTAGTTTACACCTTATGCTAGCGCTACTGAATATGGATCAAGTTTTTATAACTTACACTAATACCAAAAGTACAACTATTATGTTATACTATGTAATTAAAAGTCATTGAGTAAAATGACTGATCTCTCTTTAGAATAAATGTAAGAAATTCGTGTATTCCTTTTTTATATTATAAAGAAATTTATTCGATATTTTTAAATATACTCTGCATCTGATCAATAAATACATTGAAAAGTCAGATGCATGCATCAATTGCTTGAATAGTCAGATCTGTTTATAAATTCAAACATTGAATACGTACATTGAAAATACAAACTATCGTTAAATTATAAGAATACGAATTCAGTAATATGTTTTATACTTTACCACTATGATATGTAATTGTTATATGCTAATAAAAAAGTAATTATTTTTAAATAACTTATATAATGTCTATGCTAAACTAGCATAAAATAGTAACAAATGTTACAAAGTGATAGTTAAAGTAGTAATAAGTAATCTTGTAATGTTTACAAGATTACTAAATTGTTGTGGATGTGTATCCAATTGCTTATTTCATTTTTATTTTACTATTTTAAAATAGCGAACAATAGGTAAAAGTGAAATCTTTAGTCTTTAAATTGTTGTAACGATTCACATGTTAGTAACAAAAATATGTTGCAGGACAAGCAAGTCTTTTATGCGGAGAAAAAATGATAAAGCAATTGTAGATCAAATTTTGAAAAAATGACTAAGTAGAATAATGTTGTTATATGAACATTAAACATTTTAAATTTAAATAAAACTAATCAATTTATTAAGGTACTGCTTTTGAATTTGTTATCTGATCTATTTTTATGAATTAATTTTACTTTAATACGATGACATACCTTTGAACAACGCCCCAATAGCCAATAATCCCCCAAGTCCACCTTTCTTTCCTCCTAAACCTCCTTTCCCCCTTGCCTCACCCACCAAAGCCCTAGCTTCTTCAGTAGCACTCTCATCCAGCAGCCTTAATTTAATCGTGTGAGAATCCAAATAGCTTCCTAACTTAAACAGCAAGTATTTATCCAGCCTCTCATCAGGCTTCGAAGGCAATGACCTCGCAAGTTCAGCAGCAAACTCCTCAGCTTTGCTTCCATTTTCCGAATTAGCTTCCTTGACCAAACTCACACCGGGAAGCAGCCTTAGTTCTTCTTTGGCACTTAGTTTTTCAAGCATCGATATGGCTTCTATTTTTAAGCACGTAGGACTGAATATTCCACCAGTGCAATCCTTTCGCATAGCTCTGGCAGCTGATTCTACAGTGGGTTCCACACTATTTTGAGGAACATCCCTAATTTCTGGATTCGGAAGTGCTGAAGCACCCACTAGTACAAATAATAATGCAGCAAACCGATACATTTCTACTCACGTCTGTGCACAAACAAATGTGGATACAGTTTGATAAGGCGATTGTTTCGTTCACCTTTTATATGTCTCAGTATAGAGTACTCTTATGTCAATTATATTTTCATAGAAGGCTGATTGCAAAAAGTTGTCGCACTTGCATTTGAATCTGAGCCTTAGAAAAGAAGCAATAAGGGCTAATTTTGCTAGTGGTACAGTCGTTTTTGGTTTATTATACGGAGCAGTCACTGGAGTATGTACTAGTAGACAAATAGTAATTTTATGGGTTTTAAATATCTTATTTTAACCATCGTAACTTTTTATCGTTTCTTGTTTTTATTACTATTGATATCAAAATCTGATTACACGTTTAACATTATATTTTGAAATAAATGAAAAACAAACCAATAGATATAAAATATTATGATTTTGTAATAATTTCTTATGTTTCGTATAATAAAAAAAGTCAGTAATCATTAGTCCATACTTGAAATTAATAAGTTAAAATTAATTCTTAATTTGAATAAAAAGTGTTTTATTATTTTAGCTAACCTTATTGCTTAAAAATATTATAATTTTTTTATATTTAATATTGCACATGTTGTTTACGTACTGCCTAAAATGTTAAACTCATATATTGATCTGACTCTGAAATAAGTTACTTAAAGGACTTGCGTTACGGACTTCATACATAGATTAAGCACCAAGATACATAACAAACACGAATATCATCATATTAATGATTGTTCTGGATGGGAATCGAGCCTACGATCTTTAGCGCACAAGATAGAATCACTAATATCTGCGCCATCGGGCCCGTCGAAAATTATGTTAAAAAACAGCTAATTTATCGAAGAAATTCATTTACCTGTCAAAAGTACATTCCAAAGATAGAATAAAAATTAGAAAGAGTTGGATTTTTATACGGATCTTGAATGACTGAAATTGAAGTAAGTGTGTCACTAGATTAATCTATCGTCTAATTATTTGAAAGTAAACGACTAGATGATCCTCTAGAAACCAACAAATTTGATCTACTTCCTACGTTAAATCAAATATCTATAATGCGTTAGTGTTACTAACACTATAATTAGGATTAATATATAAAGATACCAAACTACTCACCCTTCATCATCATAGCCATAGCAATTAGCCCACCCATCCCTCCTTTCTTGCCTCCAATGCTAAGAGGATTCTTCCCTCTGGCCTCTCCCATTGCTGACCGAGCTTCATCCACCGACGCATCGTCTAGAAGCCTCAGCTTCACAGAATGGGTATCTAGGAAAGTTCCAACATGGTACATCAGGAACTTGTCCAATCTTTCTTCAGGTTCAGCGGATAATGCCCTCGCAAACTCAGCAGCTTCAACTTTAGTGTCTTTATCCTTCACAAGACTCACTCCAGGAATCAAAGCCACTTCATCCCGGTTGTTGAGTTTCTCCAATAGTGTGATAGCTCCAATCTTGAGACACGTCGGGCTGAAGATTCCATGGGCACAATCCTTTTTGCTAGGCACTCTTGTTGGCGCGGGATTTTCAACCGTGGCCTCGGTGCTGTGATTAGGCATCGCAAAAGCACTAGATAATAAAACGAATACCACAAATTTGTACATTTTGAATTATTTCACACGTCTACTTCGCTCGGTCAGCTCTGAAACTATGATCATCCGTTACATTGTTACCCTTTTTATATTTTGTGTTCTGTGGTCAGATGATTACTCCTGGCTAGCGCGTGTCTTGGTCTGTGATTCCGGTTTTGGCAACTTTAATATTACTATCCAAAAAATATTCGCGGCGAACCTCATCGGCCCTATCATCATTTGCATAAGTGCTATATTCAAAATATTTCGATAAGTGCTCCGTGTGTAGACGGCAGCAAATAATAAAAAAGTTCACGCGCACATTTTCATAGGGTCGTTAGTGGAATGAGTGCAGTAGCAATTTTGAGAGTTCAAATTATGGTGCTAATTCCATTCACATACGGTTGATTATTACATGTTACCTGTTTCACATTCTCAAGCATTGTTTAAAGTTTGTTTTATTTTGACAGATGTTCATCTAAACACTCGAGCATGGTTTCTTTGATTTTAATTTTAGCGTTTCTACATATTTTTTAGCAAATTATACTATGGAATCGAGATTTTATTTTCATTTAGTTAAATTTTAAATAAAATAGCTCAATGCCATGCCATTATATGCCTAATCAGAGAAACTGTTATTTGAGTCTAGATTTTCCATTAGTAATAAACACAGAGGCCTAACTTGGCATTAATTGCGTCGCTTTTTCTTAGTGTACTTTGGTAGCAAGTCGAGGCATAGGAATAAAGCTGTTATCGTAAAAAAAATATGAATTTAAATTAACCACCTACATTCAATTAGTTTTACGTCCACTCTTACTCCACATCTTAATAATAAATATACTTAATATTGTTACGTAGATTCCTTTGGAAGTATTTTTTGTCCCTGCACAAAAACTGTTCCTTGTTAATTATTAATCAGACCTATATAAAATAAATGTAGTTTATTTCTTATGTTAATGATACTTGATCTAAATATAGAGTTTAGTTAAGGGTTTATTTGAATAATTTAACAATGTATTTTGGCAGTTTTAATAATTACAATTGAATTTGACTGTAACTAATAGCTTTACCAGTTATAATAATCTAATTTTAATTAAAAACTGATTTTATTATCCGGTGGTTGATTGTACAAATCTTAAGATATTGTCCACGATTAGACATCACAAGAAACGAGTTACAGAGTAGTTTCATTACAAAATTGTTAATAAAAAAAATATATTCAAAAGTAGTCAACGGTGTTTGCGATTGCGCTATCATGATCTACCAATAGAAATAAAAAAAATGTGAACATGGTATAGTCCTATTTTAAAAAAGGGTACAAAGCTTTTTATTTGTAAAATAACAGTTTTGGATCTTGTGTCAACATTAGAGAAGCCACTGGAGAACAACAGAGAACATGTTTATCATCATACAACTCATTGGAATTCTACTGCTGGACATAGGCCTCCCTAGAAAATCTTGCCCATAATTGCTGCGTTGGGCAAGCGTTTAGGCAATCGCAAAGGGTAACTTTCGCGCTGGGGATGCTGCTGCCTATCCCCACCCTACGCATTTCAACTGCACTGTCTCGGATGGACATACCGCCATCTGTAGGTTCTGGTACCTCAGTCACATCTTACAAACCTGCTACATAGGGAGGTACTATTCTACTTTGCCGGTACCTTATGGCTGA
Source organism: Heortia vitessoides (assembly GCA_020976665.1). Taxonomy (NCBI): domain Eukaryota; kingdom Metazoa; phylum Arthropoda; class Insecta; order Lepidoptera; family Crambidae; genus Heortia; species Heortia vitessoides. The sequence goes on along the minus strand of JACJUM010003317.1, from coordinate 5,078,105 downwards.
ACGGAGAACCACTAGCAATCAATATGTTAATCTCCTACATTTTGACTGCGTGGAAACCCATTGTAGTACATATTTATTAGGAAAATATTTGGTGCAGTATTAAAATGACAACACTCTTGCAAGCAAACATTAATGAATTATGAGGAAGCAAAGAATGGTGTCCAAGATCGAAGAAAAAGCTAACTTTAGCCCTTTCATATATGCTTATACATTCTTATATTTAAATCACCAAATCAAGTATTGTTAATATTTAGTTATACTATTTTTTACTCTTTAATATAATTTAATTATGTTATTATTTAATTTATTTTTAGTAATTTGCAATTTTCACGTAAAACCTTTGTTAATTAAGCAGAATCATAAATCAAGATTAACTCTTAGTCTATACAAAGTATGCATTAGTATAATTAAATGAATGTACATTTTGTTATTTATAATTGTTTATTCGTCTTTTGTTATATAATCATTAATGCAACAAAAAGAATAAATATGTACCACTTGAACATATTTTTAAATGCAATCTAGGCTTTCAGTAGCAAATTGTTTAGTTGCTAACCGTGACTGGGAAATTAAGTTGCCATGTTTAAATAGTGAGAACTAAACTGTAATATTCGGCTAGAAAAAATGTAAAATATAAAAATGTTTGATATAATTTGAACTTGATTGTAAAAATATGTTCTCCTGGATCATGAATAATATTTTTTCAATATTAGTGTTTGTTACGATACGCGTACGATTTAGGACGCGATTTAGGATGACCATAATTTTGTAGCACTGAATCAAAATTTTATGATTAAATAATATCATTTAATTTTTTATTGGTGAATATAATTTTGTTATATTTATTTTATAACTTAAAATTGTTTTTTTTAACTGAAATTTATCACCGTATATCCTTCGTTTAGTTTTGACGCCAACCTTGCGTCAAATAGTTGGGAGGATTCACGGCTACCAACGGTTAGGATTTTTTACCGTTTTGGAGAAAACTGAGCGGTGTACTGCACTTACCACCTACACCCAGATTTGTGTCATATGCCCCGATATACCCCTATAAGCAACAGTGCCCAATTTTCGGAATAAATATATCTCTCCAGCACAACTGATTACCGAATCTCTCCTTTCAAAAGACTTAGTCAATTCGATAACTGGCAATTGACCAAGGTCCATAAGCAACTAAATTTAGATACGGAGTACTCGTATACATTTATTCAAGTATATTTATTTTAGCCTCGAGTCCTTGTTATAATTCTACGCTGGGATTCGAACCTAGCCTCCATGTCTATGAAACGATAGTTGAAAGTCTCTGCAAAAGTGGCTGAGTGCAATTTAAAAATGGATAGTTTAAATACGAATAAAGTGTGTAACTTGTTACAACGATTTTGTTTTATTTTGAGAAAGTTATAATTACACCTACACTCACTTGGCGAGATCTTATTTTGCATCAATTACTTTTTGGATTCAGTGACTCAACTCACAATGTAACTTATTTCTATGCTTGGAACATTAACTGGTAATTAATTAAGTAATATAATAAAACGAGAATGGCGCTTTTATACGTGTTAAGTTAAATAACTTGTATGTATATTTTGACATAGTATGTAAAATTCACGTAAATTTATCTATAGTAAAATATTATTTCCGAAATTATATATTTCTTACAACTGTGCTATACAAATATTAAATTTAAGTGATGTAATTAAAGTATTTAGCTTTATTTATAATAGTAAAAATACATTCACAATGTTTTATACATTATTTTAATTCCGAGATAAATCGCTTATAGCACTTACGTGTTACGGACATTAGACAACAGAGGAATCACAAATATTATACTTAATTACAAATTTAAACCCTTTATATATTCATTATACCTATATTTGTCCTGGGTAGAGATCAAACGCACGGCCTTAACTTACGAAATTACCAACAAATGAACTAGTATTTGAAGGTGTGCGGTTAAATAAGCATCCATGGATTCCTCCCGATCCTATTGGTAAAGTCTTGAATAGGCATTTCCGTCAATGTACATCATATTATTGATATCTTGATGTTTGTACGTTATTTTGGAGACATTTTTCACAAAGGAATAAATCGTCTCACCATATGAACTCTAGTAGCAGTATGGGCTTTTATAATCTTACTCGAGTGCCTCCATAAATATTTAAACTTTATTCACGTTATGATATCACATTTCAATTGAACAAGTTCCAATATTTAAAATCTTGTGAACGAAAGCTTAGATCGGTCGGTATATTTAGAAAGAGGACTGATTCTGTCACTTATTATCCATTACTTTTTCATGATCATTATTTGTACTTGAAATACCCAGACGATAAAACAGCTCAATTTCTTTTTAAAAACGGAAATATACTTGCTACTAATGTAGCTTTTCATTAATGAAATAAGAATGCAAATTAGTTCAGTAGTTTTTGGATCTATTTGTTGTTTGTTTTTTTTTATATAATATAGTCTTCAACTATACGAAGATGAAGCTTTCTATGAAGTTTTTAAAATCAGTTGAGTCGATTTCTAATGAAATCGTAACAGACAAAGAATCAAATATTTCCTCTTTAAAATATTAGTTTAGATTTGTACATACCGCCGTGAGGTATCGGCATAGTATATAATATATCTACCCGTATATAGTAGATAAGGGAGGGTAAGGAAGTGAATGAGCCTTTTCTTTACGATTGTATCGTTTACATTTTTTAGTTGTGCAGAGCAGAATACTACCTCCCCCTGTACCAGGCGGTATAACCATCCGATACAGTGTAGCTCTAATGCACATGGTGGGTATAGGCAGTAGCATCCCTGTCGCTAAAGCTGTGCTCTACGATTTCCACCACGCTCGTCTAGCGCGGCAATTATGGGCAAATCCTCCTTTCTTGGGGAGACCTAGACAGCAGTGGACTTCTAATAGCTGAGATGATGATATAGTTGAATCGAAGGGTTAAGATCAAGCGAATAGAACGTAGCGGGAATTGATAAATTAAAAAGGATTTAAATTATTTAATATATTGTTAGGAATTATGCGAAGCAATCCCTATAGCGAAACTCCTACATTCCTTTTAATAAAGTTTAATTAGTATGACAGTTGTTGAATTAAAAGGTTATTAAATAATTTTAATGTTCATTTCGTTTTAATTTTAGGCTGATTTAATATGAAAAACTTTGTCTGTTTTTTTTATCTAAACAATGTTAATAACAAATTATAACGCCAAATGCAATATTACTATATTGTTAATATGAATAACTCGTACTCAAGCTTCTATGTTGACATCTGTCATTCTTATCAAGTTATATTTAAGTGTTCCTGTAAGACGCACAAACATGTGTTCGCAATATTTTCTATACACGCACTAATTTTTCAAAATAAAATTACTTTGTCGTGGTTTCTTATGTATGAAAATTATTCGGTTAAACCGAATTATAAAGCTTAGCATAGTTTCAGTTACCTTACGGAAACCGTTTTGAAGATTGACAAAGTTTTGTTAGAAATATAAGAATGCATTACTTTTTATTTTGAACTTGTATTTTTATCTCGGCGTATTCGGTATGTGATCTAATGTATGAAAGGATCCGGAGTGATGATATTTTCTAAGCATAATCTTTAAGAAATTGAGTTGTATTCTAACTTCTGTAACTTTTCAAAGTAACTGAGGAATTAAACGGGATTTCTTCGAATAATTGATGTTTGTCAAATCTGATCTATGAGTTTAGACCATGATCGAGAGCTGCAGTTTTTTTCAGATCATCTATGTTTGACATTTGTTTAAAGCCTTATCGAGATTTTTTTGGTTGGTGAGAATTCAAATTCAAATTAATTTATTCCTTGTCACATTTCATGAACATGGTGGACAAAATACAATTAGAAATAGAGTTTCATGTGACGCTTGGCAAGGAAATTGCAATATGTTAAAACTAACTACAACTTGCTACTTGCTTTACTAAAAATATTCTTTTTTTATAATCTAGTATACAATAAAATTAATTACAATAAATTAACATCTAATCTACAAAAACAATATATTTCTTGGATTATACTTGGATACAAAAGAACACAGCATGCTATTAAGCGTTTTCTTTATCATTAAAAAACTTTATAAAAAACGTAATTACAATAACATCTTTTTGTAAGGAGGAATTTGAAAGCTTCTATAAATAGTTTTGGAAATTCTTGATTTTTTATGTAATTAGGAATATGATTATAATTTTTTTTTGCTATGTTGTGAGGACTGGACGAAACTAATTGTAATTTAAAAAAAGGAACCTAAGGTCTATTTAAATTTCTATTATTTCTTTTTATGTCTTTAATTAGTGAATAAAAATTCTCGTATTTTCTTATAAATTTACAGGCCTCTCATATATAAACAGATGTTAGGATCAATATATTATGTGTTATGTCAATGGGTGTGAAATAGGTTCTACAGGATTCTATTTGGTCTATATTAGTCATGATTCTGAGACATTTTTTTTTGGAATATAAAAAGTTTGTTTATCTTAGACGAGTTTACCCAGAGATTAATACCATACGATAATCTTTAGTGTGCGAACGCATAGTATGCTTTTGGGGCAGTCATAAAATCTGTCACTCTTTTAAGATGATGCAGGGCATAGATAAAGGGGGACATTTTATTTATTAATTTTTGGATGTGACTTTTTCTATTTAAATGCGTATTCCTATTCCTAAAAAGGTGGCAGTATCTACAGATTCCAATTTAGTTTGTTCAAATGTATATGAGATGTTTAAGATAGATTTTGGTATAGTTTGAATTGAATTCATTTAAGTTCTAGAATATGTATTTCAAGCTAGTTTATTATATATTTATTTGTTCTGTTTAATTTACTTTAATTTGAAAAAACAGGCCGTGAACAGGAGTTGATATGTTAATTAAAATATAACTTGATTAATTTAATGGTTTTACGATATTTGTTCGTTTATATAATAATAATAATTTAAAATAATACATCCATCCAGATTTCCGGCATAACGTAAAAATCAGAAACATCAAACATAGTTTACGAATATGTCGTAAGAGATTTTTAAAATAGTACGTAAATGTTTGATTGTTAATAACAAATAGCAATGTGATTAAATATTTTAATTGTTTATACATAAGAATATATTGCTAACAGTAGTGTCACATTCAAATAGATGTATTACTATTGCATGTTTAAATCCTTAAGATCCATTTAAAATTAATAATAATTTTCTTTATAAAATATAAAATGCTAGACAATTGACCGATAATCCCGATTACTTATCTAATATAGCATAAAAAAGAATTAGGTCAGTAAACGGCTTGCTATAGACTTGAGATAGGTCTAAATTATTATATAATAAGCACACTGTATACCCCAAAAAATTAAAATAACTTTTTATAATACCTTGGTGAAATCACACTTAAACTATCTGATCGAGATTTGGGGCTCAGCTGCGCCCACGAACCTTAATCCATTGCAAAGATCTCAAAACAAAGTCATTAAAGCCTTATTTCAATATCCCTATTCAATCACACACCAACTATTCATATATATATATATATGAAAAAACTAAATTATTTAATCTATCTCAATTGTACAAGTTCAATACATGCATGTAAATAAAAAATATAGTTACAAATTATGTCAAAAGTAATATAAAACTGTTTATAAAAGACAACCACAATTTCCGAACTAATAATAAAGTGTAACTATCAGCACCTAGAATCTCTATGGAAAAAAGACTGTACTGTTTGGAGGAGCACAACTGTTCAATGAGCCTAACAACATAAAGGAGTGTTAGAGTATAAATATGTTTCGGAATAGGCTGAAATTGTATTTGGAGTCAAGTACCGGTTAATTTGTGTATTATTTGTTATAACTGTAATATCTCATAGTAAATGAATGTAGATTCGTATGAGAATAAAGATCTTTAAACACATCAAACAAATTTGTCATAGGTATATTCAGGAAAAAGAAACCTTTTTTTTCTAAATCGTGTGTGTAGATAAATATAGAACAGTTGACTTTAAGGACAACGGATATTATCGAACAGTAAAATTATAACAAACGAAAGTGTTCCGTTTTCATTTTTACAATTAGAACATTTAATTTTACAAAATTACTGTCTGCGTCGGTTTTGGGCCCAGAAAGCGGAGCACAGTTTGGTTAATGACTGTATGTCTCTGTTTCACTTGGAGCGTGAATTGATAAATGAAGTACCGCCGGTGGTTTTCGCTGTGAGGATGTTTGAATTTACTACTAGAATATTGAAAAATCGAATAGAAGATTTTGTTGAGTTTGTGATTTAATATTTCTTATATTTATTACCCTTCTTATACAACAATGTTTTGTATCACAGCGGATATAATATGACATCATAAATGTAAGCACTTATAAGGCACCAACATAACAGTTCTATGTAGTAATTACGATTTGAGATAACATTTCTCAGGCCGAAATATTGACGTTTGTGTATATATTAATATATATTTTTTAACAAACATGTGTCATAGAAAAGATAAGTGAAATGCTCGTTGGAGTTATAAAATCTATTTTATATTAAATCTTACTTTTGACTAAACGTAAAAAGCGCCTTTTCTTTGCCACAATAAGCTCAATTAAGCTTGCAAAGATAGAGGTATATTGTTGAAGATAAAAATTCCATTCGCTTCGCTAAAAGTAGAGTAAAGAGAAATATAACACTTTCCACGTCAAATCATTGAAACAATACGCGATCTTGGCTCAAGATTACTACCCAGAAAAAAGGGTATTACACAGAAAGCGATACCGATACTCTCTCCGCATCGAATGAAATGACATTAGCGGTAACCAAACACAACAAAAAGAAATTCCGTTGACATTTGTAGCTAACGATCAGCCGGTAGATATAGCAGTGTCCCTCTCGTAGGTGGCGTGGAAAAAGAAAATACATCACATTGGAAATATATATATTTAACGTCAATCACAATCCGTTGTATAAATTGTATGTGGACAATTCTATATTGTGATTTCAACCTTATTTTATGCGGGCTGCATGTTTGGCTCTGTTAGTTTTTTAAATTATAATGAAATTGGTAGCAGTTGACTTTGCTAGTTGTGATTACACATCTGTGTATAATTACCTAATTATTTTGTATTTTTCTCGGTTCGGATCAATTTAATGTAAAAATGTAAGAGCTCTAAATACTCGTGATGTTAGAGTTAAAAACTCTTTGCTCTATTATTTTAGCGAGCGAGTCGCTCATTTATCATTTAATCTATACTCATCTCTGGAGATTAGACTCAATATTTAGAGTGTTGAACTTTAGATGACTTACCAAGAAAAAGTCAATGTTTAGAGATCTGTAAATGTATAAAAAGAGCAATGAAAGATTTTTGACGAAATCTTAACTACATATATTACAACTATTCAGCTGATCAGGCTAGATTGCCTCAACAAATGACATGAGCACTCATCAAGTAGTAAAACATGTAAAAACGTACATATTTCGTTCCTTGATTCTTACGCTCATCTGTATTCGAGCTTCTGGAGTATGTGTAGTTGTAGCAGTCTTGTATATGTCATAAAGCGATCAAAACTACAACTGTGAGTATCATAAACACTAATTTCCAAAAAATATATATATATATATTTTTATCTAACAGAATCTATCACGCAACACAGTCGTCCGTACTCACGCTCAGAACCGATGCGTTAAACAAGGCATCGTTGAACGCATTTATTTAAAACAGCAAATAATTCAGTGCGCGAATATAGTGCATTAATTTAAAAAGATGACGGTACATATCAATTGCTTTGTATAAACTTTAATGACCATAGTAATATTATAAACTCTTAAGTTTGTAAGTCTGATGGCACTTTCGGTAGTATCTCATTCTTGCGCTTGAGAGATCGTTCTCCATCCGGGATTAAAATTTATGTAATCAACATTTGTATTTGTTCTGTGTCTGGGTGTAATATATATATATATATATATTTATTTAAATATGTACATATTACACCCAAGTAATAGGTAATTGTGTCATCTCTACTCCCTTTTCTTTATATCTAATCTTTAGTTGTTTCTTATATTGCTATTTATCTCAGAGTCTGTTCAATGAAGAAGAAATATTACATATAAGATTATATTTTTGTCTTTAGGTAGATGTCTGTTACTTCCCGAAACACGTCGATTAATAAAATAAAACATAAGCAAGAATTTCTAAAAACTATTTATCAGCGATGTTGAAAACGGCGTCTAATAGACCCTAGGCTTACATTTGTCTAACTATATCAGAGCAATGCTAACATAGCCTTTAGAAGACATTATAAAGACATATAAAATAATGCAACCACCATGAGTGCGGCAATGACATTGATCTTGCGATGCCAAATAGCTGGTCGTGAAGGCAACAAACCGCAGTTAACTAAAATAAAACAAAAAAGTCACCTCAATAGCTTAGTGGTACAATATTTCTTTAGATGAAAGCCCTTCGTCCAATTTCCAGCTGAACTCGAGGCAACTTTCCAAAATTTGTTTATTGTTTTTCTTCACCGACAATTGAATCAAGTATCTAAGTGAACATCCATGTAAGTGCATGCGGCTATATCGTAATTCAAGTCACCAAAATAAAACTATATGATACTATAGTATCTTAGCTTAGTCTTTAATTTACAAACTAAATCATATTAAAACTCTTTTTTTCTATTCTCTCGGTTGGCGCATAGTAACTGATAGCATGGTAATTTAAAAACCTTTAAGCGACTTATCTCGGAGTTTTTTTAATATGTGATGGTATGTTATGTAAATTTATTTATTTATGTTTTCCTCTTGCTGGGTGATCCTGAACTACGCACTTTCCATGACTTAATACATTTCTTTGTATGACTTAATACTGTGTAAAAGTCTTGGCCTTTGTGTCACCACCGCATTACTCAGGAACATCAAGATGTATTACCATATAAATTTTCTTTGTTGGCGCACCAAATTCGCAGTCATTAACCTCCTGCGGTTTACAACTTCGATAACAAAATCATATTGTGCTTAATACAGAACAAAAAATAATGACAGCTTGACTAACTTAATATCAAAGAACTACTACAAAACGATTTTTTTTTCTTGCACCTATAGACAGCAAGGCAGGGTCTTGTTTGTTAGAGACTATATATACTTCCAAATTAGGCTGAAAGATGTTTAGTATGCATGGAGTAGATTCTTAATGACATTAAAATGTAATTGGCAAATACACGTATTTAAGACAGTTTTTTTTTATATTTTGTCAAAACATGACATAGTGTAATCAGGTCGTTTGTCAGGTGGGACTCAAACCTGCATCTTTCTCATATCAGAAAGATGCAGTATCAAGTATCGCGTGAGACTTAAGAATAATTCATCATTTTCTGTGCATAAAACCTCTCTTACTTACTAAACTTAGTTTAATGTTCGTATTATTATATAAAATCATTTGTTTCTTAAATGAAGTAAGTGCTTCACAATGAAACATAATTTTATAATTGGAACATAATCTTACATGACATCTTCGTCATTGGATTACAAATGCGTATGTGCGTCGAATTAAAAAATAATCAGTCACGATTGGAATGAGTTCAAACAGGTTGTGTGAGATCTATGGAACTATAAAAAGTGGATAGACCAAGACGAGACAGGAAGAGTAAACTGTTTGTTTTTAAATCTAAGCTCTGAACCCACGCGTAACTGTCAATTTGTTTCTTTTCTAAATATGCGAGAGACCACAAATTAAACTACTGACCTTAAAAGTTTACGAGCGACACTATAATAGTAATAAGTGAGACATACTTTAGAACTTCTAAACATTTTTATTCTGATATACATTAGAAGAATTACAACTTCAAAATACATTTTAAATAGATAGATTCGGATTTATGGGCCCGATGGCGCAGATGGTATTGATCCTACCTTACGCCAGGAGTCGATTTCCTGGTTGATATTTGTGTTTTTTCTGTGTCTGGGTGTTAAACATATGTTTTTAAGTATTATATCTGTGATTTATTTATTGCCTGATGTCCGTAACATAAGTGCTTTAAGCGACTTACCGCATTTTTTTAATACCTCGTAATATTTATGCTGTTATTATTTTAAATTAATTTAACTTCTGTCAAAATTTGTTTGTTTTCTTTTACATTGTTAAGTGCTATATAGCTATAACTCTTTTCAAATTTTGTTGCATTCCTATTATTGTTATTCATTAGTATTTTCATTTATTATATATTTTCATCATTTTGTATATATATTTACCATTACTATGTATTTTTTCTTTTACGCAATTATAGCACTGTCTCTTTTTTTAAAAAGCGTCATTTAATGATTAATATTTTAACGTTTGGTATTTATTAATTATGTAATTGTTGTGAAACACGCAACTGGAAAATGTAACAATTAATTAGTTATTTGTATTTAATATTATGTCACGTTATGTATTTATAAATTATATAGTTGTTGTTACACACGCCACTGGCAAATAAAACGATTAATTCGTTTGTTTATATTTTAAATTGTGTAATAGCAATAATTTATTTTGTATTTAATTGTGATGTATATGATAATGATAGATTTTTTTGCCTCGATAGTGACAATGATAGTTTTCGTAGTATTCCTTCTCTTGGATACGCTATTCATACAGTACTCAGATGTATCACGGAATTTTAACATAGTTCACATCACTGCCCAAAGTATTCCTGCTCATTACATATATATGCGTGCATCCTTTGACTGTAGGAATATTCACGCCTTTCTAATCTCAGAATCATTGTTAAACCTATGTTTTCCTTTATCTTCTTACACGGTTTCCGTCTTATAAGAAATGATCGCTCTTCTTCGAACATTTTTTATTGAGGTAGAAACTAATCAATCCAAGATACTACTAGAAGTCTACTACTGTCCTTCCTTATGGGTCAACTATTTCTCTAGTTTTGACTTCATCTTAGAAATATTCGTCTTTTCATACATTCATAAAATTATCATAGAAAATTTCATTGCAATACAAATTTGATGATTTATAAACGGTTACCCAACTTGCTAGGGTGGGCGCTAGACCATTCTACACGGGCACAACCCCCCCCCCCCCTCCTTATGTATATGTATAATATCTGTGCACCATGAAAGTGGACGTCCTGCGCTGCCTTTTTTTCGGAACAAGCATACAGTCCGCGTTTTTACAGCCTATAGACGCTCGTAATATTAAAAGCATGCGCAATGCCAACATTGTGACCTTGAAGATGTTATGTCACAATAACTAGTAATTCCACAACGTCTCCTCACCCTTTAAAACAGAAAACAGCAATGCGGGTGGAGGAAAATAGAATGCAAATAAGTTGATGAGCTACTACCACGGGTATGATGGCGCGGATGGTAGTGATTCTCTTTGGTTGCGCCTATAGTTTGTTGGTTCGATCCTCACCTAAGACAAACATTCATATTGTGTATTTGCTGAGAGTAGGGAGACCTGGAGGGCTGAAATACACTACAAATACCTGAAATACAGATACCTTAGTTTACCCCCCAATACACCCACACCGCACATTGCAATTTTTATAAATAATATTTAGTTTGCTTTAAGTTGATGGTAAATATGTATAACATTATTAATATTATTATTTGTGTATGTTCTATGTCGGGGTGCAAACACTGCTATTTGCCGGTACAAATAGATGAGAACTTATTTACGAATGGAGGAACTAAGGTACCATTAGAAAGGAAAATGTAAGGCAAACTGAAGTGAATTAGAGAAAACATTTTTGTAAAATTCCGGGACTCCAAGTATGGAAGAAATTATAAACTAATAAAGAAATATACAATGCTTTATACATCGTTAATAAATTACTTTGGGCAATAACAAATATGTGTAAATGCTGGAAACGAGTGTGTTTTTGATATGCAGTAATAATTTTAATTATAATGATGTATAATTACTATCGCTTTTTTAATTTTCCTATCATATACGCTCTTTTAATTTTGGAATTTCTAATCTGGCCCTTCCGGTATGTTTTCTTAGGTTGTTATATAAAAAGGTAGATGCTTATAATGGCTGAAGAAAGAAAAAATATATGTCCACTTCTCTATTCTAAACGAAAACGTCTATAAATAAGCATGTATCTGTATTCAACAGCCTGTCTTTATTGTACTTGGAAAGTACTTAATAGACCTTTCCGTTTGAATGTTTCCTTTTGACGGGCTCAATAACAGTGATAGCGATATGGTTGTGATCCTATCTAGTGATCCTATTGATATGATGAATATTTCTGTTTGTTCTGTGTCCGGGCGTTATTTTTACTTATTAAGTATTATATTTGTAATTCCTCTGTTGTTTAATATCCGTAACACAAGTGTTTACAGCTACTTATCTCGGAATTAGAACAAAGCAAGAGATGTTATGTGAATTTATTATTATTAAAAATGTCTTAAATATTAACTAAAAACATTCAACAATGTAGTGTGTTCAACAATAGTAGATTAACTTTTAAAATCAAGGCAATGCTAGTATTGAAATGTGCTTAAGTGTTATTTCAGTAAGTGGTCCAATTTGTTAAAGACTAAAGTGTATAATTTAATATAAAGAGAAAGAATATCAAAAAATACATTTAAGAATTGTTATCTAGACGCTAGAAGATTTTTGCATCGTCCCATTTACTCAGTGCTCAGTGTGAGTAAAATTTTGAAGAGGGTATTATTTAAAATGATCGATGATACATTAAATAAATTTCACAATAATCTATTTTAATATAAAGAGTATAACGCCAAGAGTATATTCCATACGTAAATATAATGAAAAAATAATTTGAAATACATTTTATAGTAGTGAAAGATAGATTATACAACATATTCCAAATTACGCTCATAACCATTTTTACTATCGACCATAGATCTATTTCAAGTGAAATAAATTATGTCTAGAGTATTCTTTTTCTTTTACAATTCAACGCATTTGTGGCTCAAAAAGAAAAAAAAGACGACAGCTCTCTCTAGCGTCAGTTGACGGCTACATAACCTTTTTCTTTTTATTTCACAACCTTGCCTGAAAATTAGCCTCGGCTCATCACAGATGGCGCTAACTGTAGTAACGCAGTTGTAAAAAATATCAAGAGATGGCGCTACGTGTCACAGATTTAAGCAAAAAGAATAAAAGTTGAGGTGAATGGCATCAGAATAGATCTTACCTGTCTAGATTTTAGTTGGCAGTGTTTGTTTTTTTTGTTGCTAGTTTACGATTCCGTAAGACTTTTTTGTGACTGGCTAATAGTGCTTTAGAAATGACTATTTGATAACGTTTGGTTTGCAGTTTTATAATGATTATAGCAATAAATTTTTATGGCAACTTTTTTGATCGTCTGCTTTGTTAAATGTATTAACTGTTTATTAGTTTTATTAAGACACAGTTTGTAAAGGGGTAATGAGTCCATCCAAAACTTGGAACGTCTCGATTTTAATTACTAGTCACTTTAAATATAGTATTTGTTTAATATGTATAGTATAAGTTACATAACTTGTATTTTAAATTATGTTATATACATAGGACACACATACGCCTACATTTTTCTAGTCTCATACTAAGGATTTATCGTTTGTTATAGAAAGTGGAAACAAGAAATATATTACAAGCCAGCAGATTTTTGGTGTAGATTTGTTAATCAAACTCGCAAAATCGTTGGAGTTTTCGATACAATATCTACATAGGTATCACACAGCTATTACGCTGTGTGAGTCCTTAAATCGGGTGTTTTAGGAAAAATATTGACATATCATTTTCTTATATTTTGTTTATTTACATCCCAATGTTACACTATAATTCATTTAAATAAATGCACTCATTAGTCGCTTAAATTTATACTGAACATGTTTTCTACTTCTTACGGGTTAAAATGAATACCAATTCTATAAATGGGAAAGCAACTAAGTCTCTCTGTTACGCTTTCACGAATTAACCGGTGAAACAATTTTGATGAAATTTGACATAAGAATGTAAATAAGTAATCCTGTTCCAATGGATATCCATAGAGAGGGACATAGCTTCCTATTGATCAAATGAAAGTTTTGGCCAAACTCTTTATAAAATTTATTCAGACAAAGGCGCGGGCGGTACGCTATTGCGGAATTAAAACTATTTTAATAATACATAATTATTACAGATACCGTAGTGAAAGTAACGGGTTTGATTGTAAAAAAAATCAGGTACAATCCAAGTTCCTTTTAAAATGTTACGTAACACACCGAAAACGTCCATCCATCATTCATTGACCAACTATAAAACTCTCAAGACTAAACTCTGTTCCTAAGGTTTAAGGTCAATATTTGCTCGAAAAAACGCCAAGGAATTTTAGTGTCTGAGTATTTAAAGAGCCTTATTATGGTGGTATAAGATTGTGTTTTGCCTGGTTTTTGTCCACACGAGAAAATGAAAGTCGTGAAAGTCATTCGTCGGGTTCTCGACGCATGTTGTTATGTAACCCGCCTACTAATTTAGTTATTCGGTGTGTGAGTATTTTTATGAACAAATCGATATCGAGATGTGGCTAGTATTGACACAATTGTTTATTGTATAAACAAAAAAACGACACATAACATGTTTCAAATTTGTCACCTTATCGATATAATACAGAAATTTAATAAATTTCAACAATATTCAAAATTATAAAAATAATACCTTTTACAATGATACTGAAAACTACTTTTAAACAGTTTCAAAGCACTGTTTATTTAAGTTTTAAGTTTAACATGAAAGGACTAATGCGAATAAGGGAAACAAGAAAGGTATGCCAAGATCGTAGCAAGTGGAGATCTATAGTCTCTACCTACTACAAACTAAATACTTACAAATAATTTAATTTACAAATATTGACAATTATATTTATTTTCATTAAAATACTTTATCATCAGCGTAGTCGTGATAAATAACATGCACAGAAGTAGGAACCGTTCTTTATTGTTGAAATCAGTATGAAGTCCCCATACAAAAGACATCAACGCAATACTTCATTAAATTATTATTATGTAATATTTTATTCTAATATATATAAAAGGCTACGTCTAATAAATGTCTGCTATAATTAAGTAAGAAGAAACGCGTTTTTTGTAAAAATTATGATTATATCTAGAAATAGTTATTATGCTAAAGCTGTGAAAACAAAAACAATTGAATCTGGTATTTGTAGTCACCAAAAACAAACGTACTATTAGTAATGTTAACTATTTATAACAAATTTGTCGCTGAAATACATTTTTACTTGTTACTCCTAAATGAAGGTACTGCATTTAATACATTTAATAATCGCTCAACATCCGGACCACATACCGAAGAGCATCCCAAATACATATATTTTATGTACAACGGGACGCACAATCAGGTCGCAGCGCGTGATAGCACGCGTGAAAGTTCCTACGTTTATAATTAACTTGTTCTTTATTTATTAAGGGATTTCTCATAGTTTATAATTGAAAAATTATTACCTCAAATGTCGTGTACTTTTATGTTAGACATTTAAAAATTTTAAATCGTCGAAATCGACTTCTTATTTAGTTTTTAGTACTTGTCTTATAATTATATGCAAGTTATTTGGAGTATATGTTAGACTCTTTAGACGGGTGGTATTTTTTTGTAATTACCATTTTAATTTTTTAAATATTTAATAGTATTATTCAGATTATAATATTTTTTTTAACAAATTAAAATGGATTTGAATTCATATATATTCATATAATTCATATATTATCATTAAAAGTAAATGTATAGTATAGCTATATATATGTATGTACAGCGTGTTAATTCATATAATTATGAATATTTCAATAAGTTTATATCAAACGCATTGAAATATTTGGGCACAAAATAAAAAAAATAATAAACTAGAAAACAATTTTCATGTTTTTCATTACACCAACTTAGTGCGTGGACCATACATTCTTAGGTTGTGCATGTGTGTGTAAGCGTGCCGCAGCAGGGTCAATGGCCGACTTTCTCGCGCCATCTTGGAATCAGTGATATAACTCGACTTAGGGTGTCTGGGTGACGTCACTTGAATGAAAGTGTCTTCACAGAGACTGAGCCTGAAAAGGACTTTTCGGATCGCCGAAATCTGAGCTTGAGGCTTTGCTTTACGAATTCTTGGATACCTAATGTTTATGTTGGTCATAATGTTTGTTATCCTTATTGCAAGTTATGTCAGATCTTAAGTCATCAAATACAAAGTTATCCTTCGTCATGTCAACGAAAAATTAAAGTACATAATAATACCAACAGTATTATAACTTTCTCATAGGGTCATATGATTATCAAATTGCGCATTACATTCTTTTACATTTTGAAACATTTTTAAAATATTTAGTTTAGAATTCTTTGATGGACTATTTAAAAAAAAAATTGTGACGGAAATTGAAAATTTATAATATTAATTTTGAGACACATATATTTTTTATTTGTTTATATTTTGAGTATTTATGTAAAACCATGAAAACTATAACACTGGTTGAATGCAATATAAACCATGTTCAAGAATTTGTTATTTGCAGTAGTAAAGAGTTTTCTCTGAACAAGATATTTTCATTAGTAGTTTTATACTTTTTACTATATCTTATCTTGTTTATAAAATAAATAGTGAAACATCGTCAACTATCTCAAATGTGTAGTATAACGTGTTTCTTTAGTGAGATAAATACATAACTTTTTTATATGGCGACTGCTTACCATTGCTTTGACCTAAAACTCAAACGGGATTTTCATAAAATATTGGTGTATATTTAATATATTTTGAATAATGATTCATTGATTATATATTATTTTATAATACTACTGTAACCAATACAATCAACATATACATTAAATTGTATAATAGAAATATCGCCTCCAAACCTGAAAATGAGGCTCTAATTTCATCACATTTGTCATTACAATTCGAAACGCACGATTTAAAATCAGCCTCTCCTCAGTTACTGTGTATTTCGCAACGTACAACCGGACACGCATTTTTCCCCGAAGCGAAAGTGGCGCATACTTGAAAGTTGAGAAAGTAACTCTTTTGGACGTACAGTCATTAAAGATAAACAATCATTTTCATTGGGTGGGCCTTTGGGAACTATTTTATTGGATTCCGTAACGGGATGAGAAAAGAGAAAATGTATATTTCTGGCGCTGACATCTGTCTTCCTGCGGGGTTTGCTTTATATGTATAAAATTTTGATTTTATACTTTTTTTTAAATTTATCATAAAGCGCATTTGCAAATGATTAAATTAGTTATACAATTAAAAGTAAAAAATTACCATGAAGGTTAGTGCATTATTTTTGCTTTAACGACAGTCTCAGATTAAGAATATTTAAAATGATCATCATATCTTGATCTCTCTTCGTTAAAATACTTTAAACTAATACATTTTTGCAATAGCTGTTTAATAGTATTTTATATAATATGAGTTAAATGAAAAAAGAGAGATGAAATCAAAAAAATTAATCTTTAATATTATTAACCAAGTATTTGTTACTACAAAAAAGTATCATACAATGTCGGAGAAATTTTTATAATGTTTTGTTATTCAGTGGCGCTTATGAAGGATATATAAACCTTTTTCTTAATTATCCTGTTTTTAAAATGACGTCTAGTGATATGATGTCATTTTAAAAACAATGTTTAAGTTATTGCATAGATAATCACGAAATAATTATCTATGCTATATTTAACCTACTATTTAATAATTTCTATAACTACTTAGTGTATCAAATATATAATAAGCCATATTTAACTGTACAATTAAAAGTACACACGCATGGCCGGTCAAATCGGAACAGCACCTGAAATAAATACGTTATAAAAAAAATGGAAACTTGTACACCTGCAACACACTTCCGTTACTGATTAATTTTCTTTACAAAACAGACCTTATTCGCTTACTAATAAAGCATACTATTGCATGCTTCAATGAAAACTTAAGACAATTTGAAAAGAAAATTTCCGATTGTGTCAACAAATAAAAGGACGTTTTAAATTCACACATTAAGGTCGAATTTACTTTGACATTTATGCGTGTGGTTGAGTTGTTTTGATATGTAAACAAAGCCTGGGCAAGTCTACTCGATCTTACTGTGTGAAAGCGAGGAGAAAGGCCGTATAGACGGTCCCGAATTCCGAAGGCGGTGAAAGAGGTTTTTTTACACTTGATGGTTGAATGCAGGTATATTTTAAAGGATATGTAGGAGTTTTCGCATTTTCGTACTTTGTTATACTAAATATATTAATAAACTGTTTTAGTTTTGGTTGAAGCTAATTATAGATATCATATGAATAAAATTACTAACATTCGGCATTTAAGCAATTTGATTCCAGTTCCAGAAACTAATTCGGAAGGAGGTATTTTCTTTTGTTACAAACAAATTACCAAAACTACTAACATATCGATATAAAGATACCTTTCGTTAAAGGGTACAAAGTAATATTTCAGAACTATTTATTATCAATCAATGTAATTCATACAGCGCAATAAAAAAAGAAACTCAAATGATTAGTTATCAAAAGTAAAAAATTTAAGTCTAAATCTTGTTTAATTCTATTTCATATATATGCAAGATTTGATTATTAGTATAATGTCGATTTAATAATTACATAGGAATAATGTAACTATGATAATATTATATTACTTATTTTACATATTCTATACGTAACTTTGCTTATAACATTAAGTTGATTATTAAATAAAGAATTGCTAATTATTTATGAAAATTATTTTGTTATAAAAAAGTCTTTGAATATGCATGCAAATAGTTGTATGTCTTAGTTTTAGACCATTTAAAACTGCCACTATTCATTATTTTTTTTCACATACTAATAATACTAATATTTTTGTGGTGTGCAAATGCTTATAATAATAAAACAAATGAAATCTTTTATAACAAAGAAGTTGTAAATAATAATAATTAGAACTCAAAAACTTTCATATTTTACCAGTGGAAAATAGTTTTAATACTTACAATGAATATTTAGATGAAAAAAATGTTAGTAATATAAACTTGTTAACAGGAATAAAAAAATATTTTATTATCAGACTATTTAAATATTAAAGTTTTGTAGATCTTTGAATAAAAATGTTGTATTTTCATGTTTTTAGATGTTTCTCAAAAATACCCTATTTTTGATAGTACAGACAACGATTTTTTCATGTATGTATGTACTTAAGTTTTGTTCCACCAAAATGTATGTTGATGTTAAATTAAAGAAATAGGATATGCACCATTAATAAAAACTAAACAGCTAGAATACCATAAGCAATTTTTCAAAATCCTGTTCTATTTTCGGATGTAAGTGGTCAATGATTTTAATAAATTCACGTTTTACATCCTTTTGTTCAGAACACGTACGTAGAAAGCAACGATCTCGAAAGTTCTCGAATAAAAACGGATATTTCATCATCCAAGTGTAAGAAAACAGTTGAAAAATACTACAAAAATGGTGACGAGTGAAAGTGTACACACACAAACGTTAATTTTCTTTGTGGGAGTAGAGAAAGTCTCGCGTCTTCGAGACTCAGAACAGAGCAAAGAATAGAGTATATTTAGACGTGCATACTTCGATATTTTGAAATAACTATAGATATACAATAGATCAAAAGTCAATAAATATTGGTTGAAATAAAATGTTTTTATCCCTAATATGGGTATTAAAGTGAATTTTGCTAATTCATTTCTCATTTGAAACTGTTGCCTTAATACAGGTGGTTCGTTGTTATAGTATATTTTGTAATATATTTTGTTACTATAGTATCCATCTTTATTTAGAAGTTTATTTAAATGTTGTCTCAAATTCTATTTGCAACCACTGGTATAAAATAAATAAGTGTAAACGATAACGCACCTTGGCCATTGTTTCTAACTCAATCCATAAGTCGTAATCCTTTATAGTTCAAAATGTTTATGAAATAGTAACTAGTTATATCTTTACAAGTCTATGAGCCTTTGATTTTAAATTATGGCAGTCAATTAATTTGTATTTTCTGTTATTTCTTACTTTCTGTTTATGTGTTTGTAATATTACTGCAAAAATATAACACGCACCCATAAAAAATATTTATTTTATATTCAGTACAGGAAATTATCCTTATATAGTCAAAATAAATAGAAGTACAGACCTAAGGTTTGGTATATTTAAACCGTGACATTAAGTACATAATTAATTTTAAACGTCACGCTCTGAACTTGAGATTATTTCTGCACCTTTTAAACAAAAAAAAATTTACACACAAGTGCCACTCTACTGCTCTCTGATTTCTTACATCCTCCTTGCAAAAGTGTGGGAGAGAAAGGCGTATACATACACAGTCGTATATACGCACTTGTCTATGTGTCCGTGAAGATGCTATGTGGTTTTTTACGCATTCTATTATATTGAAAACTAGTATAAAAGTGGGTTTGTCTGGTTTGTGACGCTTAGTTTTTAGTCACGTGTCGACAATGGTGCATGTTATGTTTTGCAGGTTGTCCCTATGCGGGGAGAAAGTTTTATTAGTGAATGATTCAATTAACTGTCATTGGTAATGATGCTTGAAACAAAATTCTATCAATTTTTAACTTACACCTGAATTTTCCAATAGCAGGCACGAACAGTAGTTTTTAAAAACTACCATAAATCTGATTTAATTTTAAGCAGTTTACGTAAACGTTGCTGTATTACTTTTTATTATTTATTAATTAACAGTCTCTAGATGTTGAATTAACGCCTAATTTTTTATTCCAAAGAATGTGGAGTATTTTAACACTGGTGTATAAAAAGTATTTTTGTATTAATTTTAAACAAATCAGTGTTTTGCGGTAACAATTTTTTTAATATTACAGACTAAAAAACTTCAATACTTTTTTATCGTTATCGTAATCTGTTCTAGATTTACTGTTGATTAATGGATGTTTTAAAACTTAGTATTCCCTTAATCAGTGATTAGATCTCATTATTGATTAAACCTTAAAGTTATTATCATAAGATCGAAAACAACGATTCATTCGTCTATGACTTGAAGTAGACTTGCAATGCGAAGGTTAGTCGTGAATAGAACCAGGTACTCTAAGAGGTGACTGAGGTATTAGAACCGATAGATGGCGGCATATCTACTGCGCAACAGTATTATCATCACGAAGCTACGCTCTATGATTTTAACTGTGCCTGCACAGCGTGGCAATTAAAAGCAAAATGTCCGGCATTCTTGCAAAGGCCCATATTCATCAGAGGACATTCGGCGGCTGGTATTATTATGATACTACCAACATCATTTATCACCAGTGTCATGTCTAACTGTTTAAGTACAACTGTTATCACATGTTCCTTTAACTTAATAACAGTGTTTTAAAGTGTTACAAATTACTTAAGCATACATTAGTTTGACTTTTTAATATTTTTTCCGCAGTTTTCCGCAATATTCAAGAGTTATAATTAGTAAAAAGAAAATGATAGTGATTTTTTAAATTATAACTTATAATTTTAGAGTGGCTTAGAAATTAAAGAAAAGTTTCTACAATTATTTTAAGAAGTAAATATCAATCGTGTAAGATATTGTCTACGGGTTGTGATAACCTCATACTAGATGGCGCTAGATGTTCCATAAGTATCTTATCTATCTTTTTGTTACATAGACAACAAGGAATAATATATTTCTTAATAAACTTCAACGAAGACGATTACACTTATATATTTTTTATTTTCGGATCCAAATAAAGTTTAAAAAAATGTATCTAAAAAGGTGCTGAAATATATAACAAAACGTTTTTAAATAAAATCTTTATTATTCATTTTTCTAATAAACCTACTCATACAGTCTTGAGAGAACTTAAGATTAAATAAATAATTATAATTATAAACACTTTGATTATTATTTAAACCCGTATGAATAACTATTTTCATACATCCAATTTTAAATGTTGCGCGTACCCTGACATTTCCAGCTTGTGTTATTTGTACAAAATCATATTAATAAAATTAAACATAAAAATTAAATGATAATAGTATTCTTAAATTACTTAACGAGAATGCACCATTTTATTCAGCACTTTTATTTTTTAAATTAATATAAAAGTTAAAGATCATTGGAAATTATTTAATCGTCATAATCATTATAATTAAATTAATAATTTATAAAAAAATAGAACGTTATTAAAGTTCCCTCATGCAATAAAAATCTTACGTACGCAGTAGTACATTAGTCTAATAAATATAAAATAAACTCCAGGTACTTTCAGTGTATTCTTATACGAATTGATTAAATTCAATTTTTTATATTATATAATCACTGATGCAATTTAATGTGTTTGTGCTTTTACTAGAGGGATAAGAATCAGTCATCATTTGCCGTGGAGAGTAGAATAGTACCTCTTTTTTCGCCGGGGGGGGGGGGAGTGAGGTATCACAACCGCCATATGGCGCTATATTCATTCGAAATTCTGTACCTTAAATGCTATTGACGTTGGTTGAGCTGTCATATCTCGTGGAGCTCTGCTCTGTGACTTGCATCGAACCTTCTTTTACTAAGAATTATGAGCAAAAATAAGACACACATGAAAATTGTTTCGCATTATTCCTATGTACGCATAATAATCCGAATGAAATTGTCATCTCTCACAAGGATATGAAGGGACCACTCTATATGTCCTATGTTTTAGGATAACAATGTTATTTCGGCATATTATTAACACAAATGTTATTTTAAATTAATGTATACCTGTAGAGTGTCGTACATGTACACACAGTTTGTTATAGTTTTTTTTTTATCTTAAAGCTAATATTGCTGTTTATGACGTTATCTGGGCTTTGTACGCTAAATCGTTGGCATCTTGTGCTATGTTTGATGACCTCGCGTACGGGTACGATGCTGATGGGGCGGTTGGCGACTGCCATTGTTGTGGTGACGATTGGAACCCAGCAATCTGTTACAGCAATACAATATTTAGTAACTTATAAGTAAGGTACATAATACATTGTTTTTAGGATATCAGATCATAACGTAAACATTCTCCTCTAAGAAAAAATGCATTTAGTTTTATTATTATGTTACCATGCCGTGTGGTCCCGGCAGAGTACCGTGAGGTACCGACAGAATAGAATAGTATCTCCCCTTTTACCAGGTGCCGCAAGAGGTGACTAAGGTATCAGAATCGACAGATGGTTTACCCATTTGAAACAGTGTAGCTCAAATGCACTGCGCTCTGCGATTACCAACACGCTTGCCCAGCGCGGCAATTATGGGCAAAAAACCTCCTTTTTTGGAGAGGCTTTTGTCCAGCAGTGGACTTTCAATGGCTGATATGATGAAATGTTAAGATAAGATCGATGAATGTAAAAGTAGTAGATTTTTTTGTTTTTTTTTTAAGAGTACAGGATTAAGTTCCTATTTATATATTTTTTTAACTATTTATTGAATTTGTTAAACTCACCTTTCCACTCAGATTATTAAGACCTCCTCCACTTAACAGCTTCTGAATACCTAAAGCTGCAGCAGCAAGGAATGCTAGCTTAGCCACGACCAAAGCCTTTGTCACCAGCAAAGTTAATCCACCGAACAAGAGACCGAGAACAGCGATGACCTTCACCCCAATGCCAGCAATTAGTGGTGTATATTTTTTGATTTTACCGCGGGCTGTAAACAAATAAATTTTTTATAGAAACCGTTCCAATTAAAATAATTAAGATTTATCGTTTATATGAAGACATGTTGTAGGCGATAGCAAATATACATCGTTTAATTAACATCCTTGACTACGCAAAATGTCGCAAAAAAATGAGATGTCTTTGTTATGATGCAATATTACTTACTGTCTAAATCACATAAGTTAGACAGTTTAATTAGAAATAAATGTGTTAAATACAGACTAGAAATTTTAATTTACATAATACTGGAAAGACTTCTACCACATCGTTAATGTGTCAATGCCACCTGAAAAACTGAACACGTTAAGAAAGTAATTATATTCACAATGAATAACGATGATTAATTACTATCTATTTGGCTATGGATGCGTTTCTTTGGCTAAAACTTAGGAGCAATTAAACTAAAGCGCATTTTTAAAATACGCTATTAAATCTTTATAAAGAAGAATTAATATGTAAACCATTGATAACGTTTTTGTCACTAGCAATCAAAGAATTAACGTCTTATTAACCAAAGCATTTTATTGTAACATCTTCTAAGTTTTACGTTTTGAAGACGTTAAAAGTCGTTAAATTTGGCGGGCCCGATGGCGCAGATTGTAGTGATCCTATTTGTGCCCCAAAGGCCGTGTCTTCCATTCCCACCCAAGACAAATATCTATATGATTTTGTGTTTGTACTGTGTCTGGGTATTGAATATCTTTATTTGAGTATTTTAATTGTGATTCCTCCGTTGTCTTATGTCCGTAACACATGTGCAATATCCGAATCAGGTCTATATTGTATTGTATTAAGTAAACATTCAGTTCAGTTTAAAATGTATGACCTTGTTAATACCTGGCAATGATTTAGACAGAGTAGATTATACAAATATTAGGCTTATATTATATTGTGATGTCTTTATAATGCTAGGCAACATTACAGACGAGGCTATTGACCTTTTACGTGTATGAAAGCATTGTATCATGCTGCGTCAATATCGTGCCAGCATTGATTACATTAGCTTGATTGGCACACGTTATAGTCGTTTGTTTGAATGTCAGGTTTTTTTCAGTTTTTCCGTCTTTATAATTATGACAATGCACTACACAGTGGCGTATTAACCGTGAAAAAATAAGGTGAATTTTTAGTAGATAAATTCCATTCCTTATTGATTTTATATATGACTCAAACTATTTTCCAGGATATATCTATTAAACTATTAAGACATTAATTTTAAAAGAAATTAGCAATGATGTCCCAATTTATTAATATTTCCTAACATTGAGATCTAGCGCCATCTTTTCGATGTTGGAGGTAATTTATTTATTGTCTGTAATGTTGCTCTTTTACAAGTATTACGTAATTGATATAGATAATGTTTTTAACCTTTAATAGGATTCATAGTGATTTGTAATTTTTAAGTTAAAGTTAGATGTCATGTAATTAAGATGCATTTTTTTAATTTTACAAGACTAATAAAAAACGCTGATGGCACAGATGGTAGCAATCTTATCTTATGCGCCAAGAGTCGTAGGTTCGATCCCCACCTAAGACAAAGATTTATATAATAATTTTCGTATTTGTTTTGCGTCTGGGTGTTAAAAGAAATATAATTTAAGTATTGTGTTTGTGATTCATGCAAAATCATATTTAGCAGCAACAAGTGTGTGTACCTATATAGAAAATGTTGGTAAAATGTACAAAGTATTAGTAACCGTTGTCACATATTATGTACGATCACAACATCACCTCGTAACCTTGACCGTCATTCAATCGGTTATGCGAGCTCGCGTAACGGGTCATAGAACTATAGCTTGATGACTTTCATTTCTAGACGCGATCTGAGTAGCAATCGCGCTAAGCGGACTCAACGTTTGTGGTTGTGGCTTGGTTCAATCGAGCTCTGGACCATTTTAAATAAACGGATCTTTTTACTGCTGTAATTATCTTTATTTATCTTAGTTAATAATAAAAAGGAACATGAACTTAAGACGTTTTGTCACTAGCAGTTATGAAGTTAACCTCTCATGATTTACCAAAGCCTGTTAATATTATATTGCTGTATTCTAACAGTTTTTAATATAGGTATTATTAAATAGACTGTTATTTCTTGGCATTACTTTTAAAAAACCAGATTTTGCAAGTCTTATCTATAAGAGATATGTTTTCAATTAACCGGGTTTTTTATAAAGGTATTCTATATTTTAAGGTTTGAAGTAGTTTTCTTTTTTCTTAAGAACTTTAATTAGGTTATTTATGAAGAAAATAGTATTTGACAATGAATCAGCACTCGGAAATATTTAATTAAAGACAAAAGAAAATCTGCGGCAGATTACATAAAACTGGGTGGTATTGAACTTTAAAAAACAGCGTAGTTCTTTATAACATCTTTTAAATTCTTTATGTTTGATCCCAATTGAAGAGTTGTTTTTATTTAAATGGACCCAAAACAGTGGTAGTCAAAACTGTAATTGGACAACTAGAAAAGGGGGCTTGCTGCTCTAACGTGAATACGCCTGCGTTTCACATAAATATGTCTACGCAACTGATATAAAATATTCTGTGCATTTTTATTTTATTGAAGGTTTTGTTTTTGTTTGTTTTTAATCGGCATTACAGTAGCAAAATTCCCCCTTTCTCTGGAGGTTTATGACCACTAGTAAATTTCTAATAGCTGATATGATAACGATGTTGATAACATCGGCATGTTTAAATAAATATAGACACATCATTTCAATTTACTTGTACAGATCTCTTACCTTCCTCGAAAGTCCTCGCAGCTTCTCTCAATTCACCGGGCTCGAATTTAACATTTATCTTATCTTGTCCAGAAGCATCTCTGAAGAAAAACACAACTATCAATAAAATATAAATAAAACAAATTGGTGATTTTAATTAATAGACCAGACTAGCAGCTATACTAGTCACTTCATTACACCTCCCGCCTTTTAAACCAAAACATAATTCTACTGGTTATAAGAAAGGTAATTTATATTTAAATATCATAGTTTATTTAACTCCAAAAAGACTAAAAACGTTTACTGTCGACTCATCGCACAGGAAATTTAAATAAACCGCGTCTAACAGCAGTTAAAAAGAAGTTTTATTATGATATATCTTCATAGTTGTTACGGTAATTTGGTAAAAATTACTGACTAGAGTGGAAAATATTTTTTTCATTAGACTTGGTCGACAAACCAGCATGTAGTCCGCGTTATAGTAAGCGTCACCGCAGCCTATAGACGACATAATATCGTAATGATATCACAGAAAAATGAACACTACTCTTTGGTGGTAGAAATAGGTGAAAGTGAGGTACCAATGCAGACAACCTTTATATGACGTCAATCACATGTAAAGGTTTTTAACTCCTGTTTTTTTCTTCTCTCCCTAATTTCATTAGCAACTTGCATGTCTTCTTCTTTTAGTTGCAGTGACTGAATTTTATTTTCATGCGTTATAAATTTCAAATTCTATTATCATTGTATTAGCAATGCACGAGAGATCTGTAACAGCACAATTTGCTGCCTGCATTCAGCGTAAGTCTATGGTTCTAATAGATTCTATTAAACTTCAATCGTTATTTGATATTAATGAGGTGGAACGAAAAGTTACCTATAAAGGTTTCCTTTGTCGTTGCAACGCACGGAACTGAAAAATAAACGCAATAGCGAGAAGTAATTCCTAACAGTGACAGTATTTAATGTTTTACATTCCTTATTGTTAGCTAGATAATATTCAATGAAATTAATTCAACGCGTGAAAACAAATAAACACACTTATTCAGACTAGACTAATTAATGATACTATCTTTGTATAAAGAGAGAAAACATTAACACGCAAGCAGATTATGACTTTCACTAAACACTAAGGTAAATTAACCGTTGACATTTACTGCGAAGTGATGTGACAGACACATTAAGAGTAACTATTTAAAGGGACTTCTTGACATAGTCGCGTAATAGTCTATTTGTTCAAAAAAATACAGATAGCGGCTGAGATATATATATGTATAAATATACAAAAAGCTTGTTTGAGTAGATTATATAAGTTAGATCTGTCAAATATTCTCAATTGTAAATGAATTCTATATATTCCAAGCGTTGGCTTAAAATGAGTTGAAATTTTTTGATAGATTTGTACAGCTGTTTAGCCTTATACGATAAATAGCTCATAACTCATGATTTAATATATTTTTAGATTTATTTTAAGACCACTATGAACTGAATTTTAGAGAATAAAAATTATATAGAGATTCAGAATAATAAAAAAACAATTTAAAAGGAAATCACAGTTTCACTAAATGTCATCTCATTAATAGTTAAAAATAATGTTTTGTGTACATCGCTGTTTTATACAATAAACAGCATTATAGGTCTGAAACTTCTTAGTTAAAAGGAAGAATTTTTTTTTTTACATTTTCGCGGCCTCTACTCTTAATAAAATCTTTTTTTAACGGCTTTAAAATGCGGTTTACTACGTTTTTTGAATTTTTTGTTTGTTTCATGATGACTTTCATGACAAATGATGTTGCGTCAGTATTCCAAAAGTTTTTAATTCCTATGTGAACTTCACGCATTTCTATTTTCGTCTTTTTTAATTTTGTATGTGCATTCCCGCCCAAACAGTGAGTGCTGACGGTATTTTGCAATCTTACAGTGCTGCGATGTTGGCCTTAGTATTTGAACAAATGTAAAATAAGTAACAAAAAATGTAAGCGTGTTTCAAGGTATAGTTTATAAATAAAGAATGTCAAACAGTCATTTATAAAAATAATTAATAAGTAACCAATGTATTAATGCTGTGTTTTTATGTAAATATCTATTCAAAAATCCAAATATTTTGATCAAATTTATTGTAGATTAGGTGTTTTTTTTTAATATTATACTAGATTATACAAATTGGATATTTTTAGTTAAACTAGCTAGTAGTTAGTTCTTACATATGTGATTATGTTTTTGTAATGTGTCAAGCAATAATTTATTACGATTTTGAGTATTTAAGTGTAATCTGATATAAACCCCAATATTGACTGGTGATTTTGAAGATATTTTACTCGATTCACATTTTCCTATCCTATTAATAACCATTAAAATGTTTGACTAGATATTGTATGAGTAATAATAGAGTACCAAGATAGTATAAATTATTCAGATACGCAACTGTATGGCATGAATTGAACAGCTGCCGAAGCAAGCCTACAACACGCCACTTAATGGTATATTAGTGTTACATACTTAGCATTGTTCCTGTAGTTGAAAACATTAGAAAGCGAAACTTGTATTTGTTACTCGTTAAGAAAAATTCAGAGGATTGTACATTTTTTTTTTTAATCAATATAACAAACAGTTAAAGTTAGAAAATACAGGCTTTTACAGGAATAGTACCAGATATCGTAAAAGGCGATTGTGACGCTGGTAAATGGCAGCATATACATCTTAAATAATTGCTTACATACAACAGGGCAATAACGGATCAAATGACCGACCCGATGGTGCATATGGGCCGTATATTTGTTCCATCCCCTACCAGGAGAAATATTATATTTGTTTGTGTTCTGTTTCTGGGTGTTAAATATATGTATATTAATATTATTAAGTATATTTGTGGTTCCTCTGTTGTCTGGCGTCCATAATACAATTTTAAGTGACTTATCACGAGGTCAGGTCAATGAATTTAGTTGAAATTTATTATTATTATGAACGTAGCGTAATACAAACTATGACTAATAGTTATTATGGAGATGAAGATGTATACTCTATATTTTTAATGTAGCTAATTGTAATCAGACCAGCAGACTAATTATATATTTCTCACCGTCACCATTTTGTGTCGATAGCTGTGCTCATAAAGCTATGTTTTACTGACCAGGGTGAGAGAGGTAGAGAAATTGATAACAAGATCTATATTTTAAAGTTCGTTAGGTGCGACTCATATAATTCTAAAAAAGACGACAGTACTCTCTTATATTTTCTAAAACGATAAAAAATTATCGTTCTTATATAATCGTCCATAAATTTTATATTTATGGACGATTATATGGACGATATTTTTACAGCCATTTTATTCTTGAAATAGAAAAATAATTTACCAATTATTGCAACAAACTGTAAATTATAGTTTTTATAGTATTGTTTTCTTATTTACCTCTATTAATGATAAGTGTGAATGACACTCCAGAAAAGAGACAATACATTTTTCTATTGCTAAATATTTAAAACTTACTTAAATATTGCAAGCAAAGACACGGAAAAACAAATCAAAACATAATTATTCCGAGAATAATCTAAACCAAATTTTGGCATGATCAAAATTGAACCTGTGACCTGTGTGTCATTATGTCGTCGACCAACAAGGTTCTTACTCGTTTGGTTATAAGCAATTAAAGCATGTCTTTAGAACATAGATAAAATAATAACTTACTTTTCGATAGCCACCCCAGAGAACAGTTCTATTCTTCCATCGTCGTCATTGCCTCCTGGAGCAGCACAGCAGCCTACAACAGCTACGACAAGGAACGTACACAACACTTTCATTGTTAAGTAATTTCAAATTATTTTTCTTGTCTCAAATAAATTGATCTTTCCCGGTTTGAGGTTGAGGATGAAGTGAGGAGTTCTAGGGACGAACAAGCCTTTATATTGGGCGAAGGAAGACAAATGTATTGAAGGCAAAGGTTCCAAACAAACTCAGTTCCGTGAATAGGCGACGCGTGGTGTTTTGATACTTTTAATATTTTATTAAGTCAAATATGTTTTTGTAATACCAACATTACAACCAATGTTAATCAGGTCAAAACTAACATAAGCAAAGAAAAAAACTTAATATTTATTCTGTGGTTTAACGAAGGGAGTAGTTTTTGACATATGATGTTAATTTTAGAATGAAGTGTGACTATTTCCTATTTGTAATCGTGTGTTTAACATCCACTGAAATGATATTATTTTTCTTGTGAAATTATTTTTTAATCTTTTAGATATTTAATGATGAAATATCAATTGATTTAAGATGTGAATAATAGTTTAAAAGCAATAATATAAAACTTAGATTTTTATAGTGTTAGTTTTTTGTATTGCTTATTAGTTTTCATTCTAAGTTATGTCAAAAATTGGGGAGAAACATGAAAGAAAAGTAGACGTGCTATGTTACCCTGAATAAAATTGCCGTATATTTATGATGTGTGCTATGTAAAGTTTTATAATGGAATTAAGGAATATCTTCAATGTTTGTATGTACTCTTTTTTATAAAAGTATCAAAACGTTCAGTCGTTGTATTAGAACTTAAGCGCTCATTCATACATTTCAGATGCGTAAGCGCCTATCAGCAGTGGCTCAACAATACTACCGCAACAAAACCAAAGACAAAACAAGTATATAACACTGCGAATGTATACCGTATTACGTTACATTAGAGGCTATATTTTTCCTCATTTAATAGATTAAGTAATAGTATTTTCATATATGACACACATTTATTTTTTAAATTGAGTTACGTTTGGGTTTTTCTATGTTCGGAAAACTTTCTTTCATATTTTAAATTAAGTGCTGGTGTAGAAATTATTTTGGATTCTATTATTTTAATATGTCCAAAATAGTGGAATACCAAAAATGATGAAGTTTTTTTAAGCAAAACCGAGCGTAATCCTCTGTCAGTAAATAATATTACTTAAAAAATTAGGCTGTTTATATCATAAGTAAATAGAATTGTACTTTTAAAACATTATTGCAATACTGTCGTATTAAGAAGGTCTTCAAGCAATTAACACGTTGTTTAATATTTTAAATAAATAGGTATATAATTATTATTAACATGGTTAATATAATTATTATGATTATAATATCAATTATAAAGGTTGATTAGAAATTGTTACATGGATCTTTTCTGTAAGAAAATATTTACGATTATTTTCTTTTTTGTGTGAGTTCTCTTAATTAGTATTTTTTTAAATAACCTACTTTATAATAACATAACTAATATAATCAACTTTAAAGTATTTTTTGGTTGTATGCAGAATTTTTATTATATTTTGTTATCACAAAATATAAACTAAGAAATGTAAGTACTTCTGACATCGATGTCAATATATAACATTAAATATCGCCAGTGTCACTTGGCAAGGATTTTGTTTGAACATTCCGTGTCAATTGCTTTT
Organism: Heortia vitessoides; assembly: GCA_020976665.1. Lineage (NCBI taxonomy): Eukaryota > Metazoa > Arthropoda > Insecta > Lepidoptera > Crambidae > Heortia > Heortia vitessoides. Next base: position 5,046,363 of record JACJUM010003317.1, on the reverse strand, counting down.
GAATATAAATTTTATGAAGTGCTTTCACGATTGTTTCCTTATATACTGCGGGTTTCTTTTTATTCTATAGTTGGTTGTCTTTTATTTATAATATAAGTATAACCTTAAAAATCTCTTTATTTGGACTCAGCAGAAGAACTTTTAAATCGTCAATCAAACTAAAGACGTCTCTCTAAAAATTCATTAAATTAAAGACATAAAACGTAAAATGTTGTTAAATGATTTAAAAAATCGATAATACAATTGGAATGATTTATGATCGCATGATTAGATTTTGTCACAAAAGTAAGGAAGTTGACGAAATAGATCATTAAGTTCAGAATAGTCTGATTCAAGTCTTAAAACTGATACATGTGCACATGCTTGTTTTTTTAATACATTTGTAAAGATATTCCAAGCATTGTTCACTCAACTTTTTAATTACGACAAGCAGTTAGGACATATATCAAAAAGTCAGTAATTTTTCATAGGTGTCATAATGATCAAATTGACTTAAAATATATAAGAACATTTATTCAAAAAATATATATATAAACCGAATAAAAAAAATCTGGTGCGGTTTGTTATGACAAATAAATAAAAGCCAAATATATAAACCGGTATAAAGATTAGATAATTCTCATTAAATTAGATATTATTACTTATATATCTTAGGAAGACCAAAAGTAATTCAATTTTTGTAAAAAAAACAAAGCAGCAGAAGCAAATTTAATATAATCACCAATAGCAAAAACTTAAATATTTAAGTACTAAGTTTCTATAATTATATATAATTATATTTTATATAATTTTATATAATTATATTTTATATAATTTTATATAATTATATTTTATATAATTTTA
>JACJUM010003317.1:4912288-5045510 GCA_020976665.1 Heortia vitessoides | reverse complement strand
AATTATATTTTATATAATTTTATATAATTATATTTTATATAATTTTAGATAATTATATTTTACATAATTTTATATAATTATATTTTCTATAATATAATTCAATACAACCTGTTTGGTTACATTTTGACGAGTATGACACGCATAATATTATATTTTCTAAAAATAATGACTGTAAATCAATCAACTAAACGATTAAAGACCAGATAGTCAATTTAAAACTCTCTCTCTCTTTAAATAATCGTATACAGACTACATAGCTTGGTTTAAACGAGTCCACAATTTATGAAACTTAAGGTGAAATCTTGACTCAAAAGTTGATTTGTCCAGACGATCCCGTACAAATGTGTCAAGGTCCCCTAACTTTCTCTAAACTTGGACCCGAGTTCTTTGCACCCACCTCCCAAGGTCATACTTATAACAATATCTTAGGTACTTTCTATTTGAAGTTAATGCAGTCTATGGAAAATATTAAGATTAACTTGTGGTTATACATATAATGTTTTTTTTTATTACAACCTAGCGGCAAGACCAGACTTCATCGAAGTATAAAGTAATTTTTAATCCCATTGATCCATTTACATACCATTAAAAATTAATCTTGTTTTTAGGTCTCTAACCCATGATCGATTCATGGGAAATTGATAATGTATCAATTCATTCATATAATGTACAGGATAATGTATCAATCAGCCGTTGGTACCGGCAGATACCTCTTGTACCAGGTGTCGTAAGACTGAGGTATCGGTACCGATCGGTACTGAAATACAAAAGGGTGGGGATGGGCAGCTGCATTCCCGTCGCGAAACTACGCTCTCCGACTGATACTACGCTTACAAGTTAAGGGAGTTAAGGGAGGCCTATGTTTAACAAAGGGTATTTACAGCTGCTCTAAAGAATATGTCAATTACATAAAAAAATAACCAATTTACTACAGTCACTTTAAAGTCATGCGCGTTCATACATTTCGGTGGCCAGCAGAGGAAGACAAAATACGATAAAGGATAATTTTTCTGAAAATTTTCGACTTTTACATATAGAGTAAAGCCCTCAAGAAGCCCTTTAAACATGGTACAAAATGTAATGTTGATATCAAATTAACATAATTCGACTATTTTGACATTTTTAGATACATTTTAAGTCAATTAATTTAAATATTTTATTACCAGAGTTATTTATCCTCTGGTATATATAAATTAAGAATAACCAATGAAATTTATATTTATCTGGTTTATACATATGAATTTATAAAAAAACTACAAATTCTCATTCCTGTTACTCGTTATGAATTTGCTAATCTGTTTTATTTTATAAGGCAAATTAATACTAACATTAATTTAAGAAAAAAAAATTTGCTAATACCTGTTAATTGATTTTATTTGATAGTTAAAATAAACGTATTATTATTATTATTATAGATTATTAAAAAGAGAGCCATGAACTACTTAAAATATTAATACACTACACCAAATGGTATATATATAATATATGATATGGTATAATGGTATAGCTGGTATAGATTCAGACATTTATTTTTTTATTCGAAATTTTTAGGTTTACTATATTATGATGAGATAGCACGTAATATTACGCAATAACCGTTCCTACATGTTAGGTCATTAGATCGTTGGGTATAAAATATTTATAGAGAATTACAACATTGAAGTGACCTTCAAATTTATAGATACTTTCTCTTTTATGATACTATCCTTTTTAATTACAAACTCTATCCTATGATGCTAGTTTCATCATATCAGCCGTAAGTTGGCTATTGTTGAAAAAAAAGTCCTCCAAAAATATGGGGGTAATATCGGATATTTCCCTACATTGGTTCACCGTGTGGCGTAGTGGCAATATTATATAGTCGTAGTATATTAGTACATATGATATATATTTTTGTAGTTTCATCATCATATCAGCCATTAAAAGTCGGTTGGTCATAGACCTCCCCAAAAAGGGGGATATGCTGTCCATAATTGCTGCACTGGGCAAGCGTGTTGGCAATTGCAGAGCGTAGCTATCGCGACGGGGATGCTGCTGCCCATCCACGTCCTGTGTATTTTAGCTGCACTGTTTCGTATGGATATACCACCATCTGTCGGTTCTGGTACCTGAGTCGACTCTTACGACACTTGGTATTGGGAGGTACTATTCTACTCTGCCGGTACCTCACGGCTAAGTAAGATACTAGCAGAGTAGAAGTTAATCACGTTGTAGTTTATATTAAGGGAATTCCTAAATCTTTTTATGTAAACATTTATCTTGTTACAGTAATGACGTAAAGTATTTTCTGCTATGAACTTTAAATAGACAAACACTCTTTAGTAAATAGTTTATGAAACAAAAGACGTATATTAAAAATAATCTGACAAAAAGTGACATCTCGATCCAAACGAAATCAAAATGTGATTAAAAATATCCAATAAAAAGCTGGCTAAAACACAAAAAATGTCACAAAACATATCCTAAATAAAATGTCTATCAACAGAGGAAGTTAAAAAAGGTATATAACCAAATTTTAGCATCAAGAAGAATGGGCAAGAGGAGACGTAGAGTTTTCCCGAGAAGAAAGCGATCTGTATTCAGCAGACCGAATCCAAGAAAAAGAAAGATGATGATAAGGCAAAGACGAATGAGGGCGTTCTTTCACAAGCACAATCCCAAGATGTTCCTGGCTAAAGGTGTGAGGAAAATGGTTGGAGGGATATACACAATGTCGGATAAAGTTCGGGACAAGATAGCTGAAAGCACGCTGGCCTTAGACAATCCTTTTAGCGCCCAATTTTACGAAGATCGATGTGTAATACAATAGTGTGCCGTTACAATATACTCATTGCATTATAAAATGTCTTTATTTTATACTAGACTAGTGACCCGCCCCAGCTTCGTACGGGTGCAATGAGGATAAAAATGGTGATAGTGGGTTATCTCTGAGAGATGAATATCACGGACTCTTATAGATTTTTTAAGGTGTAGGTACAGTATATTGTATTGATCCTATCTCGATGGGTTCAGCCAGCGTTTGCAATGTAATCGCAAAAAAGTGTTTATTTATGACATCACATTGGAGACCTTGAAAATCATGAGTATTTCTCTATTATATTATGTACGTATCATTCATATAAACCGTTATCTTGGATCATATATATAAACATTTATAAAATAACCACATCATATTTTTTTCGTAGTTTAAAGATCTAAGCATACATAGAGATAGACAAACAGTGGAAAGCGACTTTGTTTTATGCATATAGTGATTTCAACAAAACTCTCTTACGCATTCATCATCTCCATCATTTGCAGCTATAGAGTGTCCACTGCTGAACATAGATCTCCTCAATAAAGGGGAAAATTTTCCCTTAATTGCCGCGCTGGGCAGGCGGTGATGGCAATCGCTGAGGCTTTGCTGGCTGTGCAGATGGATATACCCCCATCTGTCGGTTCCAGTACTTTACAGTCGGTATAGTGGCAGGTATTATTCTACTTTATATTCTTAATATTATTAGATCAGATCGACAAACAAGCATATAGTCCGCGTGAAAGTAAGTGTCATTGTAGACGATAGACGCTTGTAATTTCGCAAGGATATCACTAACGCGTTGCTAATCTTGTGACTTAAGGATGCCACATTGCCCGGTAAATTCACTGCCTCCTTGTTCAAAATTAAATACTTTGTTTACGTCTTATTCACAGTCTTCATTTTTGCACATAGGTAACATAAAATTACTTTATTTTTATGTCCAGTAATAAGATCTCTTCGGGGTGGCAAACTTTAGGTGAGACACTTGGAACTAGGTTTCCCCTAGAGATTTCTAGTAAGCCCGGTTATATATGGCGCTTGCATTTATCGCGATCCTATGGTTCTAGTCCGATTGGAAATTCACCTTGCAGATGGACACTATTTAACTCACTGGTGCGTAGTCATCATTCGGGAACTTTATCTTCATTTATTGCAGAATCTATGGTACGTAAGTTACCATATGTTATGGTATGCTGCAGGTGTTCTTCTGAAAACATGGATTTCATCTCTACAAAGAAAAATAATTGAAGATTTTATTTCCAGTAGATCAAATTTACATTAAATTGACTAAGTACTCTGATTTATAAATGTTACCCAAACTTATTGTAACCTGTTTAATACGAGTACAACGAAGGACGGGCCCAATGGCTCAGATGGTAGTTGTCCCGACTTAAGCACCATGGATCGTGGGTTCGATCCTTACCCAGGACATACATTTAAAATATAATTATTTGTGTTTGTATATAACATATAAATATTATATATGTGATACACTAGTGCTTTAAGTGACATATTTCCTAGTCAGGTCAATGTATATGTTCAGCAGTGTATGAAGATGATAAATATAAATGAGATATACGGTATAAGTATACGGCTTTCCGATATTAAATATGTGAGAACACAGATGATGAGAATATGTGCTAATGTTTTTAAATTAACGTGGATCATTGATTCAGTTGACATTAGAATTTAAATAATTCTGTAATTGCCCTTATACTGCTGTGAGATTTCTTCTCGCTGGGAGAGTTGGGAAATATGTTGGCTTATCACATATTTTTTATTCTCGCAACTGACTTTGAAATGATAAAGAAAATAATTTGGTATATTTTTATTTATCTTTGGTTTTACAATTTATTATTACTTTAATAACTAAAAAAAATAATTTGTATAAAATAATAATTTACAGATTAATTGCGTTATAAATTATAATAGTTCTAAAACTACCTATTATTAAGCTAGTATTTTATAAATAAATGCATCTGCGGTATTAGAAAATTCTTCAATTAATAAAAAGAGACAAGCTTTCTAACATTAAAATCAATTAAACTACTGATACATATTTTATTTTTCATGAAGTAGAGCAGTGTATTTTCAACTTTGTACTGAATCTTTATAATGTAGAAAATAATGTTTAAATTGTACTAAGCAGTGCGGCAAATTAATATTGTAATTAAACATTCAGCGATGATAACTGACTATTTTCGAGAGGTGGTGATAGTCATTCATTAAAAGATTTAGTGCTATTAAAGAACTTATGTCTACAGAATGCGACACGAAGTTTATCGGAGAGGACTTTACAGTGAGCGTCGGAGTTGAATGATTAATGAAGGTTTGTGACCTTCACATACATTTATAAAATTTATTTTTGTATAATTTTTCTTCACGTGTCATATTCGACCTCTCTGACAAGAGCTGGTACAAAATCTCCTCTTCTATAGTGTTCGTCATAGTACACATGATCCTCACTTTTTGATGGGACTTGGATGATTTCTACTTGGGTCTTCGTATCATCTTTTCTATTCTGATAATGGTGGGAGTGGTCAAACATGCCTTTGAGGCTGAGAACTGATGCCATCACAGTTGAGAAGAAGCCCATCATGAGACCTGGAAGAAAGGAGTTATAATTATTATATTCGCTATCATGTTCATTACATTAACTTATCAATTGTATTACTAAATATGCTTTTCCTGTCTCTCTCATTAAATAAAGGTTTAATAAATAGTATGTAAATCTTCATATTTATAAGACTGAATCCTTATTTATTACTGGATGGTTTTGATATTGGGTACGGTATGGACTAATTTTTGATTTCTTTGTTATTATTTTCCGAAAAAGGTTCATATGAACGAAAATCTTAAACTTAAGAACGCAACTTAGCAGTATTTCCAATGTAACCTCATAACGTCTGAAACAACTGTCAAAGTGCAATTGATAGAATGCGCTCATCAAATATAGCATTAGAATTTCAATTTATTATTTATTTATTACAGTGGGCAGAACATGGTCAGTTCGTTAACAATAAAGCAATTTGATTCTTTTATTTTAAAGATATTTCGTAAATACCCTTATTATTTAAATTATTCAAAAGTATCAATACACATATATAAAATTTAAGTATAATTCCAATTAATCTCATTGCATATAGATGTATACACGGTACAGATAACAAAATAATTACTTTTGAATTTTTGTTAGTTTGAGGTAATCTCCGATGTGGCTGGATTTTGATGATATTTTAATTGGCAGATAGCTTATATAACAAGGAATAATTTAGGCTTTAAAACATCATGCTACAACTGATAAGAGCGAAGCATCGATCGAAACATAAACCTCTTTAGGAGAATACGTTGCCAAAAGTCAATATTCTTCGTCAAACATATATTACTAGAAAAACGATTAATGATTAGCTGAACACTTAGACATTTCTTACCTTTAGCTGATAGAAATGCCAGCGCCTTTAAAGCAATTGGTATTAATAAACTTTTCGCAGCCAATAATCCCAGGATGAGAGGTAGCATGTACTTCTTATGCATTTTATTTTTATTACCTCCTCGATTCTTCTTTCCTTTTTTAATTAACTTGAAGATGCATTTCTTACTTTTCTTTGCTTTTCTTCTTAATTTCTTCTTGGCTTTATTTATCTTTTTCTTTATTTTCTTGCTTCTTTGTTGTGGTGGTGGATTAGTTGGGTTGTCGGGTTGAGTTGACTTTGGTGTGTTTTTCATTGCTCGCGATTCAACCGAAGAGGTTTGAGAGTCTGAAATGGTATGATGTTCTTTTTTATGGTAGCCTTGTGAAAAATTATACAAAAAATACCTATTTCTTGTTTGTAATTTTTTTCCAGCTATTATTTATTATAAATACAAATGTATCTAACGATATAACAAAAGGGTTAGTTTGTCTGTTAACTCTGACTTCACTGTTGGTCTAAATTAAAAGAAATTTCCAATATTTTGTCCTAGAAAGTTTACGGGACTGCAACAAATAATATATGATATAAATCACGGTCAAAAATCGAATTATTATATTTTATTATAACCACCGGAAATAAAAGTATCTGTTTCCTCTAAGCAGTATTACCCCGCTATTTTCACGGCGTGGTTATGACCTTTGACTAATCTTTATTCAACCATATGTTTTGAATGAGTTTAGATATAGAATCGTTTAATACCCCCGTAGGATCATCTGAATCCGTATACTGGTCTTACTAAAATAGTTACTCAATGTAAAATAATTACAATAACTCAGTAAATGATTTAAGCATTTACTAGGTTTTCAAACAGTGGCTGTCCTATGGGTAATATGATAATAATGATAAAACTGTTGAATTCTATTTATCATGTAGTACCAAGTAAACTAGGTGTCTAGAAAGTATATGAATCATATTTATACTGTCATATTACGTACGCCGTAATCTGTTATTGATTTATTGTTAGTATACAATTTTAGACTTTTTGACATAATTGTCAAAATTCTGGCAAAGATCACATAAATCATTAAATTTCAAGGTTCTTGTTCAAGAATAAAGGTAAGCTAAAATAATTACCCTTTGTATGTATCGAAATTTCCATAACTTATTTGGTGTAAATAATAAAAACTTACCTGGTAAAGCCTGTCCGAAGTTTCCATGCGTGAAAATCCATTCCAATGGCTCGGTAGAATTAAATGTATTGTTCACATAGTCATCACTCTTCGAGCCAAACCCGAAAACCGTTTCAGTTTTTACAATTCCATAGTTATTAGTGTTATCTAAAATCAACCCACGAGAGTAAGGCAGCATTTCGTTAAACAATACGGAACTTAATTGACGTATAGCACCTATATACACACTTCAAACTATTTAGATCCTGTGCATTTTAGAATTGAAAAATAACCCGTTCCAAATTCAAAAATGTTTTGTGCAGAAGTCTTTTAGGTAATATTTTGCAGCAGTTTTATGTTCTTTTTTTTTAAACTGCCAGTAATACGAGCTGGTGATCGGACAACTTATGACGTATGTTTGGGATACCGTTGACATTTATACCGTCTAAATGAGTTCATTATGGCCTATCAAGCATTGCATTGCGTTTTTCACCATAATTAGACGACTTAAGTGGTCAATTTGGTAGCTGATTATGCTTTAGAAATCTGGAGTGGCGAATTTGAACTTTATGTTTATAGCATTGAAGTACATATGTGGTAGAAATTAAATGAAAATTTCGAGCTGTCTGAACTGAACTGAACTTGACATTGAAATGTTTTTTTATCGGTCAGTGATATTTTGTTCTGCTAAAAGACGTTCAGCGATGGAACATCTAGTTTCATCGATTGTAATTGATTAATAAACTCATATTTATCAATTATACGTTTAGTTTGGGGTTACTCGTCCCCAAGCCACCATCATTACAATGCCTTTCAGCGCTTTAAGATTTTTTTTTCATATCATTCATAATATTTAAATGCAGTATTTAAGAATAGATTAATGCAGATAAGCAATGTGCACAAGTAAATTTTGTATATAGAATATTATATGATAAAATAAGCCCAGGTTGCTCCTTATAACAACAACTACCTGCCAGAGAAATTACCATTCAGATTGGTTTAACCGTTTCAGGATTTCTCTGGAAAAAAGAGACAGCATTTTTAAGTCCCGTTCATACTTACATATATACACTCATTTGCGAAAAGAACGGGCACCTAAACAATGAACCATTTCAAATGTTACTATTGGTTTGTTTCATAATTATAGGTAGTTTTACTTTCACAATTTTGTAAATTAATAAGCAAATAATCGTTTTCGTTAGTATTATCATAAAATTTTAATACAATTTATGGGTTTTAATACTAAAGTTCACTAGTAGTATATGCTCGCTAGTAGTGCATATTTTTTCTTTAATAAAGTAAAAGCAGATAAATGTTTAGTATCGAGTGTGACCCCCTCTAGCTGAAATCACAGCTTGAATTCGTCTGGGTTTGCTAACGAGGATATCCCGGATTTATATATCCCTGGGGTTGCGGAATACGTTTCCACTCCGCGGTCATCACATTCTTCAGCTCTCTAATGGTCTACGGAGCCTACTTGTACTGATCTCATGCGTCGTTTCAGAACGTTCCAGACATGCTCTATAGGATTGAGGTCGGGACTTCGAGCTGGCCAATCCAAATAATGAATTTCGACCTCTTGCACATACGCTTCCACATCGCAAGACCGGTGGCCGCGAGCGTTGTCGTCCATAATTTATTTCCCAAAACATAACAGAGCCCCACCATAAGGTGTGATTTTTTCAAAAGAAGCCTCTGCAAAGCGTTCTCGTCGTCTTCGTAGCACTCGCCGTCGTCGATCTTCACCGAACAGAGATATCCTGGCTTCACCGCAGAACAATACCCTATTCCAGTCTTCTTGAGTCCATGTCTCACAATTTCGAGCAAACCTAAGCCTGGCAATTCTGTGTTCACGGAGTATCTTAGGGCCGCGGGCCGGGCGATGTCTAATCGCCATAGACTAATATGCACATTTCTCACTTCTTCGAGGTTGTTAAGGTCCACATACGAAGGCTTGCGATTTCTCAATGAGCGACTCACAAGAAAACGATCATCCCGTGGTTGAGTACATGGTTTTCTTCCAGAACCAGGCCTTCTTTCAACGGTACCGGTGTCTTGATACCGCTGCCAGGTCCTTTAAACCGTCGAGCGACTCACACTTAGCCTCTGAGCCACGAAGTATTGGCTGCAATCCTCTTCGAGCAGCGCAATAATTTTAGAAGCTTTTACCGCTTTCTCTAACATTATTGAGACAGCTAAACAGCAATAAATTAAGCTTTGCCAATAACAAATATAAAATAAATTCATAAAAATTGATTAAAAGTTATGAAAACCGATATTATCTTTTGAAACTTCGCACCAAAAATGTAGGTAAAAAAGTAGTTTTTTGTAAAAACGAGCATCAAACGAAAATTTTTATTTAGAACGTACTGTTTTAAACAACGCGGCATTTTTAAAACCGACCAGTAACAAAGGTTTACGTCCAACAATCGGCATCCAACGGTAGATATGACGATATTTTTATCACTGTTGGTTATGTCTTGAAAATTATAAGAGATACCACTTACGAGTATTCATATAAAAAGACTTGTATCTAATACTATAACTGCATCATTTCGTTATCATTACAGCCAGCGGAATTATACTGCTAGATATAGGCCTCCGCAAGAAAGGGTGAATTTTGCCCATAATTGCGCAGCTTTCGTGACGGGGATGATGCTGCCCATCCCCACCGTATGCATTTGAGCTACACTGAAGGATATACCGCCATCTGTCGATTCTTCCTCTTACGACTGCCTGCCTCTTACGACACCTTGTGTAGAGGAAGGTATAATTCTACTCTGCTGGTACATCATGGCCTTACTACGGCCTACTGAAATCATTTTGTTGAAAATGGGGTCCAAATAATATTGCGCTAGACAATCATATCACTAGATAGATGAATATTGGGAATAAATTAGTCGTACGTTTCTTATACCTCTGCTCATTTTGCATCAATTTACTATAAATCAAAGAACCAAATAATAGTGGCTTCGAAAATTTTTATTTATATTTTTGATTTGTTTATGACAAGACCAAAAGTTCTACTTGCATCGGCTAGTTGTTTTAGGCATTGGCAGTGGCAATGGCAGTGTAATTACTGGGTAATGTGGCGTGGCCCTAGGAATGTATAACTGTCCACGTATTCAATATTTTCAGCATCTTATTTAATTGTCAATTCTTCTTTGTTTGTTTTTATGTTTGTTTTTGATTTGTTCATGGAAGACCATCTTGCATCGACTAGTTGTTTTAGCATATGTTTGAGCGTATTTGCATTGTCTGTTACCAAAACTAAATCATCCGCAAACCGTAGATGGCTATTTGCCGTTGATGTTTATATTTTTATTGTCCTATTTTAAATTCCTGATTACAATCATAACATTTTATTTGTGTTGTTCTATTCGTATATATATTTTTAATTATTTGTATATACTTTTTCGGTATCCCTGCCTTCAAAAGTCAGTCATGTTTTATTGAGTTAAATCCTTTGCCGTGTATAGAGCTCTACCATATTCTTAGCCCTTCTCGACTAGTTGTTTTATGACATGAATATATATATGTTGATGTTTGTCCTTGGTTTACTGCAACCAATGGCGTATAGGATCAGGATCACTTCTACTTGTGCCATCGGGCCCTTTCAATACATAAATATAAATACTTTAGCTAATGAACTTTTACCAACACGCGGACTATATTCTTGTTTATTAACTTAGTATTATAATAATTGTAGTTTTCTCTTAATTCCCTTAAAATAAGTCTAATATACCTAAGTATACTTAAATACTGTTATTTAATCTATGGAACAGATTATATTATACAAAAAATTATGAATGAGAAAAACGTTTTTCTCACGCCTTTATGTAGTTTATAATGAGAATTATTATACCATCATTATCATTATTATCATAAAATTACGCGTTATTATAATAATGAAAGTGAACAATTTTGTTACAATTGAAACTTTTGGTATACCTTAAAATTTTTTATAAAGCCATTTAAATATTACGGCGAAAAACTTTTATTTATTGGAGTAAATTTAATGTTATAAACCTAATATTTCAGAATTGAGAAAGAAGTAAAAGACATTTTAAGAAGAATATTTCTAATACGAAAAAAAAGGAATAAAAATAGGAGCTTCGTTATTTTTTTAAATATTATGTATACTTTGATCAACATAACAAAATTTTAGAAGTATCTATTTTAATTTAAAATAATATAATTTATATCATGTTTGTGATCTTCACAGTCTCTACCATAATAAATAAAAAATAAAACGATTGTTTATCTATACTAATATTTTAAAGAGGATGAGGAGGAGAGATCAATTTGAATGCTTATTTGATCATTACAATTTAACTCAAAAATTAGAGGACCAATTTAAAGATTATATTTCCAATAGACATCTACTTTTTTTTCAAATCCATAGCCTTATAAAGGCAAAAAAATATTCAATGTTGTTTTACTTGTTCTCGATCATTCAAAGTCACCCTGATAGGGTTAAATGGATTTTATGATATCTGCAATAATGAAAAATAATTCAAGCTATCTCTACTTTACATAAATTTATTATACCGTTTAAAGTCCTTGAATCCTATTTAAATGTAATCAAAACTACAATTAAGAGAATATTTATAAAACCATAAATTACATTAACAAAGTCGCGGTCACCAGCTTTGTTTTCGAAAAATATGAAATCGGTTTGCGTGGTTTTGAGTGCTTTCTGGTAATATTGCGAAGAGTAAATTGATATGTGGGCACTGAACATTTTGCAGTCCCTTAAAGCCACAGGAGTTAATTTAGAGAATATCTATGGCCTGCCAAGTAGACCGTGTCGGCACTTCGTCCGGATTGGTCGGTTTCTTTCTATCAATAGCATGAAATTCCTAGTTGATAACTGTTTGTTTTCTTCGTAACAACATTACATTCGTTCAATATTTACTATGAAAATTTAATGAAAAAGTAATGTAAGTATCCATATCCTGTGTAAAATGCGTTAATTTTTTTAATAGGCTAAGTAAGTTACGCCTGCCTAATATGCATCTTGCATAATCTAAAGGAAACGCAAACTTATAATTTATTATAGAAATACTTTCATAAGACGTGAGTTACAGGCAGAGTAAGCCGTGAGGTACTAGAACCGTCAAATGGCGTTATAGCCATCCGGAACAGTGCAGCTCAAATGCTCAAGGCAGGGATGGGCAGCGGCATACCCATCGCGAAAGCTGCGCTCTGCGATTGCCAACACGCTTGCCCAGCGCGGCAATTATCGGCAAAAATCTTGGGGAGGCCTATGTACAACAGTGGACCTTGAGTGGACATATATATATATATATAGCTGATATAATAGTGGTGGTTTGCATTCGTAAATTAATGGCAGAAGATTAGAGAAAATTACGGCAAGGTGCTGGCCCTTTTTTGAACTGGAGTAATCTTAATAAAACTACTTTGTTACCGGGTTTAAAGAGTTAAATAAACCGCCTTTTAAAGCCGTTCATAAAGTAGTTTCAATATGATGAGTAAACTCGTAAATGTTAGAAAACATTAACTGAGTAATCTTGTAATTGCTATACTGTAACACGAGTGAGACTCACCACCTAGCGTTTGTTATTTGTCAAAACGACTAAGCATTTATTATTGTTGACCTTGCCCAGACCTTTTTAAAAATCATCATTATTTCTCATTAGTTAATAAGTTGTGACCTGAGTCTAACTTAATAGAATTTGTTATGGTCATCCAATGTAAATTAAATAGTTAACTAAGCCTAAAATGGCAGAAAGTAAACCATGCTAATGTAATGTAAGTTTTTTCATACAAATATTTATAGTATCTAATTTCCTTAAGTGTTTAATATGCATAAGTTAAATTTAGCACAGCGTGTTTAATTACTATTGTTTCCGCGAAAAAAGTTTTACTTCCAATTTTTTCATGAAAATTCTTGCATATAGTTTCCATATGTTACTGTTTACTATTATAGAATTAATTACAAGTATATCTATTGAAACTGTTTTATTAAATAAAACTTTAAATCAAGTAAAAATGATAAAATATATTTTTTTTCAAAATAAATCTAAATTTTTACTTTGGTATATACATTTTTATGGATAATAAAAGACCAAAACACTCAAAGCACGTGTGTATAATTGAATAATATTTTTCACTTTAAATAAAAGGAGTACTGCAAATACAACATCTGTCTAATATTCACTGGTAACTACATAATCTGCCTTTCCTTATTTAATAATGAGCTTATGCAATAATAAATTAATTAAATAACTTATATTTGTTACAATAAATAAGGAAATGATATTTACAAAAGTGCGAACCCTATGTTAAATCACTATTGTCGAAATATTACTAATATTAAAACAGTTTGAAGAAGAAAATATAAACAATGATAAAGATAAAAGTTATGAAATTTCGGTGGACAAACATTACAATCTCAATGACAGAATAGTATAGTCACGAGTCTCCAAAGAAAAAAACAACTATCTAAGTAGATGGCAACTGCGATTGTGTCGACTTTATTTTACTATTTGATGTTTAATAACCAGCCGATTTTTGTAGACCCATGACAGCTGCGAAGAGTGCGAAGAAGAATCCAGCAAGCCCAGTTGCTCCTACTAGCAAAATAAGTCCTCCGATCAGGACTGGTACCAAGGCGAAGTACTTCATCTTATACGCCAGGAGAAGAGGCATCACATACTTTTTCAATTTTGTTTTCTTGATTTTTGGTTTTTTATGTCTGTATTCCTTTGGACCATTTCCGTCTGTGCCTTGTTCAGCTTCGAGATCGTCTTCGTCGTCCTCTTCTGCTTCTGCTTCGTCATCTTCACCGAATAAATCTGAAACGACAGTCAAATGTTTTCTTTAATCTATTAAATAATATATCAGTTGTATTATATTTTCTTTTTCTTACAAATTAGCCAGATCTAATTTCTGTGTAATAAAGCAATTGGTATGTAACTCTAAATATATTGTACTTTTAATATCTTAATCGTACTTATACGTACGTCTTATCGTACTTATACATTACTACGTACGTAGCTGTAGTATTTGGATTTACGGGGTCCTACAATTGTGTAAGTCGCAAAGAGAAACGCATAATCAGTCTCAAATAACTTAACACGATGAATAGTTTAGCTCGCGTGGAACCAACTTAATTGAGTGAATTGCACTTTATCTTAATTGTAATAAATGTCTAATTTACCCAAGATATGATCTGTTTAATCTTTCATACTACTATGTAAGGCTTACTGAAAGTCTTGTTAGTAGAGAGATATTGCTGTATATTGAATTCGTTTTTATGACATGATTTTATTTAGTTTTCTTACGCTGCGGTTTTTATACATATAATAATGGCACATGAAGTTAATTATTAAAATTAAATTTAAAAAGAGAATAATGACTTTATTTTAATGTTGCATCAAATATTTTTTTATTTCCCGAAGTTCCTTATTATTTTTAGTGAATTTAACAAACACATTTTTAAGAATTTAACAAAATAATAGATCGTATAACAGTTTTATCTTAAAACATATATGAACGCATTCAAAAGAGCTTTTCAAAAATTTTAGATTGAAAATAATATAACATATAATAAGAATAGAAACTTTGTGATAAGACGCTACATCTCATATTAATAAGAAAAGGAGCTTGAAAGTTTTTGCCTTTGAAGTTTCTCTAATATTAGAAGCGAAGTTGGGTCATTAGTCAGCAGAAATAGAGAGTTGAGGTACTACTTACGAGGA
Source organism: Heortia vitessoides (assembly GCA_020976665.1). Taxonomy (NCBI): domain Eukaryota; kingdom Metazoa; phylum Arthropoda; class Insecta; order Lepidoptera; family Crambidae; genus Heortia; species Heortia vitessoides. The sequence goes on along the minus strand of JACJUM010003317.1, from coordinate 5,030,404 downwards.
AAACTGTTCAATAATACAAAATCAATTATACGAACATAATATGATTAAAATTAAAATTTAGGTGTTGATAACAATAAGATATAGAAACATAACAAAATTAAACAAACATGTCATTATACGCGTTATTTAAGTTTTACAAAATACTATAAATTATGGTTGTGTAGCGTGACTGTTTGCCGATGCACGCTATTGCATGCAACGTATAATGTGTATTTGAATTTTATAGATCACCAGCGGAATAGATTGCTGGTGACATTGATAAAATATATGCTGTCGACGGTATTGTAGCCTGTAGTTTCGATGTAACGGCGTGTAATGATGGGATAGGAGCCCATAGAACGGCAATTTGGTTATTAACTTTACTTTTGTTCCAAACATTTCCCTGCGATATTGCAATATACTTTTTCTTTTAATTCACTATTGTTGTCTTTCATATCTATCCTGAACTACGTGTAAGTTCCTGGATATTTTTTTTATTTAAAACAAAAAGTCGCAGAGGTGTTGAAGGAAAAATTTAAAATCATTTAGAATTGGTGTCAATGCTTGATATTCTATATATATATATATATATATATATATATATATATATATAATTCTTAGAGTAACCTTCAAATGGCATTAAATTAATCATCATTATTACATTAACAAGTATAATGATATAAAGGATTTTTTTACAGAGTATGTATCATGTAACTCCAGAAATGGTCTTTTAAGAACATAATACTTTGGAAATCATTTTTATATTCATCTATTTATTTATATATTTAAACTTACATGAAATAGATCTCCTGGAGGCAGTTTGCTCTGAAAAATCTTCTGGTTTCTTTATGATTGGGTCCATGTCAACGTCGAGTGACCTTTTCTGAAACTCCTGACTTCTTATCAATGGAATCGCTTTAGGCTGGAACGAGTCTCTGTTAGGACTGGACGAATCCTTAGTCAGATTATCATTGCTTTTCTCTTTGGCAATTGGGATATAATTACCGGGGAAAAGCACCTCAGATTTGTACCTGTCTACATTATCCTGTGAATAATAAACACTCCTTTCAACTTGCGGTTGCTCCCTTCTTAAAGGTATGGCTCGAGGCTTGAATGCATATTTCTGGTATAGTGGCCTAGTATCTCTGGAGGATCTAGGTGGGATGTAATCACTGCTATAACTTGAAGGTTGTAACACAATAGATGCACTTGTAACATTAAGGACCGCTGACCCGTCACTGTTGCTAGCACCAGTCATCGACCAGAGTTTCGTAAGTTTGTTTTCGTAGTCATCGTCTGCAGTCGACAAAACCACAGTACATAACACCACTATCGTCTGAATCCGCAATTTCATTACAGTCTTCATTTTCACTGTTTAATTAACCCTCAATGTCCGATAAATCCGTCGTATATTACACAACAGTCCACACTTCACTTTCTTTTATTGTTTTCAATGTGTCATCCCATCCACCATTTTGTTTCAAGCGATCGCGCAAAACTGAATCACTATCGTTGGTAGTCGTTATATTTATACACGTGTAAGTATAAACTTGCGTTTTTCCCGAGTATTCACGGTCGGCTTGGTTTGCGGGCTTCCTCGGCGGGGCTCAATTCCGATGCAAGTGAAAAAGACACCGAAATGAAAAAAATCGGTGCGTGCTATTACTGCAGTACGGGCGGCTTCTTCCGTTAATGGTTCCTATGCCGATGTGACCGATCGTGCCAATGCCTAGCAAAACAATGTAAAGCATAAACAGGAATAAGTTGACGCGCACGTTTTTTATGTTTCTATAGCTAAGCCATATTAATTTAGTCATTAAAAAATAAAAAAAATGTCTTTCTAGGAGTACCTACAGTGATCTTAACACTGATTGTATCAACCAAGCTATATGGTACCGGTTGAATAGAATAGTACCTTCCTATACCAGGGTTCGTGAGAAGCGGTTAAGAGATACTACGACAGATCCACCCAAAGCAGTGTAGCCCATAGGGCGGGAATGGGCAGCAGCATTTCTGTCGTGAAGCTTCGCTCTCCAATTGCCACGTATGCCTAGCGCAGCAATTATGGGCAAATTTCCCTTTTTAATCAAGTTAAGTAATCAGATAATATTGAGTGTTAACATGATATTTTGTATATCTGCGTTTATTTCCACGGCAAAGCCTATTTAGCTATTTTACTTTTTTAATTGTATACTTCTGATATTTTAAAAAAGAAAAATATACACAGGCAACTATTGTAGTATATGTGTCTCAATTGATTTGCGTATGCGGTATAAACAAAAGATCTGTGATAAAAGTGTTAAAAACCCCTTTAACTCACTGTTGCACCCAGATCCTCGGTATGGTTCGATAGAGGGGCAATTTGCTACGTCGTTATCATTCCATCGTTTGTTGCTATTTTCATGTCAAGAAACTTTTGCGTGACGGTTTTTGGTCGATTTAATTTAAGTTGTCTCAAATTAGTAGCAAGTGAGAGTTATGTTCATCCTAGTAAGTTACATGTTAGATTGATATGTGACAGATGGGTCTCGGTCCAAAGGTTGAGATAACAGCTATGTTATTTTGTGTAACATCTTTGTCTCATCACTGCCAGTTCAATCGGCGGACTCAACAATTGCTTTTATATGCTATTGATTAACCCAACGAACTACTCAAACGTCAGTTTCATTGTTACGGAGGGCAAGGAGTCAGATATATATCACTCAAACTTGCCTGCGTACGTATCAATTACCCTGGGAGGCATAATGAAAGATAGAGCTTCTTTAGAAGTCGGAGAGTGCACGAGTCCAACGGAGCATTTACGAGCGTAAGGCTAAGACCTCGTTTTGAGTAGTCGTCATTAAGGGTTGCTAATGGATGCTTGACGAATTCAAACCTTCTTTAAAGACCATGAGACGCCTCTGTCATGAAATCATAAATCTATGCAGCAGATATAAAATATATGACATTATCGTAAAGAATACATACACTTTACGAGAATGTCATATTATGTCATATATAACATTACATACATATGTAAATAAATGAATGTGTTTTACAGGTTGCAACCCATTTATTATTTAACTTTCGTTTTTTCGTTTCGTTACTTCTTTTCTATAGAGGAATCTGTTGAATATGTAAATCTGTTATAGTCTTTTATACATAAATCCTTTTCTTCTGTTATCCTTTAATTTTTTTTATTAGACTAGGTCAACAATCACACAGTCCGTGTGATAGTAAGCGCCACCGCAGCCTTTAGGCGCTCGTAATATTGTGATATTATACGTTACCGACCTTGTGTCTTTAAGATATTATGTCACATTACCGAGTAATTTCACTGTCTCTCTCCCTTAAAAATGAAAATTATTCTAGTAAAAAAACATCTTAAATATAATTCAGATTTTTTATGCATAAAATTATTTTTGATCTTATGTATTTTTTTATTAGTCCATGTTGACAAATACAGCAACCTATAGACGCTCGTTATAACAAGTTATATAAACCTAAAGATGATATATCACATTACTCAGTTATTTCAGTGCCTCTCTCACCTAGTTGTTAGAAAAATAATCTTATGATTAGCGATTTAAATTTGTTTGGTTAAGTAAATGAATTACTTTTCTTGTTGCATGTACAAATAAATATTTTTGCCAAAAATAAGGTTGAAATTTTTTGATATTTTTTTTTGGTAGTTGTGTTTAGATAAACTTATTTGCATTATTTAACCAAAAGGATATTAATGTTATTTTTACAAAAAAAATGCTTAATATTTTTTAGGAATTCTAAAAACATAAGTAAAAAAAGCAATCGACGTCGCGGGGTTGAATCGGTACACTTAAATATATTATTATAATCTGTTCACTCTAAGCCTTTTATTTGGTTTAGTTCAGTTTCGAACTACAAGTTTTTGTCTTCTAGGTCTCGACTTCTATTTGTTAGTAGTTTTATTCCTAGTTTCTTTGACGAAAATGTCACAAATCAAAACTAAGGGAATCACTATTTTAAATTTGAAAATCTGAACTTTATGCAAATTCAGTAGATTTAATTTTTATTTAATATCAATTTATTCGTTAAATAAATTAAAATTTATTGTGCTTAGAATACACTAGAAAAAAAATTATTTACATATAAAATACATATACTTGGCAAAAATAATATAAAATTACATTATGTAATAATTGTATTTTTTTATATTCAAACACCCATACAACTACTTTCACGTCTTTCATTAATCAAATAATATGTAATTTTTTATCGAGATACTTAATTTATCTAGATACTGCATTTTTTTTTAGATAAAATAACTATTTGTCTCGGGTTAACTCTTTCTAAATATTTTTTTAGAGAATGCTGGAATTGTTTCTAGTGCGTTTATGGTACGATAATACGCCATTCTTTTAAAAACAAATGTGATACATTTGTTTTTAATATAAAACATAAGATTGCACAATTCATGGGAAATTATAAAATAAGATGATTATAAAAAAAAGACTGCTCGGTGAGTTAATGAAACATATAAATGTGATCTACTGTATTCCAGTTTGAAAGGGTTTGAGGGGTATAATAATATCTTAAGGTCATCTAATTGGCGACGCACAAGTTTTGGGATAACACAAGCGTAAGCCGCTATAATAGTTAGTCATTATCTAGCCCTAAGCTTGTTTGCTGATCAGTATATATCGTGGCCAATGTAATAATACCGGCAGTAATAATAAAGAATATACGACAACCTAACTTAAACCACCTAATCGCGCTGGACGCAGGCCGCATCAAACTGGTCGTATTGGCATTGCCGTGAGGTACTGGCAGAGTAGAATAATACCTTGCCCTGTACCAGGTATTGTAAGAGGTGACTAAGATACCAGAACCGACAGATGGCGGTACATCCATCCAAAACAGGGCGGGGATGGGCAGCAGCGTCCCCATCGCGAAAGCTCCGCTCTGCGATTGCCAATACGCTTGCCCAACGCGACAATTATGGGCAACATTTCACCTTTCTTGGGGAGGACTTTCAATTGCTGGTATGATGAAGATTGGAAATAAATTGGTGAACCCCTAAACCAACAGTGATGTCCTACATCTGATATAATGATGATGATACATTTACATATGTATTTGTACAAGTCTTAGATATATATAAATACATGTGCCTCTAACCTGTTATCTAAGTAAGATTAACATTATAGCTATTGTCTTCGCTACAGCTCTGGAACAAGAAAATGCTTGAAGTCACAATCTCCATCATAATTGCTATGCGTGATAGTTCTAAATAAGCTATACAAATAATTAAACACACGGGATCGGAGTGCAAGCTGATAAAGACATAATTACAGTAGTCATAAAGATTAAAATCGCTTACAGACGATTGGAAGTAAATATTGCATTGAAAAACAAATGTTTAATAGTTAATTACACTTTTTTTCAAATGATGAAATAAGAAATCAGTTGTTGGAGCCGTGTGCAATGTTGATTGATATACTTGCAAACACAACATAATCCGTACTAAATTATAATATAACAAGTTACACATCATCATCAGCCATTGAAAGTCTACTGCTGAACATAGGCCTCTCCAAGAAAGGGGCATTTCGTCCATAATTGCCGCGCTGCGCAAGCCTTTAAGCAATCGCAGAGCGCAGTTTTCGCGATGGGATGCTACTGCCCTCTCCGCCTTGTGTATTTGAGCTGCATTGTTTCGAATGGATATACCGCCATCTGTCGGTTCTGGTACCTTAGTCGCTTCTTACGATACCTGGTACTGGCGGAGGTAACATTCTACTCTGCCGGTGCCTCACGGCCTCAAGTTGCAATGCACTTAATAAAACAAAACTACTGCAATAATAACATGGTCAAATGTGTGTTTTCGATGTAGCTCGTTTTGGTTAATAAATACGGATGTAATTATTAAGTTCTTACTAATAATTTCTTCTTATCTGCATTCCACCGAAACAGAATATTTCTTCCCAAAACATTAATAATAAAGTCAGTACGGTACAGTAATACAAACATTGCTCTTGAAGTTCACTTAGTCGTAACTGTTTGGGAATACCGATGCAACGAGTCTCCCACTCAACTCTATAAATCTGTGTTCTGAGGGAGAAAATGGCGCAGAAGTCGTTAAACGACATTTTATCAGCGTTTAGAAGTCCTCAGGTCATTTTTAAAACCTGTAATTGGATTACTTTGCAATCGATCTAATGTTCATGGTTATCCTGCGAGTATGAACTCAAAGGGTGTCAATTCTTCGTGCCTGTCAAACGCCACTTTATTAATAGCTGGGCAATGTTAGCTGAGCTCTTAATCCTTCAAAGTCGTGAGCAGAGTAGAATAGTCCCGACCTCTGTAATAGGTGTCGTAAGAGGCGAGTCAGGTACTAGAACCAATAGATAACGGTATATTCATCCACATTAGTGTAGCTCAAAGGCACAAGGCGGGGATGAGCTGTAACAACCCTGCCGCGCTCTACGATTGCAAACACACTTGAAGAGCGCGGCAGGTTTGGGTAAAATTGATAATGATGAGCTCTTCATTTGTGATTCGATTATCCAAGGACAATCCTAGCATTATATTTTCTATAGATCGCTAGGCTATTTTAAATAGAATATTAATGATTAAACGTTGCGTCGTAAAGAAAATTACTTATCATTTATAAAAAGACGTAGCTCAAATAATAATAATAAATAATAATAAATAAATTCCCACAACATCTCATACATTGACCTGACTCCGTGGTAAGTCGCTTAATGCACTTGTGTTACGGACGCCAGACAACAGAGGAATCACAAATATACTACTTAAATACATATATTTCACACCCATACACAGAGCAAACACAAATATCATCATATAAATATTTGCTCTGGGTGGGAATCGAACCCACGACCCCTGGTGCACAAGACAGGATCACTACCATAGCTTAACAAACCTCTTCGGTCTCTATGAGACCTGTATAGTTGCAATTATGAGCAGAAAAAAGAAAAAAACCGGCGGATATCCTAGAGCTAATATTTATCTACACAAAAAAATACTGGACATTAATTGACGATAATTAGCTAAATAATAATAATAATAAATTCACATAACAATTCATACACAGACTTTATGACAAGTCGCTTAAAGCACTTATGTTACGGACATCATACAACAGAAGTATGACAAATATAATAATTAAATGTAGGTATATATTCACTACCCAGACACAGAACAAACAAATTTCATCATATAGATATGTATTTGCTAGGTGGGAATCGAACCGAGGACGTTTGGCGTACAAGAAACGATAACTACCATCTGCGCAATCGGGCCCGTCAAATACGACGAATGAACATAGATTTATTTTATAAATGCATTATCGTAATAGTAACCGTCATCATGACATTGAATTATTTTTCTTGCTTATCCGTTATACAATTTATAAGAATATCATTTATTTGAATAATTTCCTTGTGTTTTATTTACGAGCGATCTGCTAATAAATGGCAGCACTAGTTCTCGATATGTTAATAAGTAGAGATTGCTTGTGATTACTTGCACGTGGAAATGGTGACTGCTCAATTGTTATACTAACCCGTAATAATGATTGATTATCTAGAATAAACGAAAATAAGTAATTATATAAATATGTATTTATCACGTCTTAGCTGTAATATTTCAGAAAAGTCATTTAACTACGCTAATTACACTGTCATACCTGAAAATACAGAGAAACGATATTGTAAATTTACTCGTATCGTCTCCTCAATAATAATCCTTTAATTTTTTCTATATTAAAATATATAAGTCATTGCCAAGGTTAATACTCTATTAAATCACGCGATGCTTTCCGAAACGCTATTTTTATATACATACTCGATTATAAAAAATATTTGTTTGGTATGAACTTCTAAGATACTAAACCGATTGATCTAATTTATAAGACAAGATTGTTAAAGGTGCTTTTTTATAAGGTATATAACTTTGGAATGGAAAAAAAAAAAAATTTTACATTGATATAAGCTTTAATTTTTTCTAAAGATAATCTTCTGGCATTATAATATATATATATATATATATATATATGATTTCTGGCATTTAGATGACATTTTCCAGCATATGTGGCCGTATATCGCAATACCGCGGCTAATGATGTCCTCTGAGTACTAAATCTTTTCCGCAAAATCAGTCATAAAGTAGATGGACACCTCAAATGGTAGCATTGACTTTTTCTGTACGAGAGAGACTAAACGTGGTGCGAAAAAGTTCCTAAATGAATCGAATTAATTGCTCTGATGCACGATTATGGTGACCGTAAAATGGACGTAATGAATGATACGAATTTAAAACAGAACCATGATTTCCAAAATAAATTTGCACAATTTGGAAGCGTTGTTTAGGTGTCAGTCTATCCATATTGAAATGACAAACGAAACTAAACGGCCAATTGTCAACTGATGTATACTTGACAGCTGACAAATTGGCCGCCAGTTAAAAAGTCTTGTAAACCTAAAGTTATAACCTTTAAATTAAAATATCTATGTCGTGAAGTGCTGGCAGAATGCTGTGAGGTACTGGAAAAATGCCGTGAGGTACCGGCAGAATAGAAAAATGTCGTAAGAGGGGACTAAGGTACCGACAGATGGTGGTATATCCATACGAAACAGTGCAGCTCAAATGCACTGGGCGGAGATGGGCAGCAGCATACCCGTCGCGATATCTGCGCTCTGCATTTGAGAGGCTTATGTCGGTGATTATGATATCTTTAAAACTTATCTTAATTTATAGTCGCAATACTTGACGGGCCCGATGGCGAAGATGGTAGTGATCCTATCTTGTGCGCCAAGGGCTCGATTCCCACCCAGATCAAATATTTGTATGATGTTATTTGTATTTGTTTTATGTCTGGATGTTTAATATATGTGTTTAAGTAGTGTATTTGTGATTCCTATGTTGTTTGGCGTCCGTGACGTAAGTGCTTTAAGCGACTTATCACGGAGTCAGGTCAATGTATGAGATGTCTTGGGAATCATTAATATTATATATTATTATTTTGTTATGCTAAACATTTGCATTTTATATATATATATATACATACATAACAAACAATACAAACTTCTCTTATGTTAAGTGAACTGGAAACTAAACGTTAACAAATAATACACAATCCACGCTATAAATATAATTAATCATGTTTTAAGATTTAAAATAACAGAAGAAGTAAAATTCTCAAAAGCTGTTTTTATAGCCGTACTTTATTTTCGGCCATGTGATGTATCTCTTCCCTAGCGTAACAGTACTTCTTTTGAACTATATCTACTATTTGAAATCTCCGATAACCGTGTATAACATCAGTCTTGTTGTAAAATTTCGGCCCGCGTCCCTAACTCGCCAGCCCAACTTAGCCAAAGTCATTCAAAGTGACCGTAACCGTAAAATGTATATTGCGGATTTTAAATTTTATCAGCTAATTGATGCAAGTTTTGAGCAATACTCCGAATTATTCGCAATAGACAAATTGGCTTATTTTATGGCAAATAAAATTTTATTATATTATTTTATTATTTTTTCTGCTCATTATTTTCAGACAGATATAATTTATCCGCGCACGTATTTTAAGCGTGTAGGAACGTAAATGTCGAATACATATTAATTTGACCAATTCCGCCGCACGATATTGTCGTGTTTTAGAATGCGTGTGGAGAATGGCTAACGATTTCGTTTCATTAGGGTTGCCATTTTTGTTTAGATGCAAAATTTGTAAACATGAGCTTCTGCTGCCAGAATTTCACTAAGACTATACCGGGAGAGATGGCTTTCGTACTGATGGTCAAATCCTGCTATGACGTGGTTTTTCTGTTAGAGAGCAGCACCTGATAGATCAGAGTCTTCCAAGGCACCGACAAATAGTAGTAACCCAATAAACAACTCATTGTGTTGATTCTATGTCATACAATTATTTTATATGAGGTAGACCTCATACAAACATTTTTTCTGCATGGGTACCTTCATTATCATTATCGTCATACCAGCCATTGAAAGTCCACTGCTGGATATAGTCCTCCCCAAGAAAGAGAGAATGTTGCCCATAATTGGCAACACGCTAGGCACGCATGTTGGATATTGCAGAGCGCAGCTTTTGCTACGGGAATGCTGCTGTCCATTCCCGCCCTGTGCATATGAGCTGTGATATTTTGGATGGATATACCGCTATCTGTCGGGTCTGGTACCTTAGTCGCCTCTTGCAATGTCCGATACAGAGAAATGCCACCTTTCTACTCTGCCGGTACCTCACCTGTATTTTTAGCTTACTCTTACCTATTTCTACCGGTGAATAGGAGAGTTTTCATTGCTGATCTGGTTTTAAGGGTGAGAGAGATAGTGAATTTACTTGATAATGTGGCAAACTATCCTCTAATCGCAAGGTTGGCAACGCGTTATCGAAATCCTTGGGTTATTACGAGCGTCTATAGGCTGCAGTGACGCTTACTATCACGTCGACTGTATGCTTGTTTGTTGACCTGGTCTTATAAGAATAATGAAAATATATATATTGAATCGCGCTTTGAATTTTTACCCGATGCTTCCACTTTTGCCACTATGCGATATTTGGCAATGCCGAATTAACGGTAAACGACACAATAAGCTAAAAAATGTCCCACAAACTCAATATTAAGGTAACACGATCACACACAGGTCTAAAAATATTATCTTTGAAGTATTTTAATAGAAAAGAATCAAGTTGTTTCAGATTTTAGACGCAAAATAAACTAAATCGATTAATGTCATTGCCATGAACAGAAACAGTGTATTATTTAATACGTTATAAAATAAATATGTCAGTACACACAAAAGCACATCTACCTATACAAATTTATCAATATTTCGCAATCATTACTAATTTTCAAATGTACAATATTGAGTTCAAAGTTGGCTCTGTAAATTTGACAGAACTCTTGCTTTAAGAGCAATGAAATGAACTCAATATACCAATGCCAGACTGCAGAGCTTCTACGGATTTTTAGTATTTTGTATTTAGCTATTTAGTTGAGAAAGAAATAAAATTGAATTATATCAGTTTATTTATGTAAACTTTCCTTTCACACAAACAATGTCATATAAATATATACAATGGTTCATATTATTGAACATATACAAGCCGTGAAGTACCGAGAGAGTAGAAAAGTACCTCCCCCTATACCAGGTGTCATAAAAGGCGACTAAGGTACCATCCGAAACAATGCAGCTCAAATGCCGAGGATAAGCAGCAGCATCCCCGTCGTGAAAGCTGCGATCTGCGACTGCCAACACGCTTGCCCAGCGTGGCATTTATGGATAAAAGATCCTCCTTTTTTGGGGGAGGCCAATGTCCAGCAGTGGAATTTTAATGGCTGGTATAATGATAATATAATCGAACATTTTTTTTCATTACCTTCACAACCCTATTATGAATTTGCGTTAATGTTGATTCAAAGAGTATCTACTCTAATAAATATAATATCTCTCATTTAATAATTACAAATAAATATTAGAGCTATATTTATGTTTGTCTGCTAAGAAATACAGACTATACAGATTGTTGATTAACAGATCAATTAACAATCTAAGTATATTATTGCATTAGCTTGTAATTATTAAAAAGAAATATTATATAGGTATATATATATATATATATATATATATTATCATCATCATCAAATCAGCTGTAGAACATCTACTGCTTGACGTAGGTCTCCCCAAGGTATATTGATAAACTTTGATAAACGAAAGTTAATAAGGACAAGGATTATATACTTGATTTACGCATGTGCGTGATGGTATTTGCAGAATGTTGGTTTGCGGCGATTATGTTGCTGCCCATCCCTGCCCTGTTGCATTTTAGTGAGAGTAAATTTTTCTGATGGTTATTATACCGCCATCAGTCGGTTCCGGGACCTTAGTCGCCTCTTACAACACCTGTTACAGGGGGAAGTACAATTCTACTCAGCCGGCACCCCACGGCTTGTAGTGCGTATATCCTGAAATATTCCAACCCCTATTATTTTGACAATTTGTGACCTTAAGACATCTGAGCATTTTAAGTAACATGATAATCACCAAGTAACTTAAAATACTTACTGTCATAATGAAACTACTATTTTGACGGCTTGAAACCGCGGTTTGTGTAACTGTTTACACTAATTGTTTGACGTTTTGGTTACCTTCCGGTATTCATTATTTATCATTTTCTTTATTATATAAGTAACGTATATTTGTTAGAAAATATTACACGTATACAAAAACGGAGCCAAGTTCGATAGCTATTCTTCTCAAAAGAGGTGTTAGACACGTTATATCTCCGAGATGTTTAATGCCACTTTGGAAAACCTCTTCAAGCTCCTAGAATGGCAAGGATTTAGCATTAACGTTAATGGCAAACACATCACTCACCTTCGAACTGCCGACATTGAGGTCATGGCAGAATCGATGGAAAATATAAGCACGATGCTCAAAGACTTCAATCGAGTTTTTTAATAGGTAGGTCTTAAAATGAACATGGAGAAGACTAAAGCAATGTGTAATGCCCATGTTGTTCCCACCCCAGTTTCAGTTAATATTTCGCTTTTTGAAGTTGTTGACTAATATGTAAACCTAGGATAAATAGTCCAATTAGGTAAGTCCAACTTCAAGAAAGAGGTCAATCGCCGAATCCAACTCGGCTGGGCAGCGTTCAGAAAACTACGAAACGTCTTCTCGTTTTACATTCCTCAGTGCCTCAAGTCGAACGTTTTCGACCAATGTGTGTTACCAGCGATGACCTATGGCAGCGAAACGTATTTTTTTACCATCGGCCTTATTAGCCAACTGAAAATCGCTAAACGTGTTATAAAGAGGGCAATGCTCAAGGTTCTTTGCACCATATAATCTAGAATGAGGAGATTTGTAAGAGAACCAAAGTTACCGACATTGCCTGGCGGAATAGTAAGTTGAAGTAGCAGTGGGCAGGGCATTTGGTACGCAGAACCGATGGCCGTTGGAGTCATAAGGTTTAGCATGGAGACCACATACCGCCAAGCGCAATGTAGGGCGTAGATAGACGATCTAACTTATAACCCGCTGGATTGGACAGGCCGCTTACAACCAGTTCTATTGGAGATTTCTTGTGCACCAGCAGTGGACGTTTTGTGGCCAATACGATGAACCGTAAACAACAGTAATTACTTAGCTACATCTTTATTATATGACGTTTTGTATTTGTTAAAGTTTACATTCCACTGTCTAGTGGTTAATCTGACCGACATTAAAAAGCTGGCGCTGACTCTTAGGAAAATTTAACCAATGAAACATTTTGGTATCTATCAAGATTACAGTAGCAATTTAATTAGCCTATTTATTTGGTCAGCAAAGGTTGCATGTTTTAATACAGGCTTGGACCTGACAAGTAGATTATATATGTAGTGTATAAAATTGCCTGGGTACCTGAAGAGAAGAATAGTACTTTCCGCTGCACCAGGCGTCGAAAAAGACGACTAAGGTACTAGAACCGACATATGGGATATCACAAGGTGGGGATGTGCAATAGCATCCCTGTCTCAAAAGCTGCGCTCTGCGATTGTCAACACGCTTGCCTAGCTCGGCAGTTATGGGCATAAGACCTCCTTTCTTGGAGAGGCCTATGTCCAGCAGTGGACTTCCAATGGTAGGTATGATAATAAAAATTGCACTGTCTAGCATTTTTAATGCATAAAATAATACAATATAGTTAATAAAGAGCTAGGTTAGGCCCGAGATACACGAATTTCTTATGGAGGTAGAAAAAGAAACCTTAATGGTTTTGCTGTGTTCCAGTTTGAGGAGTGAGAGAGGTGGTGCAATTACTGGGTCATCATAGTAGCTATATAACGTCCTCTGCTGGACATAGGCCTCCCCAAGAAAGGACGTATTACCATGCTGGGTAAGCGTAGTGGCAATTGAAGAGCGTAGTTTTGTGACAGGAATGCTAGTGCCCATCTTCGGCCAGTTGCATTTGAGCTATGGTGTTACCGCCATCTTTCGGTACCAGTACATCAGTTACCGCATACAGCACCCGATACAGAAAAGGCTATTCGGCTCTGCTACAATTGTAGCAGTTGGATAATAACTCTTACTCTATATAGATTAAAAATATTGACTAAATACAGTATTTTTTAAACAAAACATTCAAGGTCGTGATGTGGCAGTTAACTCATCTAAAGCTTAAAATAAAAACATCATCAATTTTTTTATAGGTTTGGATAAAATCAAACCAGTTGTATTAAAAATATAACGCAGATAGGTAGAGATGCCTCGTGCAATACGAATTCTCGATACAAAAACAGAAACTCTATTAAAACTGACCCCACAGACAATTCAATTTTCTCTCGTAACTTTACGAAAATTCCATTCCCCTTTTCCATGTCGCTTTTTAATTGACCGTTAGATCGAATAGTACGATTGTGTTTCCCGCGCAGACGTAGTCCATTTCCTAATTAACCGTCAGAAGCACGAACACTTGTTATCGAATTCGTTAAAAACTATCTTCCTAGTCGCTGCACGCGAGTTGCGGGCTTTTTACGCGTAGATGTAGAAAAAACGCATCGTGGGTAAGCATTTCTGGACTCGACAAAAGTTAAATATTAAATACCGCCATAAAAGATATTTATACTGTATCACCCGTTAGACGTCCACTGTTGGACAGAAGCCTTCATAATGCGGGAATATTGCCCACAATTACCACGCTTCGTGACGGGGATTCTGCTACTCATTTTGCTACCGTGTATTTGAGGTTTTCAAATAGATATACCGCAATCTGTTTGGTCTGTTGTGAGAAAGCAAGGTAATTTTATTCTCTACTGTTACCCCACATAGCACAGTACATGTATTCAATAACAAATTTATTGATTTTCATTAATAGTAAACCGATTGCTGGGCGTAGGGATTAGGGAGGGCATAGGCTTCCCCAAGGGATTGACATTTTGGAGCGATGCTACTATTTTTCGTCCATCACGATTCTGCAGTTTTCATCAAAACATTCTACATTGTCGTTTTACATTACGATCTTTATTAGATAACGTACTTTAAATTTACGTGTTATATGTTCTCAAACTTATCAATTAATATTTTGTAATTTATCGCACTTTAACAAATTACAAATAGAGAAACTTTGTCATAATTTACATACAATTTAATCTAAATGGATTTAATTTTGGTTAATATTAACTTTCTTTTATCATATTTTTGTTATTTCAATTATGATCTTTTTTTATTAAAAACAATAAAATACGCTATGCATAAAAGTTCCGATTTGTATTTTCTTATAAGACTCAATTTACATTTAGCGTGATACACCAATTATTTTATTTATTCGAGATGCACCTCGTTTAAATTTTTGTACTTGTTGTAGGTGTTGAAAATATATTTAAATAACATGTTTTTATAATTTCTCAGTAGTCTGATGTTGGTAAGAAAAATTTAAATAAAAAAATAATTAAAAATTTTCTTCGTACCAAAACCGAAACCCTTCTAGTTCAATCTTTAGTTTTACGCGTAATTGACTATGGTGACGTGTGCTGCATTAATATATCTAAAGAACTTATTGATATATTGGTTTGTCTATTAAACAACTGTACGAGTTAGTAGATAGTTAGTAGACAATCCCATCGGGTTAAGTAGAGACTATGGATCTCCACTTGTTATGATTTTGGGCATACCTTTCTTACTTTTTCTTGCTCTCATTAGTCCTTTCATAAACGTTCGTTTATTCTTGGTATTTTTAACCTAGCCCTCAGTAACAATTCTCTCCGATTCATTTTCGGTTTATGTAAATATGATCATATTTCCCTGTACCGCTCTCTGCTCTCACCAACTGACTTAAAAGACAGATTTTAATTCCCATCTTTTTCTCACGAACGTAATCTTCATTCCCCTACAACTATTTCGCTTCTAACTCTTTACCACTCTTGTTTTTTGACAAACTATTTTACAGTGACAGCTATATGACTCCGGAATGCGTTTCTGTTGAATCATCGTTTTTTTCCATTATCCATACTCTTTCTATACAGATGCTGCTTCTCTAACTATATAACTCTACTTCTGTATGTTATGTACGTTATTTTTCTTATCTGTGTATATATTCTAAAATTATTTTTTAAGATCATATGTATTTGTTGCGTATATTTATGCAAATATGTATGAAACATTTATCTATTTTGTGCAATAAAGTTCTATACATAAATAGGTGTATTAAATGACTTATCTCGGAGTTAATCAATATCAATGTATTTGTAACTTTAGTAGGATCCCATTAACACTGGTTTCAATCGTTTTAGATATTACCTCTGAAAGGAACAATTTTTTTATTTTATATAAAGTATCTTATGCATTTTTTAGCATTTAATAATAAATCGTTATCAAAAGACTACAAAAAACTTTTTAATTTATTTTATTTTATTATACATATAATTTTAACAGTTTGTACACCAATCGACTTAATGACAATTTGCACGGCACGAGACTCAAACCGACGCTATCATAGTCACGCATGACAACTGAACACCAACAAAAATACCGACGAGGAAATTATGATGGACTTTATGCTTCTCGTAAAAAAATATTTGCTGCATATAAGATTTTTAATAGACTCGACTAACTCGCTTTTTAATAGATGAATAGCTTTTTTTAATAGACTCTTTGTCCTTCCTTTATGAGGTCTAGTTTTTTATTTAAGGTATGTTACTCTAGATACTCTCTAATAACCATTTCGGGATTATCGTTACTTATAATTATCATTAAATATGCCTCTGAAAGACATAGGCGTCTCACAATCGATTTTTGATCATAATTGCAGCACAGAGCCAGCGTGGAGACAATCGCAGAGGCAAGGTACTCTACTCCGCCGGTACCCTACAGCTTCTATTTAGTATTGATCAGCAGAATCCAATCAACAAAATCCTATCTAAGCCTTTAATTTTTTTCGTTGATCCTTAAATATTGATTACATAATTTATTTAAAAAAAATGTGATAAATATGCTCAGATAAAACAATGAGGTAGCATGATGGCTAAACTTTAAAATCAGGCAAATAAAAATTGAAAATACTTGCACTATTTTAGTTCCACGAATAATTGCAAATCAGTGAAACTTACGTGTATAATATAACTATAGTTGCAGATATCATTATCATTATCATAGTTGCCTAAAAACGTGGACTGCTGGACAAAGGCAAGAAAGGGAAGATTTGCCCATAATTGCCGCGCTAGGCAAGCGTATAGGCAATCGCAGAGAGCAGCTGTCGTGAGAGGAATGCTGCTGCTCATCCACGCCCTGTGCATTTGTGCTACACTGTTTTTGATGGGTATACCGCCATCTGTGAGTTCTGGTACCTTAGTCGCCTTTTAAGACACCTGGTACAAAGGAGGTACTTTGCCGGCACCTTACGGCTGATATATATCAGCTCTGATTTTATCAGATCTCCCTTAATAGCCCTGTTTTGCATTTTAGCTACGCTATTCTAGATGGACTCTAAGTTCCTTCTACTAACAATTGGTACATTTCTTCTATCCTATTGCTCTACGCATATACTAATAGAAATAGTTCACTACTTATGGTTCAACTTTGAATGAAAACAAGCAAACTTTTATGCGTCACACAATGTAGCGTATTTTTTTGACAAGAGTCATGGTACGTTTTACTGTAGCCACACACATTTGTATTATTGCTAGGATACCATTAGTATATCGCTACTCTTTTCATCTATAGAAATTACATGAGGTAGACCTCATACAAAAAGATATCTGCATTGGCACATCACTCTCACCTTTCTACCGCCATTAAACTCTGTTCGCATAGCTGTATTCTGGTTTGAAGGGTGAGAGAGGCAGTGAAATTATACACCCAGACACAAAACAAACATAAATATTAATGTAAATAAGTTACTGGCAGAATAGATTAGTGCCTCCCACTGCACCAGGCGTCGTAAGAGGCGAGGATATCAAAACTGACAGCTGGCGGTATATCTATCTGAAACAGTGCAGCTCAAATGTACAGGGCGAGGATAGGCAGCAGCATCCCCGTCGCTATAGCTGCGTTCTGCGATTGCCAACACGCTTGCCCAGCGCGGCAATTATGGGCAAAAAACCTTCTTTTTTAAAGAGACTTATGTCTAGCAGAGGACTTCCAATGACTGGTATAATGAATGTTACTGAACTAGTGATTGAATGAACTATCTAATACCATCGGGTTTATTGATGTGTTACGTATACATGTATTTGTATTTGAAAGTAGGAAATGATTCATTTGCTACTCTTAATGTTCCTGTTATTGATATATTAAGTAAGTAAAAACCGTCAGTTTCAGATTAAGGTCTATAAGCATTTCTTACAGGCACAATAATTCAATGTTAATAGAAAACTTGTAATACGTATCGAGAAGTAATAGTTAATTTATTTGATAAATTTTTCGTACAAGAGAAATTAAATCTATATTAATGTTACCGATAATTGACATGACTCCCTCATGTATTTATTAATCTCTTATGATATTTTCAAATAGATCATTAATTTATACCATCAACAATGCAATAAATCACCTTATCTTCATTACTGTCACGAATCCGTTAATTAGACTAATGAAACGGCAAATTGCCCTTGGTTGTTAATCAGATTACAGATAGTGGAATTAATATGATTTGTTGATGCTTACTCTTGTCAATTAAACTTCCATTGCAAGAAAATGTTATTTACTCGTGATTGGTGCGAAATAATTTAATTACTGAGTTATTTATTGCTACTGCTTTAAATTATCTGCTTTAACTTAAGCATTGTTAAAGCATGTTCTATTGTTTTCCATTTCAACGCAAATTTTCTTTAGAAATAGAACTATGTAGTTCTCACATGACAACATAGATGGCGTTAAAACTGTTACCGTTAGCGGTTTGGAACAGAACATCTTTAATTTTATTAACTATATGGTAGTAGATGGCGTATCAGTCGTACATATTATTACAATAAATAAATATTCTGCTTTGTTTTCCGAAAAGATCACAAGTTAGTCAATTTACTACAGTAAGGCGAATTATTTTGTTCCATAATTGTAAATTGTAATCTGTAACTGATCATGTGGTACCTATCGGCAGAACAGAATAGTACCTCCCCTGTACCAGGTATCGTAAGCCAGATACCGTATATCCATTTTAAGCGGTGTACCTCAAATGCGCTTTACGCTCTGCTATAGTCACCACGCTTGTCCAGCGCGGCAATTCTATGTCCTGTTGTGGACGTTTTACGGCTGGTATGATGATGGTGATGATGAAATCTGTAACTTTATAATAAATTACATGTAAGTTTCACATAATTGCCATTATTTGTTGAACTAAAATAGTGCCAATATTTACAATTATTATTAACCAGACTTAATGCTAACACACTGTTTTATTAGAATTTGAATAGAACTATATTGAGACACCTTAGATTACGATGCAAGTCAATCGAGCTGACAAATGTTTTAATACGCCCATATATACACTAGTAATTCCTAGAGAAGGATCTTCGCGCACAAAGGAAGGTCCACTAAGGCCTACCTCATGTAAAATGTGGTTTATCTGATCCCGTAGATCCTTCATATATTTCTTTGGGTTAGTAATTGCTGAAGGTCATAAACAAATAGAGACATGGGCTTGTGACTCTGAAAGTCTTGCAATTTTACGGTCGTTGGTTTGATCCCTACCTAGAAGAAATATTTATGTGATAAACATTTGTATTTGTCCTGTATCTGGATATAAAAATCGGTCCTAAAGTATTATATGTA
Organism: Heortia vitessoides; assembly: GCA_020976665.1. Lineage (NCBI taxonomy): Eukaryota > Metazoa > Arthropoda > Insecta > Lepidoptera > Crambidae > Heortia > Heortia vitessoides. The sequence goes on along the minus strand of JACJUM010003317.1, from coordinate 5,010,673 downwards.
TGATCACCCGTTATTGCCGTAACTTCAGTGGTTTAAGTGACTTTTCTCGGAATTAGATCAGTGTAGAAGGTGTTGTATGAATTAGATTTATTGTTCACTAGCCGTGCCTGCGACTACGTCTGCGTGGAATAGATTTTTTGGGTACCATACCTCTTTATGATGACATATATAAACTTTAAATGGCAAATTTATTTATATCGAATTTATGGCCTGAAAAATAAGTTTCAAGTTTCTAGCTCTAAAAATAGCGATCCTTCTATACAACTTTTAATCCCTTCTTTTCAACCCCTAATAACCCTTATTTTGAATTGAAAAATAGCAAATGTCCTTTCTCAGGGTCCAAAGATTGTCTGTGCCAAATTTCATCAAAATCAGTTGTGAGGTTTAAGCGGGAAAGCGTAACAGACCGACAGAGTTACTTTCGCATTTATAATATTAGTAGGGATTAGTAGGGAGTAGGTATATTAGGGAAACCTCATACAAAGATCGTCGACATTCGCAACTCACTCTCACCTATTTCCACCGCCAAATAACAGTGTCCACATTGATATATTCCAGTTTGAAGGGTGTTCAGCGCTCGATTTTGGATTAAATGTCCAGCACAGGGCATCGGATCGGCAACATCATATTAGCCATAGAACGTCTATGGCTAATATGATGTTGCCGATCTACATTCCTCATATTTTATTTTATCAGCACACTGTGTCTAGGAAATAATGGTTTATGCATATTAAATTTGTTTAAAATTTGTTTCGTTTAAATATTACGCAACACCAAGTAGATATAAAAGTAATAGATTAAATAAAAAGGATTTGGCCTTTTACGATCTATTTTTTTAAGACTACAAATAGAACTACGGAACTTTTTACTAACTTTTTACAACGTATTCGTTAGTTTCAGCGCGTTTTTGTTATTTCGAGTGACTAATTTGAAATGTTGGTGCAGATATTTATTACTAAAAGTATTAGACATATCATCGCATGGATACATTATTAAGAATTATTTTCAAAAATTATACATTATTGTTGTTTCTTTCAAACATATGTAGGGAATACGCAGAATGAAGTACTTTGTATACGCATTGTTAGTGAATGTCACCGTTATTACTTGGTTTTCATAAGGATATATTCATCATAACAATAGCTGCAGATCATCCACTGGGCTTTCCAAAAAGGGGGGAATTGCACATAATTGCCGCCCCGGGGCCGTGTGATGGCAATCGCAGAAAACAGCTACACGACGAGAATATTTTTAAAATTTAATATAACAATCCCACTTTGTTGATTTTAATCTCTGTCCTATCTGTCCCCTGCGGTTCCTTACTCAGTTTTTACGATAGCTGGAGTGTGGAGAGGTACTATTCTTTTCTGCTGATAACTAAAGCTTATATGTGAGATAAATGGATCGTTTCCTGTCATGTCAGCTATATTGCTGTACCCTAATGGTACTAAAAACCACAGAAATAATTTTAAAAATAAAAACAAGTCCTTAACAAATACAATTCCCTTGTTTAAAATGAAAATATAAGGTAATTTTCAATAAATAGTAATGAGTGATGACTTACACATACTGTACTATATACTACACATATGTAACTTAGGACTTTACCATTTAATCACTTAAAGTCTTTTACCTTTAATTAATAGATGCTAACCTTAAGTTTATTGCCATCACGATAATAACGAAAATCAAATAAATTGACGTATATTATCAGGAAACAAAAAGTACCTAAACGAAAACATGCATTATTTGTGTATCAGATCTTCGAGTCTTTAGTTTAGTCAGAAACAATATCAATTCAAAACGAAATATTTGTGCTAGGTTATATTTAAAAATGATGTATTATATTTTAATGCAATAATATCTTTATTTAAAAATATTACTTCAAAGAAATGCATTTAAGCCAGTCCTTCGACAAATGCCTCTAAAGTGGTTATATAAAACAAAACAAAAATGAACAAACAATTTAACAGCCATAAATTAAAACAAAATAATAATTAAAGCCTCTACCCAAACAAAATAATATATAAATCACATTTTACAATAAATTAATGAGTATTCAGGCACAAGTTCTTTTATAAATAATAATAAATTAAACTTCTTATAATACAATTGAGACTTATAGCTAAAATAAATAAAAACCTTTTTATAAAAAGTACCACAAATTGACTGCAGAGGTCAATTTTACATCTAATACAAACATTATATTAGGCTTACAAGTCCTCTAGCGCTTTAAAATAATAATAAATTTAAATTAATTCATCTGAAGGTGGGTAAACTGTTACAAGTGATATAGGAAACAAATTTAAGGATAAATCTAGTTATAAAATCACAATATACCGCAAGAATTTCAATAAATTACATGTTAAAGTTTACCTAATGCAAGATATCTTTTAATTAACAGAAAAGCTTTTATTATTTTTTTTATTGTAAACGTGTTAAATCTTGATCTAGTAATGACACCGTAAGTTAAAATGTATAAATCAATTTTTAAGATTCAAGACAAATCTTAAAATTTTACACAAACTTCAAGTCTTAAATTCGCTTTAAGCATGTTTGAAACGTCATTGTAGTGTATTTGTCACAAGATTAGAATATAATATAATTCGTGCAGACTAAGGACTAAGCGTTGAAGTATAGGTCAGAAATCTATGAATGGCTTATATATAGACATTTTTAAGCTACGCGCTATCTATACTCCGCTTGTCTTAGTCCTGTTTGTACGCAGAATAAGCGAGGTCCGATACATCGTTGTAGGTCCTTCGGTCCCAGCCGCCGCCACCACCGCTGCCTGAAGACCAACCGTGACTCTCATGGCCACCACCACTGCTCTTCTGAGCCATCAACTTCTTGAGTGCAATGATGCCTGCTAGAAGGAGGGCGATCTGTGGATAACAGAAGACGATACAGCTCGATAGCTAGCTCGACTAACGCTGCTTTATATAGTTCTACATTGCTTGGTTAAAATCCTGGCTGATTTAAGTCATTGTATCGTGTAGGTGTTTAAGAGCATCATCAGACTAAATCAAAAGATCTCATATCGTCAGAGATATTTCAATTCCGCGTATGTAGCTCCAGTACATAAGGTCCATACTCCATCTTTTCTTATTGATTTTTTATTTTTATTTGCAACTGTTACTTACGCGGTATTGCATTACCATTAACGACATCACATAACAGTAATTTTACTGTTTCTTTTAACAAAGACTATCTGATATAAACATATTGTGCTCTTTAATATGCAAATGATTAAGTTCTCATTAATATTGTAGGTCTTGAGTTTAAGTTAGCTTGAGAAAGCTTAGAAAGACAAGGCCGTTACTACTATTAAAACATTGCACGGTATAAGAATCTTTAAAGTGCGAAGGGTGTATAAAAATAAATTTCGATTTTTATCTACATTAAAATCTTAATGACTACTACTAAAACTCTACGCACGCCTGATTCTAAGTCTAATTAACACTTACCCTTACCCCCTCCCCTTTTTTAATTATATAGGCATAGTAAGAATAGATCGCTAGGTAATAAAAAAACAAGATTAAAGAGTATTATAATATCACATCAATCGCACATATCGCACTAAACCAAAGGTGCTATTTTGACATCGATCGAAGTAAATTTCGAACGGCTTTGATAATGACAAAAGCCGCACGAGATTTACTTTGGCCGACATAAAAACTTTTTGTAATTTTGACTATTGGTACAACTTCCTGTTGTCGGAGCAACGAACTTGGAGGAACTGCCACGGAACACAAAACTGGGCAAGATACTCAATTTTATTGTGTGTTGCCATATTTTAAAAAAATATTACCTATTTTAAAGATTTTCCCTTATATTTGACATGTATTATTATTTAATTAATTCAAAATTAGCTTAGTACTCAATGTTAAAATATGCTTACTAGTTTGGTTTTAACAATTTCTTTTCTAGCACAATTATATAGGTAATAGTTTCAAATAAAATGTACATACAAAACCAACTAAAGTAAATTATATTATATTATCTATAAGTTCACTGAAACTCAAGCCAATTACAAACATAGAGTATGTACATAATTTAATAGCACTAGGTATCAAATCGTGGACATAATAAGAGTTTTTAAAAAACTCTAAAAGTTTTTATAAATCTGTTACTGATTTCAACGCGTCACCTCTGTCGCATATTATTCGATATGAAACCTTAAATATTTTTATGTATTTTAGTTTAGATAATAAATAAAATTACGCATAATAAGGGACCAAAGTTGGAATATAGCAACACTGGTCTACATTATAATGCGTACAAGCGTAGCGAACGGAACGCAAACGGTTCACGGAAGGTCACATCGTGGTAATTCTGTCAAGTTATTAAATTCTTATATTTTATTACGTAATCATGCTAAAATGTACCCTATTGGATATGAGATAAGGCACATGCACGCGAATTTTCAACAGCTCGATTTATCACAAAACCATTGCATGTTAAACTCTACTACTGTAAAAATTGGGCTTATTTTCATTAAAAAAATGACAAAAGAGTTTTAAGTGCTCAACTATTTGATAAAAATTTATGATATCATACTTTTGTTTATTGACCGAAAATGTTATTTGATAACGCGTTATTATTTTACTGGCAATACTGAGATTATTTTATGTTAGGTCACAATTTTAGAATATATATCCAACCTATTCTATGCTTCTATAACTCTACAGCTTTTGTAGAGTTGTAGTATTACAAAAACTAAATATTACGTCCATAAATAAGGATATAAACTATAATATCTCTACAGATAGATCAAACAGAACAAAGTAAGCAAAACATTATTTAAATTGGTTCAATAGTTTAGAAGTTCATCCCGGGCAAACACCGTGACACAAAGTTTCTATAAATGATGATAACAATGAAATAGTGTAAGATTCCAATAAAAGAATTTTCCTTCAGTAATAGAAATTATAAAGAATGAAAACAAATTTCCGAATCTCACACAAACAATGTTAAGTCGCCGGTTTTCTCAACTCTATACTTATCCTCAGAAATATACTATATACTATATAATACTTGGTTAAAATGGCTACCATTCGAACTTGAAACGAAATAAAAACAAAAGAAAATCTGTTTTTAAAGATAAATAAAAAATAAACGACACACCTACTTTTGAGAAAAGTAAAATTACTACTATCAAACAAGTATAGTATGACAAAAGTCATCTCTTTGCGACGTGTTTCTCGCGACACGTACAAATGTCAATAGATAACATTATACCTTCTTAACACATCCTCCAGGCTACAAAATCAAGCGGTAGAAAGTAGCACGCTTGGTCCCGATCACGAGAGCCTCAAGGTTAAAGGTCTTGGGGAAAGCATCGAGAAACTCACTTGTTATACACCCATCATTATATAAAATTGTATTGCCAGGAAATTACACATGTCCCTTCTGATGGAGATTATAGTAATAATGCAAGATCTTCACCTTGGAACAGATTGTGGTACGGGGAAGTTAGAAAACAAGAAAATGACGCAGTTTCTTTTTATGATATTATTTAGATAACTAACATTTATTATGTGGTTTGTTAACTAGTATATTAATAAAGCAAAGCAAGCATATGATAGTAAAATAGGCATAAGCTGATTGTGTTGCATCTAATTATATAATAACAGTATGAAGTCTCATCTGTTTAACCCTGAAGTAATTGATGGTCTTTCTTTTTCTAAATTCTTAATAGTCTAAAAATATCTATAAACAGATAAATATTGTATTCCCAGAATACATTTTAAAATCAGAATTATTAGTAGACAAAGGATTCTAAAAAAAGATTCGTATTTTAAAAATCAATATAAAATTGCTTATAGTCGTGGACACTACTCGTAGAGAGTTTGGACACGCGATATAAATTCTAATAGAAGTAAATAGCAACGCAAAAGTTATTACGTAATTAGCGATTTTTACTGGCGCATTAACATAAATTTATGTGTTAATAAACTAAATGTTTATACCTGCAATTAGTTAGGCTTTAGATAATTTTACTGTTAAGCTAAGTATTTATATATATAAATCTTAATAACCTATTGTTGCATTGTATACTAGTCAATTGAATTAACATGTGTTGCCAAAATTACCTGCAGTGATTATAATTCACATACTTCTTGTTTAGACATAAAGATAAAGTGATATACCAAACAGATTATAAGAAAAACCCTAACACACGGTTACGAATCAACCAACAAGTTTAATCAAATCTAGTCTGGTGAATTATTAAATAACATAAAAACCTTTGTAAACTTTCACCGACAAAAAACTTTTGTTGATTAAATGTGATGTATGGTTTCGACCTTTCACATGCTTTGTTAGTTACCTAATGAGTTTGAACTCATCAATCTATGTCAAAAGTGTAGTAGTGTAATGTTTATTATTTTATATACATCATATGACTTAATTTAAGTATTTTTCTAAAATACAAATAACGTGGGCATGAATCTTATGAGAAATGTATTATTATTTTTGTTTGTCACCAAATACTGCAAATACAAATGACTTGTGGTACCGAAACTTTAAAAATGCATGATGGCAAACATGATTTATATAAGGAAGGAATTTTTATTACGCCAAAATAATTTAATATTACCTAAAATTACGTAAAGTACGTCATTCCATAGAAAAACAATTGTGATCTGATTTTTACTGACATAATACTTGGAGTCAAACAAACATTTAGAAAAATCTTTGAATGGGTTATTAAAAATTTCACTTCTGTTTACATTCCCAAGCTAACTCACGAATTCACGATCTTCATAACTGATAACGACGCGATGAAAAGACTTCTCAAATTAGACAGTTCATGCTCCCATAGAGCACGTTTCAACTTTCATCAGTCTTATTGCAGGTCAAAATTTTAATTAAAGGTTATGGCAGTCATAACGTGCTTTCTTAGTAAATTATTACTACATTAATTTTAGACTTTCGCTTAAATTTTAAAGAGTAAGAAAGTGAATCGCTCTTTATATATCATCTTCTATTTTCTAATGTATTATATATGGTAATACGTGATACTATAACAAATTTATTCATGTGTTCATTCATTCATTTATGTTCCTTACGCTCACATTTTTATTAGAATTATTTAGCCCAATTCTCTTGTATTGTTTTGCCTTATTCTTAAATTTTTATCATTTTGAATGTAGATTGACGTCAAATTTTGTTCTTTTTGACGAACTAACGTTCAAGATGTAGCCCAATGAGAATAATTAGTATTAAAACTAGAAGTTTACAATTTTGATATTCCAATATACTAAAATAAATATTTATGTATTCATCTATACGCCAATAAGATATTTAAATCTAAGAGCATGTCCTTATTTATTTATTTATTGTTGTTCCCCTAACATTACAGTAAGCTGTTACTTTAGCTACTTCCTTAATAGCAGCAATCAATTCAGCATCATCAATTCCATCGTCTACCGTGTCAAAGGCCTTTTATAAATCTAAAAAAAGTATCCCGGTTCACTAACCTCCACTCTGAGTCATTATCGTACCACGATTAATTTCCCATTATTGTGTGCAATCTCACCTTGTGTAAACTGTGCCATTGACAGTAGATCAATGGCGACGTCATTGAGAGCATTATATGCAATGCTTTACATATATGCAGGTTTCTGTATTAGTGAGCCAATAGTACGAGAATCATTAGCTTCCTTTCTTCGAAGCTTTCTTCAGACATTTGTGTCATCTCATATGATAACCGATTGACCCAATTTTATCGTTATCTTATATGTCGCATGTCAAGTTTTATTTCTTTTGTTTTCGTCCTTTGAATAATCACAAAATACGAATATTTAGACTAAGAACTAGATTAGATTTTAAGGTATTTTTCTTCTCTTCGTTAGATATTACAGGAATTAGTTTTAATTATGAAATCAATTATCTTACAATTAAATGACGATATATATTACAAACAACATTGTGTCTTAGAGAATGTAAGTAAGCTCAGATCGTGCATTAGCTGTTCCAGAAATAAATAGAACATAGCTGTTACCGCTTTAATGGGATATCTCGAAGAAAGTGTAGCGTTAGTATACTTTTGCAGAGCTTAAATCAAATAGTTTGATCTTGAACAACACTTGGAACGAGAACCTAACCTAGATTTATTGCTTATATACTTAATATTGTTTCCGGAAACAAATATGAAGTTATTTATCTCGTAAAATAAAAATTCAAATATTTGTTCTTAAAAAGTTATAAACACTCTGACAAATTAATTATATTAGTGACTACTCCCTCTTTTTTACTTTCTATTGAGTATATAATTCAATACTATTAAATTAGGCATTGTATTTTTAACTATTGTGAATCAATTTGTCTATCTGTATCATGTTATGAAGTTTTTGGTTTATTTTTTACTTTATGATTCTATCATTTTTGCAGACCATACAATACCGGTATGGCATTAACCACAGTTTGCAGGTTCTAGCTACAAAACACTGCAAGGTATTATTTTCGAACTGTGTCAGAAGGTCTGAACGGCCTTGGAATTTATAGATGCTACGTCCTAGCTAATCACTATGTCACAGATTGCAGTATCAGAAAGCTTTATAGAGAGTTCTGGAAGTTTTGTGTTTGACGTGTATTGATGATGTAGTATACATTATATATTTTAATCAAGCTGCTTTACGCATATAACCAATATATTAAAATTTGATGCCTTAATAGGGTTTAAACAGCCCTTAAGTAGTCTATTATAGAAATCACATGTATCAGTATGAAATGGAAGGATGGTGCTGAACAGATTAAAAAGCCAAATACTGATTTAAAATCTTTACCAAATCTATCCAGGTAAGGACATTCCATGTCAAGTACACCAAAATAAACTTCGTTCAACATGTATAAACGGTATAGGAGTTTAGACAAGTGTTCAATTGTGTGGCTCAAGTACCCAGAAAGAAAATTATAATGTAAAATACCAGGCATTGTCACCATCTATCAGTAGAGCGGGAAATGACGATTCCTTTAAGTTTTGAGTTGTTTACATCTGGTAAGTTACCACGTAAGTTCTTTTAAATTATTGTTCGACATGTTTTTCTTTTTGTTTTTTCTAAATCATTTCTTGCATACATTTTGTAAATGTGAATGAACAATATGAAATATATCACAAAAATTTATTTTAATTTAGAATTAAGAAGATTCGGAATATGTAAAGGTAACGTTGTTTAATATGTTCGAGTAAGGTTGTATTGTTTTGTAGGCAAATATTTGTACTACTATTTTAAATTCAAATTCTGAGTGAAGTGAATCACTTGGAAACCAGGTCAAAATTAAGAATGCAGCCAACTCAAAAGGGTAAGATTTAAATCAAAATTTCACTGCGCATTGTCAAGTTCACAAATGTAGAACGATACTTATCTTGCGTAGATCAACAGTGTATTCTCACACTAAAAAGATACTCGATAAAGTCGCATGTCACCTAATGAAATGATTCCCACATATTGTGATTCGTACAATGGATTTACTAGAATACCGATAGAATCATATGTAATTAATTTTTTTAATAAGCTATTTTCTCATTTCCATTGATGCAATTTAGACGCGTTCATTATAAAAAGTCGCAAACACATGTTTGAGGTATAAATAGTTGCGTATTAAAAGAAAGTGAAATTTAATGTTTGATTGTATCTTATAGAATAAGTGTAATTGGTGCTATCGCAAAATCTTACGCTATACCTGGTAATTACAGTAACAGTGATGTGTTTATTAAATTCTTAATAGCTTAGCATGTGACTAATTTTTAAGTTTAACTGTTGAACCAAGAGTGGAAGATGCAAATTTGTCATGACCATTTAACATATCATTATATGGAAAGTTTAAATTTTTTGTCATTTTGACAATTGGTCATGGGAATCTGCGTATCTAAACTATTGTGAAAGCGACATAAGATAATAATATTTTCTAGCAAGACCACGTGCGCCGATTATTCTTAATGTTTAAAATTTATGATTGACAAGATACTTTGATACATTTTGATATATATAAAGTTATTAGTCTTTTTACATCTAATGGTTAATCTTGTGTAAAATATTTATTAAAACTAATTTATATGTGCTATATTATACTTACATTGAACTCTAGTTTTAAATAACAAAATAGAAACATAAAATTACCTTGAAAGAAATTTTATCACAAAATAATAGTTGTGTACAACTTATAATGTGATTGACTCAAAAAATATAAGAATAAGTTATTTATTATTAATTTAATATTAGATTTTGATACTTGATGGACCTGATTGCGCATTTAGTAGTGTTTCTATTTTAGCGCCAAGTTCGATCCTCCCCGAGAATTGTATTTATATTATGAATATTTGTGTCTGGGTATTAAGTGTGTATATATCTAATATTTATATTCTTAGTGCGTCTATACATAGACGCTTTAGGCTACTTATCTCGGAGTTAGGTTAAAGTGCGAAATGTTGTGTGAATGTATTGTTATCATTCAAGTTCTAATTGCTAGTGTATTTAGTTAATATTTTCTTTGAAAAACTTTTTCCTAAGATATGATGAAACTCAGAGCGCTGAAAATAAAAAAAAATTGAAATATTTATGTGTGTACCTTAGAAACAATCAAAGCCTTCCCAGCGAGGATGAACAGGCCAGCTATCGCGAGTGGTATCATCGCCGCCATCTTCATACTGGCACCCATCATCATCATGCTCATCATCTTCTTCATCTTCCCTCGACCTGGAATGTTTAGAAATAGAAATATCATGTTAAGATGTAGAAATATTATATTATTAAAACCACACTTTAGATACATTTTACTACATAAAAGTCTATTTATTTCAGTCACGTTAGACACCTGAGTCAAGTAATTTTTTTTTTTGTAAATATTATCCTAACTATAATTCAGCATTGTCTATGCCCAAAACATTGCAATGTAATTTAGTTTGTTTGTTAATATGTACACTGCATGTCATTTGCTTTATTTTAATAAAGGAAAAGGTTATAACACTCACGCTAACTCGATACTCATAGTATAAACTACTTACAAGATAAATGTTTTAAAACGAAGTTTATTTATTAGTGGACACACAACACAACACCTTTAGTGCTACGTTTTGTTTACGATTACTACGCTACGAGTGCTTTTCGATTTAAAAAGAAATACAATTTACTTTAATTTGAAATCCGTAAGAATATGATATGCAATAACATGACAAATAACAACAAACTATCAAAAATATTTACTGATTCTGCATTTAATAAAACCTTAACATGGATGTATTTATATTAAAATTGTTTAAAACATTAATTATCCATATAAATGTAAGGAGAATATATAAATCGTAACTAGTATACTTCCTTCCATGTAACCATATCATTAGTAATTAATAACGTGACTTTGCGTGTATTTAAAATCATTTCCTTTACTACTTTCGATGTTATGTTACTGCTGCATAACGTAATTCACGATTGTTCAGTTAAATCAAAAAATAACCAGAAAGTAAAGCATTTTTGCAGGCTTTAAATACAGCTGAATATGTTAGAAGAGCTTAATATAAATAGCTGGAATTAAAGACTCTAAACTACATAAAGGTTTTTTTTAAGAAATAATAGTGTTTTACAAGTATATTAGTGATCTGAACATTGCATACACCGTGAGAAAAATCTTAAGATTCATTGATCACCTGACATTTTCTCATATATTTTTTAAACGAAAGTCTGTTCCGTTTCCGCATCATTAGCAATTATTATTGAAACCTGACCTTTACGTACAAGTGTTCATTATTTCTGGATTAGATGACTTTCTAGCAAATCAACATTTTATTGTCTATCTCACTTTTACTTTTGATAATCTTTTGGTAACAAGTGATGTTGAATTGTTAACGACTTTTTTTATAATAAATCATCACTTGATGTACGAGCTTTCACTTGTTTGTGTTTTTCATAACGATGCATTGTGAATTTTGTGACGAGCACACAAAATATTTTATTCAATACTAATATTTATTTCACCACTCAAGAGCAGAAAGGTCAATCAAACTTCAAGTTAAATTGTATGTTCATGACTGCAGAAATGTATCTTAGTTAGACACTTTGCTTTTGATGGAATGATATCATATAATGTTTTATAATCTTTTGTAGACACTTATACATTGCTAGTTTTACTGTTTCTTTGATACAGCCATGGTATAAGTAGATAGATATTTTGTAATTCGTCCGCTTTTAAAATTTTCGTCAGACCTTAATTCAGAAATGCATTATCAGCATGCTCGTCACTGATTAGATATAATTTTTATTATTAAAACGAATGTTTTATACTAAAAGTTGCAAACTAAACTTTCCAAGTCAATCGTGTTGTCAGTAAACTCTCATATTAGTTAAACTGCTTACCATTACAAAGCTTATGATCTTAGAAATCGGAGCACTTGTATTAGGGGTACTGAAGGCAAGTGTAGCAAATGGTCATATAATATAACGGATCGTAGACCATTCCGTACACAATGTCTTTGTGGTTTCTCCTACTATTAAGCTGCTGGATGATAAATTTCATGGTAAATCTATTTATTTCACCATGACACGGGATATAACGAGAGTTATATATGTTCTGATTCGGTGTCAACTTTCAAAGTATTAAAGTATGTAATATTGTTTACTCGATCTATTTTGATTACAAAGTAAGGAATGCAAAATTGGCGTCCCTATAATTACTAACAAGAATTCGTTCAAAATTATATTTCTCGAGTATTGTATAAGTGGCAAAATCTAAGGGTTGTTTATGAAATATTTAAGATTGTATCTGCATTGTCACTTAATTTAGATGTTTATCAAATCGAATTTTAGTCTCTGTTTTCAGTTAACAAGGTTTAAAATAAAAAGTACTAGAGTGACGTACTATAAAATATAGAACTAGTAGTATCAACTTTCTTATTTATCTGAGAAGGGGCAGGTTCTCACAAGTTCAGAGGAATTTGCATGGCCAAAGTTCGAGAGTCAAATTTTGTATACCCACAACTTATTGCTCTTATTAATCTAAAGAAACTACAATAATTTACAGATCTCGTATCCCCAATTAAGATTATACATAAAATTTCATGTTTCAACAATAACTGAAGTATGTTTTTTTTACACTACCATTTGTAATTAATTTCATTTGGTCAAGTAATGTAATGTATAAAATTAGAAACTATGAAAATTAATTACATGTATTAACTTAAAATAAATAAAAAATATGAATTTAATAAAAGATAATATTATGTGTGCGTATGCTAATACTATACTTAAATGTAGAAGATTATGGAAACAAACGCTAGTTAGAAATTATGATTGTAAAAAATGCCAACAATTTAAATACGTTTACTTGGATTACTTATTCTAAAACAAATCTGTATTGCGACTAAACTATTATTATATGATTAAAATAAAAAAAGTATTGCTTGTTTATAATCATTTTCTTGATATAATCAAAATTAAGCTATTTTGGATGTAACACTTAATTTTGATAACAAATTATTTCTCACTTGCCGCTTCATGAAGTTAGATAATGGTGAACACCCATTTAGCTAATGATTGAAAGGTGATGATTTTGAAGAGTCACGGCTCTCAATTAAAGTAACACGCCTCAATTATGAAGGTATAAGTTTAGGTTCATATCATTCATTATAATTGGTCAATTTTTTTGGCATAATAGGAAATGGCGTGAAATGGTTTTAATATGAAATAATTTTTATTTGTCTTTGTTCTCCATAATTATTTCTAACGACGAAGACATGCTATTGTATACATTCATTGTGACTGATTATTCATTAGAGAAAAGTGAGTTGCTAATGTTTGTTCATTGATTAGTCGTTTGACTAAAATTTATGACTGACTAATAAGTGATGAAAATATAGAAATACCAATAGTATTATATTTTTAAATCAAAGCTTAAAGGATAATTAACGAATTGTGATTTTTGAAAATAGAAAATGTCGGTGAAGAAGGTTCAGTTGATAATAAAAAACTGTGGTTATATAAATGTATGCAAATAATCATTACCTTCCTCAACACCCTTGTTAAAGTCCTGCCCGCTGATCTTAGGCAATGACAGCTGAATGGTCCTGGAATTGGCAAACGACGCAATCCTATCCCATAACATATCTGTCAACGCTTCATTCTTATCATTTAGATTCCTTGGGAGGTTTGATTCTATATCATTCTCGCTGACTGGTTTGAAGTCTGGTTCGGAGCTTTTCACAATATCAACACCGCTAACCAAAGGTATCGCTTCCATCCTTGCTGCTCTATCGAAAAAGAGTATGGCTTTTTTCTTTAAGCAAGGTATAATACCATCTGTACGCTGGCAGTCTTCATATATCCTCATGACGTAGCGCACTCCAAAATCGTCACGGGCCCACGTCACATTCACCAGAAGTGACGCGAAGAAGATTAAAAGCACTTTTGTGTACATTTTGAGGTTGTTGTAAACGGAACGGTGTGATAAAAAAGACTGGTGGTAGACGGGCAAACGCGCGGCGTATTTATAGCTTAAGCGAGTACGAAAAGCCGCGGCACTATCATTGGGGGTACGCTTGCACTGGGCATGAATGGAGCGGCGCTATTTGTTGCGGTTAGAAGGTTACGATAGGTTAGGAGTTATAAATTTGGGACTTTTTTGTTCCTTTCTTACAATACAAATTTTTGGGTATCGTAATACCTAAGTATGTGGAAAAAAAGAAGTCATGAAGATTTTTATTTTCATCCTTTTAAAAAAAAATGTTTCAATTTTTATTTTTAACATGCTTTAATAACGTAATACCTACATAACATTATAACTAATATGACATTAGGACATTTTTCGTCTTGTCCTTTCGTAGCAATCTGCTACAAGAAACATAATACGCCGCATGAGTCAAGTTAAAAAGTTTTTCAAGCAAATTTTATTCAAATGTAACAAAATTATTTTCTTGTTATGGATATATAGATAAAAACTCATTCTTATGGTGTAAACGATTGACTTTATTAATTTTGGGCTTAAAAGTAAAAAAAATAAGATATTGCGTGTATCTTGCGGAAAGTTTTTAAAATGATAAAAAATTATACTATAGTTCTTGGTTCTCCCATCAGTTCTTGTAGATAGGTAAATAAATGCATATATATAAATAATGTTAATTTAATTAAAAAACACCAAAAATAATTAATCATACCTAATAAAAATAACACGAGGTTACAAGCAAATAATAAATAACAAAATAGATAACAGACAAACATGTCAATATTTTAATAATAGCATACAATTGTAATTTTAGAACTGTTTAGTTAATAAGTACAAAAAAACGTAAGAAAAATTCGGTTAAAAATTACTATATTATAGTATATGTCTATAGTAATGAGAATATGTATATAAGTATATTTTATCTTGTGTGCCAAAGGCTGTGGGTACGATTTCCACCCAGAGCACATATTTATATGATTATATTTAGTTTTGTTCTGCGTCTGAGTATTAAATATATGTATTTAAGTAGTATATTTGTGATTCCTCTGTTGTCTGGCGTCCGTAACACAAGTGATTTAAGCGACTTACTACGGAGTCAGGTCAATGTATGAGATGTTGTGGGAATTTATATGTCATTCGTATCTTTCCATTATCGTGCAGACTAAAATTTTGTCACATTATTTTACTAAAGTATCATTTTTATATTTTAAGCGCATATCTCAAGAGTTTAAACTAAGTATTCGAAAACAAAGACAAAAAAATATACAGTATCCTTTTTTGAATTAAATAGTTCTAAAAAAATGGTCAATAAATTTGACTTTTCCTTGTCAAGATTGACGATGCCGAGAGTCGGGGGCGGGCAAAATATCACATAATGCACACATCAATCAAAAGTGAATGTATATGATTTTTTCAGTGCCAGTTTAATGCGGACACTAATGAATTTGGTAAGAGGAAAATTTTGTTATTCAATAGCGGTAGATAGATTTATTAATTTCTAAGTAATCAAAACTCGTCTATAATCGCCATGAAAAAACAGTTTATATTGTTTTTTATTTTTTAATTCTTCGTGTCAAGAAAACCAACAGCCTAAATAAATTGAATATGTCAAAATCAAAATCAGTTTGGGTAAATTAATTATAAGTTAATAAAAAGATAATGTAGATAACAATAATCTATATAAAACACTTTATTACGCCGCAAAAATAGTTTCAGGTAATGAAAACGATCCAACAAGTCGAAAAAAAATATTTTGTGTACTTGATACTACTCGCACAAAAATTAAGTACCCAATATTTGAAGTAATTTACAATTTGAACTATATACAAGAATATCATAATAAATTGTTGCTTGTTGTTAAAGCGTATAGTAGTCATTATCTGTACCAAAGACAAAATCACCGTGGATTATCTGAACCAGGGAGGGTTTTCTCACGACGTCCCTTATAATATGTATTCTATGTAATATATATGTATGTTCCTAGATAATATGTTTTTTTATTTTTACGTTGCAGCAATGGCCTACATTCAATACTTTTAAATAAATATTTAATAAAAAAGCAATACCGTAAAAACATTTTTTCGACAATTATTGAATTTAGAGCCATTCGAAGCTTGGAACAAATCGTAACATTGAATAAGCCATGTAAATATATAAACTTACACAACACCTAATACATTGACATATATACTTAAATATATGTATTTAAGTGCATTTATCTAATAACAGATACAGAACCATACCATACGGAAGTCTTCTGCTGGAAAGAATGGGAGAATTTTGCCCACAAGGTAAGAATACTAGCATATACGTATAGCCTTAATACATAACATCCACAGGTGTGAATGACATTTATGGTATACACTTGTCTCGTCTATGTATATATATTTTAATTAGAAATCGTGCGAACGAAAATACCAAAATATTTAAGGCTTACAATTAAAAATAACTTGCATTCCTACTTCAGAAAGAAATACGAGCCTATTAAATAATGCCTTTGTCGCCACAAAATGCACTTTATGTACTACGCTACTAAATTCAAATTAAAATTTTCATATCTATCACAGTTGTAATATGAAACGGAGGGGTTTTTACTTCAGGTTATTACTACTGTTATATATAAAAGGAAGGAAGTAAAAATATTAAATTTCTGTACATACTCATTATTACTCAAATATTAATTGAAAAAAAACAACGAAAAACATACACAAGAAAAAACATATACAAAAAAATAATTGATTTAATTTTTCAGCTAATTTTTATTTCGATGGCCTAAAATAGTTGTCATATTTGTATCAGACGATTCGGCAGTTTCAGTACAGTCCTAGAGAGCAACTTTTGTTATTTTTTTTATTGAGGCCTTTTTAGTTCTCAAATTGAACGAAAATTAAATGTTCACTTCCACCTTGCGAGGATAATAACCTCGGTTACAGGCGGACGATTACCTACTCCCACCCTCTGTATCAGGATAACCAATCTCCAAGGTTGTTGTCATATTATTTAAAGTTAAAACCAAAAAAAAATTACTAACTAGACCTTCAAGCACTTTCGAATGATCAATAAAATATTTTTTTTCTAAAACAGAAAGCACAATTTTCAATTTTCTAACATTTATAGTTTAGAACCTGCTTTTAGTTAGTTATATATCAGTCACTTAGTCAGTCATATGTCATATATTAATTAGTTTGTCAGTCATATGTCATATATCAGTTAGTTGGTCAGTCATATGTCATATATCAGTTAGTTAGTCAGTCATATGTCATATATCAGTTAGTTAGTCAGTCATATGTCATATATTAGTTAGTTTGTCAGTCATATGTCATATATCAGTTAGTTGGTCAGTCATATGTCATATATCAGTTAGTTAGTCAGTCATGTGTCATAAATCAGTTAAATAATCAGTCATGTGTGATATTAAATCCCTATTTCCGTAAATCATGTTATAACACGTTAATGGGTAGACTGAATTAGCTGTTTCTTTTTTGGTGTGTTTGTTCTTATTGTGTTATTACTTCAAAAAAAAAATTGTATTTGAAAAATTAAGTAAACTTAACAACTTCCTAAACTTTTTTAATGTAACTTACTTAGTGACATTTAAAGCTTCCAAACCAAGTAAAGTTTCACACAAATTATAATGTTTAGTTATAAAACAAAGAAACCCAGTTGGTACTTCAAAAATCTTCTATAGCGTGTACCATTTATTATTTCTTTCATGTAAAAGGCGTCACCATTCCGCCTTTCTGTAATCATATGATTTCTTTCGTCGCCGTCATTTTGATGAAAAATAGGGGACTAATTCGATTCTTCAATTATATTTTGCGTCTTCCCATAACTTCTTCGTCTTACCATAAGTATTAGTAATTATTAGTGTTAGTCGATAAGACTAAACTATGAAATATAAAATAATTTTAGGTACCATAATGTACCAAATTACCATATTTAGCTCGTTCAGCTTGGCTATTACACGACCTAAATGAAAAGATGGAACATAGTAATCATTCATTTTCCAAAAAGTATGATACGTTTAATATGAAATATCGCTTACTAAAATAAAATTTTAGCATCACTCTAGCTTTAGATATTTTTTTTATATATTATACTGAAATTGTCCTATATTCTAGCTTCTAAAAATAATTAAATGTACTTAATGTTGTACAAACTAATTTATAATGCAGAAACTATTAAAGTAATTCAAATTAAACCTACTATATTTTAAATATAAATATATTTTTTAATATATATGAAGATTATAAACAAAAGATAAATTGTTTGATGCATGAATAATTTATAGAAAACCATGTACCTATCTGCGATATGATTAATAGCCATGAAATTTTATCTAGTTCGCCAAAAGAAACTGGACCCTGTAAAGCCTAAGGAAACCATCATAATTAGAGTCATGACCAAAACTAATTACCACTTCAATTAATTTGAACAATATAACTGTATTATTTCGGGAAAACCTATTCAATTAATACTTGAGAACAAGCGTGAAGATATATCGTGAGATAGGCATAAATCACGCAATATGCCTACTACATTTTCCCTTAAAGAATAAATTATCTTAAATTTACTTCAATAAAGCAGGTATTGTCAACCTTTTTGTACGGATAATAAAATACAAATAAAAATCTTTTTTTTTTTGCAAAGTTGTCAAACTGTCACCTATAGTGAATATGGGATACATTGTTTCTGCGGGATAACGTTGGCGCTAAAATAAGATTGCAGCTGTTCTTATATGTAACGTGTTAATGCTACAAAAAATTATGTATGTATTAAATAATTTCATATGTATACTGAGTGTAATACTATGCAGGTAATTAAGCTATTTGTTCAATTTTATAGCGAGTAGTAAAAATTACCCCTTACGTTTAAATTAACCCGCATATACGATATATATAAATAGTTATCTTGTCTGAAACTATATATCGTTTATACAAAAACACATAATGTTTGTCTGTCGGTTAATTTGACTTCCGGTTTGTCCCAAGTAGTCTATCTGAAACAGCTGAACTGAATTTAATGTGACTTTCACTTGCATTTAGCTAATGTTAAAAGAACTTACTTGCTAATTCATGGCAGATAACTATATTATTTATGAAAATTACTTAGCAAATAATATATGGTGATACATTTTTATTGAACACAGGTCGATAAACAACTACAATCACCGTGATAGGAAGCGTCACTATAAACGCTCGTAATATCACAAGGAATTGTTATTTTGTATTACCCAGTAATTTTTCTGCCTCTATTACCCTTCAAACTGAAACACGGTAATGCAAATACTGCTATTCGCCGGTATAAATAAGTGATAAGTATGAAAGAGATAATTAACGGGGAAGCTGAAATTAGTATCGAGTAGTATTAAAGCCGAGCCTTACATGCTTTTATGGGTAGCCAAAACGTGTCAAAAAGGGCATATAGCTATTTATTGTATTGAATGTGGGTATGGCAGAAGATAAAAGAATAGTGTGACAAAAGATCGATGTGGTTTAAAAGATGTTGTAATAACAATAAAGAAAGAAATGTTGAGATGTTTTGGAAATGTAGAGAGGATGGATGAAAATAGAATGATTGCACAAATATATATAATGGAAGTTAACGGAAGAGTGAGTATTGAGCGACCTAAGCGAAATACCAAGAATAAACGAGCGTATATGAAAAGACTAATGCGAGTAAGGGAAGCGTAAGAGGTAAGCCAAGATCATAGCAAGTGGAAATAGAGACTAGTCTCTGAGGCGTGATGTATGTATGTATATAAATAAGCGAGAGTGAGAGTTTACGCTCTTTGTAAGAGGTTCTCCCTCATAAAATCCCTCACATATATGTTTTAACTTGTAACTACTTTGCGGTAAGTATAATGTGAAGTACTCAAACACAATATCCTTAAGCTGTAAAATGCCATACAGTAAATGTATATCTAAGGTATGAGACCATGTTTATGCGCTCTTGACACATAATTTTAAACGTTAACAGTGATTCCAACAATGTATGAACGGATTTTCCATGTAACATCAATCCAATACTGGCTCGATAGTGCAGATGGTAGGCTGCCTTGTGCGCCAAAGGTCATGGGTTTGGTTCCCAGTCAGGACCAAAATTTATATGATGATATTTTAATTTATTATAGCATTTTGTTATTATCATATAAGCTGTAGAACATCTTATCTGTACTAATATTATAAAACTAAAGTGTATTTTTTTTGTATAGTTAAATTCCTAGTGCATTTAAGTCTCTAAAACTAACAATTTGATTTAAAAAAAATATTTTTGTTTATCCTGGTTTATTATGGAAGACTTCAGGCCATAAATACCACGCGTCAACCTATAGGAATGAAGCAGAAAATGTTAAAGAACGGAAATAATGATTACTTTTTATAAATTTCTGTTGCGTATGTAAATGCTATAAGTTATACATAAGTTATACAAAAATCATGCAGGATGGATTTGTTGCTATTTAAATATTCTTAAAAAATCCGCACAGCTTATATCTATAATCTATGGATACATACTGACTTACTATATTAATTTTTATTTATTGCCATGTGGTACCGGCAGAGTAAAATAGTACCCCCCACTGCACTAGGAGGGTATGGTATGGTGGTAAATCTATCCGAAACAGTGCAGCACAAATACACTGGGCGGGGATGGGCAGCAGCATCCCCGTCGCAAAATCTGCACTCTGCGATTGCTAACACGGCAAATATGGGCAAAATACCTCCTTTCTTGGAGAGGCCTATTGGAGAGTCCAGCAGTGCACTTTCAATGGCTGGTATAATAATTATTTTTTATGGTATTAAAATTAATTCAAAATAAGTCCATTATTTGCGAAAGTATTTTATTAATATAATACTAATTTACCTTAATAAATACGACATTTGTCATAAATATTTCATTGTGAATAAGAATGCTCTAGATAGGTCTTGGTTTCATCATTTATCATCTCACGATTTATTATTATATTATAATATCTCCTCAACCAAATCATTCATAGCTACCAAACAGGTGATTAGAGGCAATGCTGGCCGGCGGGTAGGTTTGGTCAAGAAAGGGCATAGTCAGATCAGCCTTAGAAAATCTACTGTCTGTCATAGGCCTTCCTAAGATAGGGGGATTTCTGTGGTAGCAATTTCAGAGCACAACTTTCCAACGACGATGCCCATCACCATCCTGTATTATTTAATTTGTGCTGTTTCTGATGGATATACCGCAATTTGTCGGTTTTGGTATCTTAGACGCCTCTTACGACACTTAGTATAGACGGAGGTTGTATTCTACTTTGTACCTTTCGGCTAGGAAGGATATAGTAATACTTATTACTTATTTATCAAACCGATATTTATGTAGGGGAAGTCGCAGGCAACAGCGAGTGATAGATATTGCCTTTTTGACTAGGTAATAAATAGTTTTGGGAAATATTTGCACATAATAATACACGTTGTGCCGCCGCAAAGCATAGCTTTAAGACAAGAAAAGTTATGTTTTTTACTCAACAACTTACAAAATATGTCTCAAAAAATTTATCATGGTTTTTATAAAAACTAACAATTATAAAAAAAATCTTATTTAAGTACATAGATTGCTATATATATTACTAGCTGTGTCCGCGACTTCGTCCATGTGCAGTAGTTCCTTTGGGCACCATATCTTTTTAATTGAACTTATATAAACTTTGAATATTATATTATTTATATGTACAAATCAACAGCCTAAATAAAAAAATGTAGGCTTCTAGCTCTAACAATAGCGATATTTCTATACAACTTTTCATCCCCCCTTTCGACGCCTTTCAGCTCTTATGTCGAATAAAAAAGTAGCCTATGATCCTTTTTAAGGCTTTAGACTATCTGTGAACCAAATTTCATTTAAATCGGTTTTGTAGTTTAGGCGTGATTGCGTTACAGACATATAGACAAAGTTAGTTTCGGATTTATAATATTAGTAAGGATAAAACGCTGTAGAACTTTTAAAGATTTTTGAAAATTTTTGTTAATAAGAAATAATAATAATATTTTGTTATACCTAATTATGTATTTTATTATTTCCTTGTTTCAAATACTAATGTTTTTATTGTCAATTCGAAATTGTTTATATAAAGTATATTTGAAATTATTACTGACATGTTTTCATTGGTTTTTAATGTTAATTACAAAACCTTACACACCTAAATGTTTGAAGAATCTAAAGATACTTTATTAATATGAACTTTCGCAAACAAATATATATAAGATAAGATATTTAATAGAGAGAGACAAAATTTAAAGAGCGTTATGAAAGGTGTGCGTTCCCTGAGCCACAGTATAACACAAGTCAGCTGTGGTTTTATATGCAAAATACACAATTACAACGGATTATGCACATTTAAGGTGGTTTATTAATTCTTTTAATTCATAGTTTGTGAGATGAATTCTAAAAATGCTCCGATTTCACGGGTAAAAGTTATAACATTTCATATCTATTATGTGCACTTTCTCTAGTAAATGCGTGTTTAGTGTTAGGTCTTTCACTTATTGGTATGTACGAAATATATGTAGTACAAATGCGAAGGTGTGTCTGTCTGTGTGTTTGTTTTGCTTAAATAAACTCTTCTTTTGATCTCGAGATAGTTCTCGCGGGTTAGGATAGGAAGTGAAGTCCGCATAGGCAGAAGCTATTAAACTAAAAGTAATATATTATTATTAGTCATATTGTTGTTAAATACTTTCATTACCTTGTACATTTTAGTAGTTTTGCACACTAGTTGCAATCGCACATATATAACCGCAATGCAAATACTGTCGAACTATATATTTGTATATAGTGTATTCCATAACACAATTACTTTAAGCTGGACTTGTCAAAGTATGAAATTAATTTTAAATCAGTCAACTGGACTTAGAGAAAGATCAAATATATATATATTTAAATAAGAAAATAAAGAAAATGCATTTTGGATCAAATGTGCGCGTAGCCTTATTCACATATCTTGTAAATTAACGAATATAGTTACTAATTTACGAACGTACCATTACTAATCTGCGCAAATGTTTATTTGCGGAGAGTATAAACGAGTCGTTTCGGCTTGAAAGTCATTCTTGTGTATATTTCACACGGAATGTTGACTAAAATTTATAATTAATACTAAATAATATTTATTAAGCAATACATCACGGTGGGCAGAGATTATGGATCTCTACTTGCTACGATATTGGCATACTTCTCTTGCTGCCCTTTACTCGAACTAGTCATTCATTTACGCTCGTTTATTCTTAGTACTTCTGGTCTGGCCCTTCTTGAATACCTCTTATAACTGGTTATATATAATCTAAGCCTTATGTCTAAACGCCTTCAACAACAAGTCAAGTCAAGTGCAAGTCTATATAAAATGCAAGTCTAAATATAACTCTTGTATCACTCATTCACTTTACACGTATTGAAAACCACAAGCGGTCTATCTATTGCCAATTGTTATTATTATTAAATTGCATTGTTGCATTATGACTTTATGAGGTCATAGGGTCATTTGTACTATCTACACAGTTAAATATGTATTAAAGTATTTTATTAGTGGTTCTTCTGTTATCTGATGTACGTATACCAAGTGCTTTAAGCATTTTATCTCGGAGTCATGTCGATATAGATGTTAAATATATTAATAATATAGCTTATATTATTCCAGAAGAACATAGCTTTCTGAATGTAGCTTTTTTAATATCTGACCTAATCTGTCAAAAAGGGAGGGCCGTAAGAAAGAAGAAAGTAATCTATGCTTATACTGTGTATGTGAAAATGTTTGTCTGTCTGTAGCGCAGTCAAAGACCAACCAGAATTGAGCGTGCATGTATATTTCATTAAAGCTTTGAATTACATTTATTGATTGCCTTTGATTTCAGAAAATTATTGGTAAGAAATAAAGTTTAAGCGAACGAATTCATTGGCGAAAAAATGTTATGCACTTAAAGATTGTTGTCCAAATAAGATGAATTAAAATTTAAAAAAGTGTATGTTAATAACTTGGTGTATCTTTCGGTAACAATCCCGCAGAGAAGTTTCATTATCCTCATATTGACGTTCATTGCATTTCACCCATACTTCTACATCTTAATTATTCATATATACCCATCATTTTGTTTTAGTGATTATTCAAAAACAAGCTTTAAACTTTACGCTTAAACTTTTCTTTTTTTATTACAGCGTTAACGCGCTAACGAACCGTGTAAATTCTATAATGACACTTGATTACGCCATTTGCAATATTTGAAAGTTTCTTCTGATTTAAACCATCAGCTGTTTTGTTATTTGTGTGTGAACTGAAAGGATTATTGTGTGTTTAAAAAATTTATATTGTTCAGTTCAGTTTTGATCCTGCAAACTCTGATTGGCACGCTGGTACCATGTACATCGATGATCAGTCTCATCCATTCCCCCGGTTGCGTTAAAGTTGACGTCTGAACAGTAAAACATTGTGGATCATATGAAAAAAGAACAAAATAATATATTTATGGTTTTCATTTAGTTGCGATTGCGATATTTTTAACTCATTGGCGTAAAAGAGGCTGTTCATTTCTGTTGGATCGGTTGCTTCACTTCACACTTTACTACATTTATATCAACCGCTGAATTAAACTATATAATACAAACATAAATAAATGATTATATTAAAAATATTTTTAAATTTCAATTAAATCTTTATTAACACTTCGAAACTTTATTTATCTGTTAATAGTCGCTCATAGCCATTATTTGTAATAGTGTTAATTATATTCGGAGAATTGTTTTTGGAGATTAGATTAGAGAGTTTCAAATAAAACATCTTTATTTTTCAAATCGAATCTATACTTTCCTAATCATATATCGTATATTACAAAGACCGACTGTCTAAAAATCGATAGTTATGTATAATTTTTGATTTAACTTATTTCGTATAATTTCCTGAAAAAAATAAGGATAAGCCTAATTCAGTTGGGCTGCGCATATCAGACAAAAAAAGAATTACAAATATTATACTTTAAAATATGTATATAATTTAAAGTAACAAATTAAATACAAATTTTCATCACATTAATGTTTGTTCTGGATGAAATTTGAACCCACGTCCCTAGACAGATAAGATAGGGAGAATATCGAATGCGCCATCGGGCCCTTCTAAATTTACCTTATCCTGTGAATTAAAATAAGAATTAAGATAATTTTATTGTCATACTCAAAATAAAATTATTCCTACAAATCTAAATAAAACGCGAATTTATTCATTCATTCATTAGCATCTGGATATCTCCTGCCATAAGCTTACGTGGGCTCTATGGTAGTTTGTCGATTTGATTTAATAATAAAAAAAGAATGTTAGAACTCGAGAAACAAATCAACTCAACCCATTTTAACCTCTTGCATCAAGTTCATCTTATGTAGGCTAATAACCTTACCACTGCATACGTATTGCTTGCTGATTACTCAAAAACATACGAGAATCGTCATCATGGAATAGAGATCAATCGATTTCAAACAATGCTTTAATTGGCATAGATTACACTTGAAACAGTTCCGAAGTTTTTATTCACCTTTTTAATGGGAGATATTACAATGAAGACGTAGGTAGTCCATTATGAATGTTGATACGAAGACTTGTTGTGCAGTTTTGTTTGAGTCTGAATACAATTGTCTATTCTAGTAATAAAGACGGTTCTTTTGGCGTATTTGTATGGAGTTTACAATAGACGTAGAAACTAAAGTACTAAAAAGTTCTCATGCAGGATGATTTATGGATCTTTTCTTAGTACATTTAGGATAGAAGTTGTAATTTAATCCTTGGTACTTTATTATAATAATAAACGCTTTATTGTACACCAAATATAAAAATACATGAAAAAAACAGTGATTATAAAAAATAAAGGGCGGTCTTATCGCAAATAGCGATTTCTTCGCTGCAACCTTTGGGTGGAAGACTGAATGAGAGAAAGAGGTAGTAAGAGGTGTCCATAAGATAGATTTTTTTAAAATATACTTAATATAAATAGATTGTATGTAAGGAAATATACTTAGATGTAACTATAATGAAAAACTATAAAGAACTATAGATGATGCGTTGCTATGCATTTATAGATATATAGATTTTGAAAAGTGTGCCCTAGGTATTTGAGATTTGCGTCTACTGATATGATTTTATTTAATTAACATTGACGTGGTAAGTCTAAACTGGTGATAAAAAAGCGTCGAATTAATAAGCTTATTGATAATATTAGGTCTCATTCACGACTCCCATTAAAAAGTTACGGTAAGGGTAAGCGTATTAACTACGGGCTTGTTTACGGGCTTGTTTACGGGTGCATCAGAAAAATTTTCTAAATGTATAAATAAAATATTTATTGAATCTAAGAGACGAGTATTTTTACAAATGTATTGATCCTTCAACATCGAAGTTGATAAAATTAAATGAAATAATAATAATATTTTGAGCCATTTTTGGTATTCGATAAATACTCCTGTTATATTTAAAAAAACATCTATGGAATTATTATTGTAAAATCAATCATACAAATCCGAATTAACAAATAATGTTTAACCAAAATTTGTTATTTAAGTCTTATGTGTATTGATAAGTTTCTCCAAAAACATTTTCGTCAAATTTCTACGCAATAGGTACCTCTATCTAACGTTCAAAAACACTTGTACTTCAAATCATACGAAGGTTTAAGTGAAAGTCTCATCATACTATAGTGTCAACTTCCCATGTCTAAATCTTTGATGGTATATCAAATAATAAATGACCCAAACAGTCTATAGTGAAAACGGTAATTGTATAGAAGCATTTATTCTGATGCACGGAAGAGATTGAGTTTTTGGGAATGACCTTTTAACGTGTTTGAAGTTAAATTCGCAGTCATTTTGATAATAAAGTGAATTGGTGAGAGTAAAAATTGTTTTAGGAAACCAGAACCAAAGAAGCAAATAAGAAAAAAAACACAAACCCAAACCTAACACTAGTATATAGGTACATATGTATTTTAGTGGAATCAAACTCATTTCGTATCAAAAATCTTTTTGATACGAAACTTTTTTGGATAGAATTTTGTAGCCTAATAGTCAATTATATTAGGAGTCTACTGTAAAAAAACTACCCAAATTTGCCCACAATTGCCACGCTGGGCAATATTAGCAATCGCAGGGCGCAGTTTTCACCATGGGGTGCTGCTGCTCATTCCCACTTCGTGCATTTGAGCTACACAAATTTGGATGGATATACCGCCATCTGTTGGTTTTGCTACCTTATTCGTCTATTACGACACTTAATACAGAGGCAGGTACTATTCTACTCCACCGACTACGTGCTTAAAATCGCCAAAATGCAAATGACTCTCGTTTTCATTTGTAAATTGTGGAGGCCTGTGTCCAACTTTTAATGGCTGGCATAATGATCTGAATTTTGAACATGTTATTTTAAAAAGATGTGTTTATTACTATAATAGTTTTATGCGGCAGCAATAACACTACAATTTATTGAACTGAATTGCAGCAGCAAATAGGCAATTAACAGTTTCGATTTTGCAATAACGTTCATGTACAGACACTGGAAAAACTGGTAGGTGCGGAAAATAATGAAATAAATAATAATTACTATAAGCCACTTTTAATAATGTTACGGAATTAGAAATAAAATTTTGAAACAATTTAGATTTTATGATGCTTAATAACTAATATACCTACCGTTTTGGACATAGAAGAACAAAAAAGGCAAAAAAGTAATATACATAATTCTAAATTATATATACAATTTGATGATATCTTGTAGTATAAAAAGAGTTAGAATTTCAGACATAAGCATTATTACAATTGTATTGTTGCTTAAGTCTGAAGCTCAATGACAAATACGATACAAAAACAGTATTTTGTGTAAAAATATTCAAACTATGCTCTATGTATATTTTTAGATCTCTGGGATTGTTCATCATACATCATACTCGCAATTGGTTAGACACTCCCGGACATGAGCCTCTCTAAGAAAGGAAGTATTTTGCCCGTGTTTGTAGCTCTGGGCAAGCATGTTGGCAACCGCAGAGCGCAGCTTTCGCGATGGGTATGCTGCTTATCATCCCCGCCTAGTGCATTTGAGCTGCAAATTTTCGGATGGATATACCGCCATCTGTCACAGTTGGTGACACCTGGTGTTCAGTAGGAGGTTCTATTCTACCCAGTCAGTACCTCACGGCATATAATTTTAATCAAATCATCATTATAGCGGCCTTGAAATGTTCACTGATATACAGGAGCCTCGCCAAAAAAGGGGAATTAGCTTATATTTGCTTTAGTTGGATATACCACCATCTTTCGGCTACGGAACCTTAACGGTACACGGTTAATCTTTAAAACACATGGCTATTATTTGTATTTTATCATAATCGAATTCATCAAACAAAATTTTTCTTATTTTATAAATATTTGTGCTCAATTTTTGACGTTTCTGAAGCGATTGATACACATGTCTATTCCTTAACTTTTTTTAAATAAAAAAAGTTATAGTATTAAATAAAAGAAAAGGAATTATTTTTTATTATAACAATTTATGTGTTTTTCTTAGTATTAGAACCATAGATATATTATTAAAAACGCAGTCAAGGTGTCAGATTTTACGATTGCTATCATTATTAACTGTTTATAACTTTACTACCTGTGCCCGCGACTTTGTCCGCGTGGGATAGTTTTTTTTGGGGACCATACCTCTTTATCTTAACTTGTATAAACTTTTAATGTTTGTTTGTTTATACCGAATCAATGGCCTGAAAAGTAAATTTTAAGTTTATAGCTCTAATAATAGCGATACTTCCATAGAACTTTTCATCATCTTTTTCGATGCATAACAACCCTTATTTCGAAAATAAAAAAACAGCCTATGTTCTTTCTAATGTTTTATGTCTAAAAATCGTCTGTGCCAAATTTCTTCCAAATCGGTTCAGAGGTTTAAGAGGGAAAGCGTAATAAGCAGACAGACAGACAGAGTTCTTTCGCATTTATAATGTAGGGACTCCTAGGGATTATTTTTTGTATATATATATATTGTAATTCCTTGTAATTTAACCAACCAATCTCATGCTTGTAATACTACTCGTATGAGTAAGAAAACTGTTTTTTTTTCAAATGATGTATATATCTATCTAACAGCAGACGTTTCAGGCTAAATTATCTAAATAAGATTATTTTATATAATTGCCATGTTCCATTATCAACAGTAGGTGTACAGTAAAATCATAGCGTATTCCGCAGTGGGTATAAAACGTGACTACCTATGAGGCGTACGTCAGTATGGTTTATGGCCACCGACCATATTCACGGTAATGGTAGACTGGCTTTCCTCCCGCAATGTCTTTACATCATATCATTAATAAGGATCTCTTGTTGGAAGGAATCTATATGACTATCTGACAGTTAAACTGAATAAAAATAAAACTAAATATATACCACAGGTACATGTTTCCGGAGTAAAAGTAACCTTTGTAACCTCCAGACTATCAATCATTCCTGTGCCACATTTCATGCAGATCTTTTTATCCGTTCCGACGTAAAAGACTGAGGAACACACCATTACATACATATTCATATACACAATGCCGTCAATTATTGGCGACACGGCCCTGCACTATCTTGTACTCCGAAGATCATGGGTTCGATCGCCACCTAGAACAAACATTTATGTGGTGAATAATAATAAGAAATAGTATTTGTTCTGTGTCTGAGTATTAAGTATGTATTTAAGTGTTATATTTGGAATTTCTCTGTTATAGGATGTCCGTAACACAAGCACAAGTGATTTATTTTGGAGGTATTATTTATTGAGGTTTTATGGAGATCTAATTAAGGTTTAATTTATTTTAGTTTTAAGATACGAAAATTCTCTCAGGTCATCCGAAAACCTAATAGTTACATTGCCTGTATATTCCACAATGTTTTTCAATAAATCCTTTACGTCCCAGGCAGATCGTTTGTAGAATGCACTTCCACTAAGCATTAGACTCCCATTAGGAGGAGATTCTATATAAAGAATAATGGATTTCTTTAGAAATATTTAATATATTACAAATATATTATGATATATTATAATAAATATATTATCTATCTTATGTTCACCTATTATTACCTCTTAAGTTTAATTTCTCATCTCCATCCTACAGTTGATATACAGGGCGGAGATGGGCAGCAATTACGGGCAAAGTTCCCTCTTTCTTGGTAAGGCTTATGTTTAGCAGTGGATTTCCAATGGCTGATATGATGATGACTGAGAGTAATTTGAGACTTAAGTTACAGATTTTAATAACTTGTTGTTAACCTTCCTATCCGACTCGAGTTCGATTATCAGATTGATGGTGTAGATGGTAGTGATCATATATTATGCGCCAAAGGTCTTGGGTTTGATTGCCATATTTGTTTTTAGTCTCGGTCTTAAATTTGTTTTTTAGTGTTATACCTAATTGTAATTCCATTGTTGAATGATGTCTATAACACAATCTTGAAGCAAGTTACTTCGGATCTAGAGAGGTGTCAATGTATTGTCGTCTGAATTGATAACTCACTCCCACCTATTTTTACCGCCAAGTAGCAGTATTCGTATTGCTGTGTACCGGTTTGAAGGATGAGAGAGACAGTGAAGTTACAAGGTAATGTGACAATTACTTTCAAGTCACAAGATTGGTAATGTACTAGTGATATCTTTATGATATTAAAAGCGTCTATATGCTGCAGAAACTTTGACTATCACGCGGGTTGTATACTTGTTCATAGACATGGTGTAATAAAAAAAATGAATAATTACGAATTAACAAAGCCTTTTTTTATATTCTATAGTTGTACTAAGTAAAAGACATCAACGAGCGTGCTAAACTTCTTGAAAATGGAAAACTTGTAGTTCGTTTGCCAAAGGCACTTCTAAGCGACTCAACTGCTAACAGTAATATTTTTTTCTCAGAAATATTGGCGTGAGTACAATGTTTTCACCTGGATCCATTACTGTTCAGTAATGAGTGAATTATCCAGTTAGGAACTTAAGCAATTTTTTGTTTCTGATTACTCAGTTTATTATAATACTGCTGTGGATTAGAGATAGAATCACGATATTGTATTTTCACAATCTTGTCTAGTTGTAATAACTGGTGAGTTTCAGTTGTTGAGTTGGTGATGATAAGTGCTCTTATATATAGCTAAATCAGATATTTTAGTAATAATTACATGTAATTAAAACTTTTTTTTAACTTTGTTTGATGCTTGAGAAACGTGAAAAAGTAATGCCTCAGTTTGCATAAATTTGAAATGTTTGCCTGATAAAGTCCATAGTTACTTTAACATGCAATTTTATTCTCTAGAAGATATTAAATTTAAACGAAAGATCCGACTAGTACTACAGAATTGCCTAGTTATTATTTTTAGTAACTAGTAATAATATTGTTTAGGAAACAAGCACATGTACAGCGCCTACATACGTGTCGTATTGTAGGCGCTCACTTGATCCTTTAAAAGACCGCTACGGGAAAAAAATAAGGGCATCACCAATACAGCTAGAGGATCACGCTAATTCTATTATATCACTATAATACCATTAACGATTACTCTTTGTATCTCAAAAAAAACAACGTATCTATACACTAAATAACTAAGATATTTATTAGTTGTTAGGCTAAAAACCATATATTGTATGATTTATATTTTAATCTATCATTCATTCATTCATATATATCATTTAGATCTTAATTTTTAAAAATGATTAGTAAATTACTAATAAATTCCAGTGTACAATATTTTCTAATGCAATATTTGGTTTTTCCTTTATTATAATTGATAGCTTCATAACAATATTGGTAGTGAACTGTAACGCCGCTAATTGTTCATCAATCTTCAATTATTCTTTAAAACATGCCAAGCAAAAAGCACCTGTCAGCCTATGTGAAAGAGTTGATTCTACGTCAGTGTTCAGGTGTCAATGGCCGAGTAAATCAAACGAAACAATTATTATGATGCTCATTTGTTGACTGATGGATGCGTGGTTTTATGTTGGCTTTTCATATATTTTGATTAACCTGTTAAGGTTTCTGTTGTATTTGATGATTTGAAAATAGGGCTCTACATTTTTACTTACTGACTAATAAGAATAGTAAGTCCCTCTTTATCAGTTGACGTAAACAGTTTTTGTCGATTAGATACCGACAGATTATGATTTATGTATTCTACAAAAACATAGCTCAAATAAAAAACAGAGCATGGATGGACATTAACATTTACCTTTCGTAAAGTTATGCATACCTTTATTAGAACCTTACCCAGTTAGCTTGCCTTCTTCAGGCGTGGCCAATTTTCAGGATCAAATATCCTATAGCTGATATCCTTCTGATAATAATTTTGTTCAAAACTAGTTAGTAGACATTATTCTATCATTTATTTTACAAAAATAAACATGTTTATTTTCGACTTCTCCCTTAACGCACAGCTCATGACCCTTGACGCACAATTTAGTTACAGTACCAAACGGGTCCGTTGCTAAAAAGACTATTAGTATACCTGGAAGAAGAGTATTAAAATTTATACAAGTCACAGAAACCCAAATGATTCATCAAAAAATAATGTGAAATACAATGTTGAGAATGCGTTTGTTGTTTTCAGTGTAATTAAATGAAATCACGCGATCCATACGCGTATATCAGTTAATGTTAATTATATTAAGGTACAGAATTTTAGACTATGTTTTATTTATTTATTTATTGGTAAACCATGACATTAAACCTTCCTTATTTATCAAATTTAAAACTAATTAAATCTAGGTTTAATTGATGGATTAAGCGCTTAACTTTATAGTAAGGGGAGGAAAATAAATCAATCTTATTATTATACTTTTTGTGACGTCTACACAATATACAGTAGTTTTTGTTAAATAACATTTTTATTCATACATTTACTTTATGTACTTGCTACTACTTACTAATGTTTGATTTGATTGTTTCGATAGTTAGCGTAATTGACAAAATACGTCTTTCCTTATATTGGCGTTTGACTAAGTTTCCGACATTTGATAATTGACGCAATTGACTTGATTATTAGGCATTGACGGTCCCGATGGTGCAGATGGTAGTTATTCTATCTTGTGCGCCAAAGTTCGTGGGTTTGACGAGGTTCTAGGAGGACGAGGACCAGAGCAAATATTTATATGATAAATATTTGTATTTATTCTGTGTTACATATATCTATTTAAGTATTTTATTTGATATTCATCTTTTGTTTTATATCCGTAACACAAGTAGTTTAAGCTGCTTATTTTGGAGTCAGGTCAATTTATTTATTATTATTATTATTTAATAGTTGGTGCTAATAGCAAAATGCACACTGCAATAAAAGAGGATTATGTCAATTGTCTATGAATATTGTTTATGTAAGTGGAACATTGCAGTTCAGAAACGGTTCAGCATAAAGAATAATTACAAACGACGGGTAACTTATTAATTTTCTTTTCAAGTAAAGAGACGATAACGGGCGGGGCACCCCCACTTTCTCATATTGAAATTTTATTCCGTTGATTCCCTGGAAATTTTTGTTGATTCTTAGGTCTTTACTATATATAGAATAACACCCATTGCATCAGCCATTTACTTTTAAAATAGATAATTGCTTGTTAATTAGAAGAATTTTTTTATTAATTGTTTAACAAATTACCGGATATCCATACTAAATCATAAAATTGTTACTCTTTACGCCGGAACGGCTAATTGGGTTTATATATTGGTGGAAACAAAATATAGTTCTATTCTGTATTGATATTAAAAAATATCAATATATATATATATACATGCATATACTATAATTGATCCAAAAATATATTTAACGTGGGATAAATCTGGTTTTTTATCGTTATCTAAGGACATGCCGATGCCAGTTACAGTTAAGCTACTAGGAAGCAACATAGACTTCTCAGATAAAAAAAGTTTACAAGGAATGAGGTAAATCGTCATAGCAGCCATTGAAAGTCCACTGCTGGACACAGGCCAAGAAAGGGGGATTTTGCCCATAATTGCCGCGCTGGGCAAGCTTGCTGACAAACCAAGTGTTGGCAACCACAGAGCGCAGCATTTGCGACGGGGATGCTGCCACCCTTCCCCACCCTATACGGTGAAGCTACACTCTTTCAAATAGATATACCACCATCTGTCGGTTCTGGTACTTTAGTCGCCTCTTGCGACACCTGGTACAGGGGAAAGTACTATTTTACTTTGCCGGCGCCACACGGCATGATATATATAATAGTAACTTATACAAAAGTAGACTTCACTGACAAAAACATGATAGAGAAGCTAGTTTCTATCATTACTAGTATTAAATATCGGAATTTCATTTTTATTTTATAGTACTGATGTGTTTTATATTTTACGAGCTTGAATTTAGGGCATATTATTAGTCTTACTTCCAATCATAGCGTAATTGAGAGCAGATTACGCATCCCGTAAATGTTGCAGGTAATTGCGAAAAAGTTACTCATTTTTTTCTCTAGAGTTCTTCTTTTCGTGTTAAAGAATTGTTCCACATATTATTCTAAGTGATTGGCCTAAAGAATTTAAAAAAATACCTTCTATAGTGCTTTGCACAACTTTATTTATTTAGTATTCATATTTAATACCGTTATTTAAATCTAGGTTCCAGAAAAATATTTGTTGAGATACCTATCGATGACATACTACATAAGTAAATAAAAAATTCACTAAAAGACTTATACGTTGACATGATCCGTCCAATATTTTAATATATAAATCAATAAAAACTAGACACTAAAGTCATAACTGAAAACTGAATAAAAATATATTGAAAACTAGACATTTTCTTTAAAACCAAACGTGCGTAGTAACCTTGGCACTGACCACACAATCCGCATCGTCAGCGTAGGAGAGACCATCCATGCACACAATAAACGAATCACGCACACAACCACCCCCCAGCCTGCATATGCACGCCTCAGTGCATCGCCATACGATGCAACGATTGCACGCTCTAAAAGATTTATAGATAAATGCAGTTCCCGGTGAAAATAGATAAATGCCAGTGCTCATGTATTTTCTACACATTTCAATAGACGCAACCGCACAAGCTGGACACTGGTCCAGGTTTTCATAACGGGGCAGCCGCGGTTTTCAATCAACATGCAGTGCCGCGGAACAATAGTCCTGTTGTGCTTGAGTGTGGCCGTGGCCTCTGCAGATTTGGGGGTCAACTTGAAGCTGCTGCGAAGGATGTACGACAGTTGTGAGAGGTCCCAGGAGGTTGTCAAGTGTCTCAAGGTGCAGGCGACGAAGTTCATAGACCGTGCGGCTCGGATGGAGTCTTTGTCAATTCTGGATGGTGTGACATTAGTGAAGAATGGAGAAGGAAGAGCATTCCCGAATTCTCTACCCGATGGTGACTTAAATTCACTTCCGTCCGATCAGGTCGATAAATACCTCAACCTTGCTACTACCAAACTTTTGCAGACGCATCGAGTGATCATATCTCCAACAAGCATTGGCGGTGATATGGGGCGTTCACTGAATGAAGCTAGGAGTAAACTGAAGAAGATGATCGGCCCGATTATTGCCGGAGTGGCCATCAAAGGAGGTTTCCTGGCAATCGCATTCCAAGCCATCGCTCTCATTGCTGGCAAAGCGCTTCTTATCGGTAAGATTGCACTGTTGCTGTCTGCTATCATTGGGCTGAAAAAGTTGGTGTCTGGTGGTGAAGCTCACGAGAAAACGACCTATGAGATTGTGAAGCATCCTCAGGTATCACAAAGTCATACATACTCCTCGTCTCACTATGGAAGTGACTTCGATACGACCGGGCCTGGTGGGCACTACAGAAGAAGCGTAGAAGACGAAGCCGCGGCTCAGGATAGAGCATACAGGGCCTATTCCATGAAGCAGTAGATTTTATAACTTTTACGACTCCTTACAAAGTATACAACGACGAACAGGGCGTACTTACTAATAAAACTACGTTTTGGCCCTTTTGCTGGAGCAAATAGGAACAAAGATTAATAAACTAATATATAAATATATTCACATTGCTTATTTAAACGTTACTAATAATACATAAATATTGATGTATAATCGCTAGGTTTTGTTAAATTCTATATAATCAAATATTTAACCGCTTTGTTAATTATATACTTAGGCAAATTGTATTATCTCTATGTAAATAAGTTAATATTGACATTATATTGATGCATATTCGCGCGTACTTAGGTAAATTATTTATTAATTTATATAATTATTAATTGCACCAAATATAATGTTGATGTATGAATATTTTATGAACAGGAAGTATTTTAACTTGTAATTTCATTAATTTATATTATTTATTATAGAATAAGTTAGGCTAGTCGACGGGTACTGTGCATTTCTTTCTAAACGTTCAACGTCCAATTTTGTAAAAATAATTTTAGGTTAATATTTAAGATGTTACAATAGTATATAAGGGTGCTTTCTAATGTAAGTAGCGGAATTATTATTGTTATAATCAATATTTTTTCTTTCATCTATTTATATATTGTCGAATGTCGACATGGTGGTTACGCGAGTACCTTTTATATGAATATTTTTTATTACAAAATAATATTGTGTAACTGAACATAACTATATAATAGTATAATATAAGCTTGATTAAAGCATGATCATGGAAGATATTCTGAACGGAGGAAAGATAAAAGATTTGGTTAAAACTGCTACAACTTGTTTTATTTGGGAATTGGTGAATTGCATAACGGTCGTAATAAATGGGTAAGTTACATAAATTGTCTTTTTTTTACCTATTTTATACACGCATATACAGAAACCCCAATTTTTATGAGAAATATTTATATAAAGATAAAATCAATTAAGTCGATAACTTAAGACATAAATCTTACAATTAAAATACATACAATATATCCTCGAAGAGAATATTGTCTTTAAAAAATATGTGTTATATTACATAAAAATGTATGAGCTAAGATCAGGAAGCTATAAAACTGGTTCAAAACCACATGGTAGCTGGCAATGACCTACTTTCGGTTCATTGACCATATACAAGTGTAACAAGAATTTGATCTCGTTCAGTGCCAGTAGAAATTTAAACAAGCATTTTTTTACATGTAGTGAAAACATCGATGCTTTAATAACTGCATTTGAAACATAATAACAACAATATTGATCATAATTTATCAATTCCACGCTATCTTTAGGTAAAAAATATACAGCAATATGAAGGAAAACGACATAATAAATGCCAATTAAAAACTTCACGGTCGAAAAGTTTAAAATAACTATAAAATAACAATTAACGTAGCTAAAGCTGCAAATAAGCACAGTATAATATTAATCGCAGCAGTACGTCTTGTTGAAGATCTTCAACTGCATGTAAACAGAATTGAAACCGTTGCTATCTAATTAGATCCAGATATAAGACAGTTGGAGCAAGACATAACCGCTACTCAATCCAATTTCAATACTGCGGATGCAATTACTGAAAATAATCAAGCAGAGGAAAGTCTTAATACAATAGTTAGTCCTTAACACGCAAAATTGGAAGTGATGGAATAACACGCGATGCAATACAAATACCATTGGTTGGTATTTGTAGAAAAAAGATGAAAGTTTTACTCTGCCTAGAGATGTAGTGGTAGTTGCTTGTAAATTTAAGTATCGAGTTAATATTTTAGACTGTTACGGCTTTTTATTGCTACGAAAGTAATAAAATGGGAAAATATTACTAAGAATAATAAGGTAAAAATAAAACTATAACGCGATAGAGTTTTGAGTAGCGTTTTATTGATTATGTTCCGACGGTATATTATATATTCCGTATGAAATATCTACTGATATAAGTGAAAAATTCAGAAAATAATTAATTTGACACCATATTATGAAAGTACTACTAACACATTTACTTTCTTGAAATCGGAAACACTTCCTCCAGTAAAGCAGTTAGTGAGAACTGATTTAACTGCAGTTTCGAAATAATCAGAGCATGTAATCGCATAGACAATACAGGATGCAGCCATAACTGGGACATGTGAAAACCATACTGATGCAGTTAGCAGTTTGAAGACATTTCGTGATTCTGTATAAATTTAAATCTAATAATATCACACTTAAAGTAGCACTATATTAATAATACGAACATACCACCACACGAAATAATCTGCATTTGCAATGATTGAAAATTTTAAAATTCTAACCGAACAGATGAATTCAGTATGCTTATTTTTGACTAGAAGGTTGAAAGTCAATGTTGATGTTACGGAAAAAAGATATTAACTTGGGACGAAACAAAAAATGTTTCTTCACAAAAATATTTGTGTATAAATAAATTATATTTCTATACAAGAAAAAAAAAAGTATATATTTATCACTATTTATCCAGCGTTGATAGGTGTCCATGCGAAATTTCTTGCATGCCTAATTTTCCCATCATCCAAAGGGTCCTCTATTTCTTTTTTAGTAACAAACAGTCTTTCCAATCTATCGCGAAGTTCATCAGGAGTTATTGGAGTTGCAGTAGAAGCGAATTGTTCTGAAGATTTTTCTTTGTAGAAATAATCCGCGTGATGTGGTCGCCGATTATAATACCCTAAAATATTGAAATAAACACATTATTTTTTAGTTTTTACTGTTATATATCTATGTTAAGTAATTGGTTTCCATGTTATATAATTTGCATTAGATCCATGCACCAGTAATATTAAATTGTTGGAAATAGTTATACATAACAATTATAATAAAATCCTAGTATAATGCGTTATAAATTGAAAGCCAAATTTAGATGCATAATAGGATAAACAATACATGTAAAAATAAATGGCCCCTTATTTTTATTATTATTACAGAAGAATTAGAGACCAAAAAATGAGCAGTTATTTATTATTAATATTTTATTTTCAGAAAACCCAAACCTGTATTATACAGTGCTACTCACTTAAAACCCTTTTAACAATAATTTCAACTTCTAATTATTTGTTCTTGGGACATTGTATTCAAAGATGACGGCTTTGTCAATGTGCACTGGCACCAAGTCAATCTACTTGTGCCTGGAAAAGTTGTAAGTCTTCGAAACTAAGAAAGTAGAAGTAAATAAAAGCATACGTTGACCATTTATTTGTTTGTGGGAGCGATATCAAAGACAATAGAGCTTGATGGTGCATAAGCTTTCCCCTATTTCTTAAAGAGCCAGTTACAAGATGATATAAATGAGTTTTTAATTACGTTGAAACCAGACCAATTATTATTATTATAAGCACTTTTGACCGTGAAATTTGGACTTTGGGAATTGTTGCTCATGCTTGGGAATTTACGGTGATTAGATAGGTTGAACAATGAATTTTAGCCGGTGATTATTGATAACGCCATTTTGCCAAAATTAAGTTTTGTTTGAATGTAGTGGTGTAGTAGTTGTGGCTATGAGAAAAAACATGATTTTCATGCCATCGACAAAGAATTTTTATTAGTTAAATATTTATATTCTTTCCATGGTTCTATACCTCAAAAGGATAACCTGTTTCGTACTTACCTTGAATCATAAAATTGGTAAGAAAGACTGTCTTACAGAAAAAAATAAGAATTTGCAAGTACAAAAACTCACCAGAGGTTCCGTGGTGGTCATGAAAGTGTGAAGGGCTATCGTAGCTTGTGTAAGATGACAACTGAGGACTAGTAAACCCTCCAAAGGATCCATAATTTCCTATACTAGAACCTCCACTGAAAACTGTCACTGCCAATAACGCAAGTTTAGCCAGCAGAAATGCCTTTTTACTTGCTATCAATAGTAGCCCCAGCAATAAGGGCAGTAAAGTTGATAACTGAAATTTGAACCCAAGGAGAAATGGAACCAGAAGATTTCTTGCTAATAATCGTCCTGAAATAAAACATCAATATAATTTAAAAGTGACTTTATATATAGAAATATTATTTATCAGATTTAAGTTTGCGTTAATAATTTCAATAAACTTGTTTCTGTTCATACATGTAAAATGTGTTGTTACTTGACGCTTATGCTGACCTCTGCCGGCATTAAACGTATTTCTCTATACTATTGGAATTCATTATAGTTTAGACATTAAATTATACTATATTTCGTGGTAGTTAGAGCTTATATCACAAATTCTAAATAGAATATCTATCAAAATTATACCTTTTACTAAAAGTTCTTATAAATTAAGATCACGTAGGTATGTATCGTTGACAAGTTCAATAAAATTTCAATGTTTTTCTCTAGATGGCGTTGTTCAAGTTCAATTAGTGCTTAGCCTTGAATGAGAGTTGTACTTCGTTCAAGTTTTGAACAAAAAATACAGATGTCACTAGTGATTTGCTCATAATGACTGACATGATTGAACTAATGCTTTAACGCGTAATAGTTTATTATCCCATTGGGAGAAATAGTATATTAATATGACGGATGTTATTTTCTTGCTTCAAAGATCATTTCTACAATCGAGTTAAATGGTAATTCTCATCCTCCGAGACTTTGAGTAGACAATAGTTTTAATAATATATTAAATTAATTAAATAAGAACTTACAGGTTTTCTTTATCTCATACTTCGCTATTTTTTTTTTATTCACCTGTATCATGAATTTTCTTGAATGAATTAATTTGATAGACGGCATGCCTATCACATTATTTTTTTCTTTAATTACGTCTAATATATTTAATTTACTAATTAATAACATTAATTGATAAATTTAATAGAATAGACTTCTATACTGATTTATGAAATCCACAAAAGTCCAATCGCGACGTCGATCGGCGTATATAATGAAACACAATATAGACATCTTAAATGATGTATCAGCTTTTACATGATGATACAGTTCCTCGAAGGAAGTACTTCACACTTCGTTTTTCAATATTAGTACTACACGTGTGAAATTTTTCAAATATTACCTGTCGTCATTTCAGTTTGAGGTTGCTGATGGTATGTTCTATCCTTAATTCTTGGATCCATAACAAACTCCAACACACCATTCGCTAAGGTTGGACCGATCCTCATGACCAACCCCGGGTATAACGCACTTAAATCCCAGTGCAATGACCTCTTTGAGATCAGGTTACTGGCATCCTCCATCATGGAGCTAGAATGTTCAAAGAGAAAATGTTTGAACTGTTAACTGCCTACAGAATTAGAAAGCTTTAACATTTGTATTTGTCAAATATGGGCAATTGGGAGTACTAATTAATTCATTAGTTTCTTTTTTATAATTAAAAATATGGTATTGACGATTTTTAATAT
The DNA here is from genome assembly GCA_020976665.1 of Heortia vitessoides. NCBI lineage: Eukaryota > Metazoa > Arthropoda > Insecta > Lepidoptera > Crambidae > Heortia > Heortia vitessoides. The sequence goes on along the minus strand of JACJUM010003317.1, from coordinate 4,969,001 downwards.
TACTATGTTTAAAAATAATTTTAATTCGCTTTTCAAGTTCAAAAGCTCATCAAAGGAAATTACTGACATATTTTTAGTTTGTCTTATTGTGAAAGTCTCGTCTGAAACCGAACTATCAGATTATTCAATTTAATATATACATTTATTAAAGTATAAACATTGTATAAAATACCGAAAATCCATAGGATCCTTGTCCAGAAAGCTTCCAATATCTCTCGGTGTTTTTTCATCTCTTACAAATGAAACGCCTGTTGCCAAACTGAATGTATCGGCATCGTTGAAATTATTCAATCTATGTAAAACCTCTTTTCCAAAACACACTCCAACTTCAGCTCCTCTTTGTATGCTAAGACATTCATTAAGCTGAGATTCTTCAATATTGTTTTCTTTTATTTCTTCTCCTTCTTGTAAATGTAACTGTACAGGTATAACTTCAATAATATTAAGAGCAACTAGTAAAAACACTAGTCTTGACAATTTCGACATTTTCAGTATCGTTTATATATGCACACACTGTAGTCACTATTAAGGATTGACGAATCTAAAAGATTTCATAAAGGCACGATTTTCACACAACCGACTAAAATGAAACAAATGTTACGTATAACAAAAGTGTAACAGGTCGCACTCTGTTTTATAGACTTTCCTGGTTATGTCTCGGTGAACTTTGCCATTGTTTTGGCGAGGAGTCGCCGAGGCCTCGTCACGGGGTCTTCCCACGTCTGCCCAACAATAGGGTGAAAATTCGATGTAGATAATTTGCAAGGTATCTTAGATCTCTCATTTTGTTGTTACGGCACATTGCATAATGAACGTACTATTTGGTTTGTAACAAAGGAGATTCAACAAAATTATCTCATACAACCGCAACTGTATTTGCGATGCACATCGTGATTACTTAAGTTTGTTCGAATTTTTAGTTTCAACCTTTAGACACATACGCTACATTCAAATAATCTTTTGTATTTTACATGGCATCGTTGAAAAATCATAATATCTTGTCAAATTCTCATAACCTATGAAGTTGTCAGAAAACACGCCTTCTTGGTAAACTTAAACTAAGAAAATATAATAATAATTCGTTTATTGCATAAACACTGACTTTTACTTTTATGGTACGTTTCATTTGACGTAGAAACTAAGTTTAATACTAAAGCACCATCTTCAAGAGCCTCTGACCTCTTCATTGTCTTACAACCTGTTGAATCATCACAGTCTAATATAGAGTAAGCACCACGACTAGCTGTTGAAACTTCTATTTTAGGGTCATTGATTTAAGATCTTGTTTTGTTTGTCTTACAGAGTCTTGTGAGTCATTTTTGTCTGTGCTATTCAAAGGAGTGAAAGTGTATTTTTTTCACATACGTCCGGCTCAGTAAAAGTTTCGTCTGACGTAATAGTTCTCGAGTTTACACTATTGAGTTCAGCGGTTTCACGTTGTGCTTTGTATGCTATAATAGGAAATGCAGTAAACGATTCTACTTATGTGATGTATTTACAGCTGACAAATTTTTGTTGTGTTATCATCAAGTTAAAAAATGTTTCGTGGTGAACCTTAAATTTTGTAGGTAAATAATAAGAATATGAAAGCACTAATAAAATACTTGTTTTTTATAAACATATAGGTATATCTCGAATATCTTTTATTATAGACTTTTTTAAAAACTACCTAATGATGCATACTTACGGATAAATATTACTTAGTGCTATTTTTATTTTAAAATCAACATATCATATTTATAAATACATTAACAAGTTAAAATAAAAAACACATTTCGCATATAAAATATTACATTAGAGAATAATATGTTTTACCTATTTGACTTAAAATACATCTTATTTGTATTTGATTACCTCCCAAAAAACCTACTATATTTCATAATTGCAAGGAGTCATCAAAGTCTACCCAATTAGGGTCATTCATTTTTCTTTCGACCGAGTCAACGTTCGAGTCGTTTCTGGACATTACTCATCGACCATCGGCTTTCGCTGTTATCGCCGGAGGGCCAGAAGCATTCTGTATCTCACGTATTTTATGTAACCTCCCCCCTTAGTCTCCCACGCTCCTTTACAATATTACATTTGCCTTTTTTCAGTTATTACCTCTATTGTTATGACTCTATTACTATGGTATAAGATACAAAATTGCTTGTTGCATAATTTACGAAGTCATATTGTTAACACAACCGCGGTTGTTCGTTGCTTCTTCAGATTGTATTGAATCTTTAAAGCTTGTTCAAAAACATATTGACGCTCAGTTATTTTAAGGTTGAGAATACTTTGATCTATGATTCTTAACGTTTAAACTTAGCTGTCCGGACATTTTTCTTTTCTTCTACAAAATTTTCAAACAGTTACTAACGCTGTATGCTAGTGGCGTAAGGTTTACTTTGGCATGATTAGTTTAATCAATATATTGTGACTTCTGTGTTTTAAAGGAAAAGCAGCAGTTATAAACCGGACACAGGAACGAGTGTGAGGGGAACTTTCATAAGTTTTTTAACTTTAGATTAAGGATGTTGTGGGTGCGTTTTGACATACTTAACACGATGATGTAAAAGTATGCGTAACTTTCAAAGAATGTCATTGTGCTGTGACCTAAATTTTGCTGGTTTCTGTCTAAGAATTTTAACTGCAAACTTAGCTTCATTTGACCTCATCAAGTTACTAGAAATTTAGATTAGATCTTCGTTGTAAGTTTAAATTTTGAAGTTTATTATTTATAGAATATATACGCTGCCGATGAATGAATTCTGTGAAATATGTTTAGTTGACTAATGAGTACTTTTAAATTGGTTTTTATAAATATGGTAATGCAGTTTTACTTAAATTCAAATTAGTTGAAATATTCACCTTTTCTTGAATAATAATTTTTATTTGTCGTCGGTCTAATTTTTTTTCTAATATATCTATATGACAGACAGTCATGATTGAATTTTAAAAAAGAAATTTTAACAAATATTTTTTAAAGAGTTTTGAAAATATTTTTATTTTGAGCAATTTAACTTATACTGTTTATACAAACGCTGCGACTGCAGTCTCTTTTGGTACGCTTACACGTTTTATAAAACATTGAAAATAATTGGAAACCTAAGAAAAATATTGACTAATTTTAAGCTCTGAAAAATAAGCGTTCCCACGAGTCCATACAGACTAAATCAGGGACATAAACCCTTTAAAATGTTAATATAGCAACAGTTAATATTGTACATATGCAAGAACCATTGATACGCAATGTATACGTCATACATTGTGTTGCCTACCTTGTGTATTACTTTACTAGAGCATTTTGGCTAACTCAGCTTTCCTTTTATTTTTTGTACATTAGACTCGAAACGTTGTTATCGTATTTGATGACTGACAATCCGTAGGGTTCAATTCAAGTACCAAAATATATTTAGTAACAAAATTTAATAATTTTACTTTTTTTATTATGTTTCCGAATCCGAATTCCGAAAGTGTTAGAACAGTGTGTACTGTTTGTATTTATTAATACCAAAGTAATAATAAATAAAATAAAATCGGTAAATCGTCCAATAAATTTAATGCCATGTACTATACTATACTATCCGATCAAATACCTTATACCAAATGTAATCTACTTTTTAGGAGACAAAATCAAATCGTATCGGCACTCATTCTAATGTTGTCTTGTTACACTCCAACCATGCAGTTAAACGAGAAAGTGATCTCCAGTTTCTGTGACAGGATGTAGACATTACGTAGGTACATACACTTGACTGTCTCCTAATTTTATTACTACGTTAGATAATAATTAGTGTGTATACAATCTACCCAACTGCGGTCTAACTTGTTTAATCATTAGAAAACAGGTGTTAAAATGCGTTATGTAAAATTAGGAAACAGATATCCGAATGGTGTTTGATCGTCATTCATGTTTGAATTACATAATAATCAAGTTGAATGAAATAAATGGTTTTTATCGCCACGGCAGACAGCATGTAGCCGGCGGCGTTGCATAACAAAGCCCGTTTTTGGTGTTCCACGAGGCAAAACATTAGGTCCGCTATTATATTGAATGCATTCAAGAATGATTATTCGTATAAATAGTCCAATTTATCAACTTTAACAGGTGGAAATCGTTGTGAACACGCAACTAGAGAGATGCGAACAAATGAGTGTCTGTGGCATGATATTAACACGGATACAATTGTAACCGGAACAAAACTAACTAGGCTTATCGGATTGTTGTTTGAAACACGCGTTATTTCTCTAACGTGTCAATTAATATAGCTATATGTCTGATATATGAATAACCGTGATATAGCAATACTTTTAACTGTTATTCGAAATTGTATTATTAAAATTAAAAGTTAACAACATTCATTGTATCACGATTATATATATACAATCGTGAGACAATGAAATATATGTTAAATAGCATTTTTCATTGATTGCTTTTTTCTAGGATTGTTTTCACGCAAATGAATTGTAAGCAATTCGTATTGAATGTCGGATCAGTAGCGTCCGTTACGGCCTATTTCATTCAAAGCGGCTAAATAATTTTATACTTATTTATTTAATAGCAACAGAAAGTTAATTTGCTATGTTATTAAGGTAAGACAGAAATGTGGTAAATGCTTATTATTTACTGTAAATGTACGTAAGCGCAATGAAAGTTAAGTGCCAACTTAAGGATAACAACATTTTTTGATATTCTCAGAGGTTGACAAGGGTTTATAGGATCTTAGGCTAACTTGTGACATACGACGTATTATTACCTGAAGAGAAAATAAGATAGTAATTAGTTTTTTTTTAACACACAGATGAAATAACGAAAACTCTTATTACGTAATGTATGCGTCAGATGGCTTCAGTTGCTAAATGTATGATTTTTTGCATTCAGAAAGTTTCATTTTTTATAGTCCCACTGCTCTGTTTCTGGCTAGATTAAACTCTATTTTTAATTATAAAATAGTCGTATAAAAGAACTTTAATATTGAGTGTACATAAATAATGACTATGCAAACAGGTATTCTAAAAGATCATATATTTATAAATTAATTATTTTGATTTTATTTTAACCCTAAAAAAGGACAACCACGCAATTCCACTTTTAGAATACATTTTAATAAATATTTGGTAAGAATTTCATTTTAAGATTTATGCTATATAAAGACATAAGTAGAACTAGATAGCAACACCAACCGACGATGGTTACTACATATATACGTGCTAATGAGTTCTTCGAGCAAACCTACTTATTTTTTACAAGCAAAAAGTATTTTCGAAATACTACATAGACTATAGCTACCCAGAGACTATTGAGATACATTTGCTTCTATCCTGACAATATTTCCATGCTTTATCTAAATTAAATAATTTCTTAATTCATAAACTAGTTTAGAATAGTGTAGTGGTTGTAGAAAAATATCATATGTGGACAACATATAAGGCAAATTGAGAAAATGAACTTAAAAGGCCGTCTTGTGTAGTATTTATGTTTGTGATAATAAAAATGGTAACAAAAACATTTCCGTAATGGTAATATTATTAATTGAAAAGAATTTTCCATCTTAGCATCTTTTATTACATACAGGTAATTATGAAAAAATAATATGTCCAGTATAATCAATTTATAATGCGTCTAGCTCGGCCAGTTGAGACATCATAATGTAAGTGAAAATAATGCTCATATCTTTAGACGAGACATAGTAACATTCTTAACTGTAGTCTCAAATACGCGAGAGGTTTTATGCATAAGAATAGAAAAGTGCTGCAATATAGTTTATCATAGCTGCCATAATGCATCTCCAACGAAAAATATTCCCAAAATTACGCTGCTAGGAAGCTTGGTAGAAATGGTAAAACGTAGCTTCGCGACGAGATTGCTACTGCTCATCTCCGCCCTGTTGATTTTCAGGTACACTATTTGAAGTGGGTATACCACTATCTCTCGGTTTTCGTTCCTCAGTCGCCTCTTACGGCACCTGGTACATGGGAGGTATTATTCCGCTCTACCGGTAGGTACCACACTGAATAATATTTAGATATTTCTGGTCTCAAAGTTAAAACAACTATCTACTGTGTGAGACAAGTTATTTTTTTTTAAGTAATTATTAGCTTAGACTAGTTCTACTAAGATTGAAATGGTATTAATAGCCATATCGGTTAGTAAATCGTAGCTAGTATCTTAATTAGCGTTATATATAATGTTATTAAAATGAACTATTTCAGTTAAATAATCCATTTTGCTACATTTTTAATCAACGCGTCTGTACTTTCATATATAGCTATTATATGACTGCAGTATATTTTTAGCTAGCTTGTGTCCGTGACTTTTACTTTATTTGCATGCTTGCTTACAAGATAACACCCTATCTTATTTGTATACCATCATCATTTCAGTCGTCGAACGTCCATAGCCGGACATACACTTCCCTGAATAGGGTAATTTTGCTTTAAATTAGCTAGCTAGCTAAAATTGCTGTACAATCATAGAGTGTAGCATCGCGACGGCAATGCTGCTACAAAATCCCGCCCTGTATATTTATGATAAGCTGTTTCTGATAAACAATCCAGCATCTTAGCTAGATTATATTGTTTTATCTAATACAAATAATTTAGTTTCACTTCCGCCCAAGTGGACTTATTTCGTGTTCAAAGCCTGCGCGCGTTCATGTCCCGAGATATTGTTAGATTTGATCAAAAACTATTCAATGGATTAACAGTGAAAGCGTAACGAACATACCTCATTTGCAATTTTTCTTTATTTTAAATAATATCTGTGAGTTGGTTAGCATTAACTAGGTACGTTTTTTTCAGATATGTTCAAAGTTACTCGTCTTTAACGGCCACTGCCTTGTTTCTAAAACACTAACAATTAATTTTCTACCTTACCCCATACTATAAATAGAGGTTAGTTTTTCAGTCTCATCTTACTTGTTAATGTGATCAGAGTTGGCGTGATCGTTCTACATCCAGTCAACGGCGTATGATCCGCTGTGCTTCGTGCTAGCGGTACCATATGAAGCAATGCTGTATTAACTTGAACTATATTTATATTTTTTCTTGTTTATTATGCATATTTATATAGCATTCCCGGTAATAATACGGTTGGGAAATCTATCCAACGATTTCTTAAATCGATATATGTATTGTAATAAATAATTAGCAAAGGATGTGATTAGTTATTCTTTCTTTTTTATCAGGTATTTAACTATAATAAAAGTATTTTCATTTGTATTAAGTAAAATATTAAATGATATGTTTCGAATAGTGTCAGAATTCACAAGCATATATTTTATTTGAAATTTTTTTAAAGAATATTAATTTCTATATTCAAGAAATACCACATATTCCAGATTAATGTATTACTAGGCCCTTACTTATCAAATAGAGCGTGTGAGCATAAATGTTCAGAAAGAAATAAGTAGATGCTGCTATAAAAACTTACACCGTTAGAACATATGCAGTCTGTGAGCTTAACATTAATTTGCGTGCAACTAATCGTCATTTTTTATATGTCGCGTTTTCTTGATATTAAAATTAAGAGTTTTTCTATTCACAATGCAGTTCGATGCTCAGTTCTCTCATTACTACAAATTGTGAAAGGTAGTTATTTCGTCAACTGGTTTATTACCTTTTTGTTTGCCACAATGCTTGTTTACATGATTCAAATGATCGGTTTGAGACTAATTTCATATTATTAGCGAAATAACAAATAACCGAAACATCTTATATTTGATTTTACTACTTTGTGTGATATGTTTCTTATTATTTATGTTATCGTATCCACATTAAAACATTTATAATATTGTTTTTCTTTGAATAGCAATAGAATCTTATTAGTGAATTTTTAACTTTTTTTTAAAGGTCTCTTCCTGTCGTATGAATTCATCAGATTAACCATTGAAAGTCCACTGTTAGACATAAGCTTCCCCAAAATAAAGGGACTTTTGCCCGTAATTGCCGCGCTGGGCAGGCGTGGTGGCAATCGTAAAATGCAACTTAGTGACGGGGGATGCTGCTGCCAATTCCAACTTTATATTAAATGAAATGCTGTTTCGGATTGATATACCGCTATCTGTCTGTACTGTTCTACTACACAGGCACCTCATTAATTACTATATATAGTTATATTCCTGCCCAACTTGTTGCACCATAGAATTTGACGTATAGTAGAAGTATTTAGCATTTGTGACTATCGAGTGCTATATTAGAATACAAGACTAACTTTTTAAAGGAATAATGACAGACTCTTTTTGCTTATATAAACTCTGTGTAAATGAAGTCTGGGTAAAATTTGTTACATTTATCATTAATATAGCAGAGACATCGGCTGAGTCACAGACCATTCTGCTTTAAGATTTTATCAAGAAAGGGGGAATTTTGCTCATAATTATCGCGCGTGACGGCAATTGCAGAGCGTAGATTAGATTAACCACGGGAAGCTGCTGCTCATCCCCCTTTGCATATGAGCTACATTGTTTTGGATGGTTATACCGCCGTAAAATTGTTTGGATACTTCAATCGCCTTGTAATGGAGGTAGTTTTTAGTAAATCATTATACCAGCCATTAAAAGTGCACTATTGGATATATGCCTCCCCAAGAAAGGGGGTTTGTTACCCATAATTGCCGGGCTGGGCAAGCGTATTAGCCGCGTAGCTTTGGCGATGGGGAAGCTTCTGCCCATTCCCGCCCTGTACATTTGAGCTGACTTTTTTGCACAGATATACCGCCATCTGTCGGTTCTGGTACTTTAGTCGTCTCTCACAACACCTTACCTAACCTTGACGGAGGTACTATCTTACTCTGCCGGTACCTCACAACTTAGTAAATAAGTATAAGTTAGTATTAAATAAGTGTTTTATACTAACGGATCCATGTAAAAAATCTTATTTCCATTACTATTCACATAATTTAACATTCGAACCTTCTATAACCCCCTTCCAAAAAAAGTGTTTAATACATATCTTTACATTAATCATAGACAAATACAGTTAACAAAGTTAGAATAACGTGATGTTTCTGTCTGTTTTTTTTATAAACACTTTAAAATATTTAACTTTTTTTGAACCATTGAACTAATATTTCGATTTTATTCTTCTGTTCTGGTTTACCAACATGCTATACAATAGTTTGATATATATTTTAATGTTGCTTTTCAAATTAAAATTGTATATAAAACTTAAAAAAAATCTATTTAAAGTTTATTGCGTTGTGTAGCATTTGATGTAAGTAGTCAAAAATATTTTTTTTATTACACTAGATCGATAAACAGGTATACAGACCACTTGATGATACGCATTACCGCAGCCTACAGAATCCCATAACATCACATCACAAAAAATCTACTAGTATGATGCCAATGCCAATATTACCCAGTAATTTCACTGCCTCTCCCTTCAAACCGAAACACAGCAATGCGCTGCTATTTGGCAAAAAAAATAGGTGAGGGTGAGGTATAAATGCAGACGAGAAAAAATGATAAAAAATATATAAAGTATTAAATCATCAAAATACTCTTTAGATAATCACTTGTAATATTGAATGAAAATGAAGCCGTAATTAACTTGTATTTTTTGGAATAGTTCCATTTTCTTGTGCGTATAGAAGAAAATTTCCTAAAAAAGAGGTATAAAAAAATGTTCTAACACAATTTTAAGCCTACTAAAGCCAAATGTTTCCCCCCCTCCCAGGCTTATAGCACTATCGTTCAACTGTTGATACCATTCCAGTTCAGTAATATCATGAAGAAAAATCATTCGTTTTCGCTCACCGCAGATTTATCTATTTATATCAGTTTCATTACAGGACGAAGTTTCTGATAACTGTTCGCATTTTTCATTTAAATATAGTTAAGAATAATCATCCTAAATTAAAGACCCAGGGCTCAATGTCGCTGGGACACTTCTGGATTTTTTTTGTTGTTCCGATGTGTTGGTGCTCTGTTGGATGTATTTTTAAAGCTATACAAATTATACTTAACTGTTCCAGAGAGTATAAGAGCCAAATTTGAAACCTGAACCTGTCTGTTTATTGCATGACGTATTTAATATGATTTTTTATGCATACAAATATCTCTACACATAAAAATTTTCCCAGTGATTTTTTGTGCTAAAAATTTTTGCTATCTCTTTAATATCTTAGGTTGTTACTTCAATTTAATTATTTGGTTTGAACCAATTAAACGATAAAAAAATGTCATTTAATAATTTTAAAAGTTCTATACATTGAAAAATACTCTCTTGTTAATATTTTCTTTTTATTTATATTATAGAATTACTATTAGAGAATTTCCATTTAAATTTTTTCAATGCATAAAGCTGCTGAAATCATTAGTAAAAGAAAAAATAATAATTTGCCATAAGTATGAAGCTAATAGAAATCCCACACATGTGGGATCGCTATTGTTTTCCTGGGTTAATTCTTGACATGGCACGTGTTCATAGGTTAATAAAAATATAGAAAGGACATAAGCAATACTAAATAGTTACCTATTTATTTAATAATTTTAGTTTATTTTTATAAAAAATACTCTTTTAAAGTCATTAAAGAAGGTTTATTTACCTTTTTTGATTTTTTTGTTTGACATTTCGGTTACCTAACAGCAACCGTTCTCAAGATAGTTAAAGGTAAAAAATTAGGTGTATTATGAGTAAAAAATATTATATATATTTTTTTAATACTCGCTATTTAGTTGCGACCACGATGATGTAGGGTTGTCTGTAAAAAATCGGGTCAGAATGACAGTTGTCAGTTTTGTATATTGTAAATTTTATGCGAGAGGAAACTTGTAGCTCTTAGTATTGCTTCAAAATATTTTTCATCTATAAAATATGTGGGTGAACCTTCTGTTAATAGCTAATTAAAATAAATTCAACTTTCATATAAAAAACAGCTAGAATTGACCAAATAGTCCACATTCGTATCCAATTCATTTAAATAGGACATTTCATTGTAAACAGATATGGCTTTCGATAGAAACCATAATCGAAAGCCATTGAAAGTGCACTACTGGATATAGACCTTCCCAAGAAAGCAGGAATTTTACCCATAATTGCCACGCTGGGTAAGCTTGATGACAATCGCACAAAGGTAGTTTTCACGGCAGGGATGCTGCTGCCCATCCACGCCTTGTTCTTTCGAGCTTCACTTGATTCGGATAGATATACCGTCACCTGTCAGTTCTGGTGCCTTAGGCGTTACTTAAGACTTTTGGTACAGAGGGAGGTACTATTTTACTCAGCCGGTACCTCACAGATAACGGCTAACGCGACAGAAATGTTGTTGTCCAATCATAACCTGTTTCATAATAACTACGTAGTTGCGAATGTATAATCTACCATCTGTACCTCAGTCGCCTCATACGACATATATTGCAGGGGAAGGTTTCTACTCCGCCAAACATATAGTTACATATAAGAACAGACTTTACTAATATTAGTTATAATAATTATTAATACTTTATTGTACAACAAACATAAAAATAGATGAAAAAAACAGTAATTATATAGTACAATGGGCGGCCTTATCGCAAATTGTTTTTTCCAGGCAACCTTTGGATGGAGATAGTTAGAGGTGTTAATTACATCAATAGAAAAAAATATTATATGTACATAATATAAATAGATTGTATTCAAGGAAATATAATAATTAGATATTACTATAATCATAGAAAGTGATCCATCACCAACCGTTTAAACACAGGCAGTGACTGCGTGCATCTAATATTAAGCGGGACTGCATTCCACAAATGAACAGCCTGGGCCGTAAAAGACTTACTAAAAACGTTGTGGAATGCACAGGCGTTTTCAGTAAAGGTTTGTTGATGACCTAAGAGATTTCTCGTGGCTGTCACCTAGGAACATGAAATGATTTTTAAGATAAGAATGGTATGAAGGGTTGAACAGAATCTTGTATAATAAAGAAAGTATGTGAGCATGCCTGCGAAGTCGAATGGGAAGCCATATAAGTTTAATTCGATATTCGGATCCGTGATCAAATTTGCGTAAACCAAAAATGGATCTTATGCAAAAATTTTGTAGTCGCTCGAGGTCCTGAAGTTGGTCTTCGTTAAGGTCAAGGTAGCTGACATCCGCATAGTCTAAAATAGGAAGGAGAAGTGACTGGGCTAGAGCAATTCTGGTGTCAAATGGAAGGAACTTACGCAATCTCTTTAATGATGCAGCTGATGCAAACAATTTTCGATTCACTGCCTTTTGCTGAACAGTCCTAGGAAAAATCAGTATCAACAAGAACACCCAAGTTCTTGACTACGCTGCTGTAAGGTATTAAGGTACCATCAAAAGGAACTTGGAGAAGCGCAGTCCAATTTATCCTTGTAATCATCCTAGAGCTGCCCAATAAAACCACACCTGCAGACGTAGTACACCAAGCAGACGATACATTCTCAACACCTGCAGACGTAGTACACCAAGCAGATGATACATTCTCAATGCATGCATGCCGGCGACCAAACAGGTAACTATGAAACCAGTCATTAACTGATGGAGATGGATGGTTAGAAGTGCGCAGAATATCAAAATCAACAGTGTTAAAGGCATTGCTAAAATCTGGCAATGCGAGAACCGTTAGACTTCTGACCTCTATGCCCTACCTAATATTATTCGTAATATTAATAAGAGCAGGGATATTACTATGGCCTGGCCGCAAACCAGACTAAAGGGGATTTAGGAGTTTATTTTTATATAAAAAGGACTAAGTTTTATATAAAATAATCCGGCATATGCCTGCTCTCTGCCTGTTCAACTACTTTTATTACCATTTTATCTATTTTTGATGGTATAATATATTTATAATAATCATCATGACAGCCTTAAAAACCTCAGCTATTAGAACATAGGCCTCTCATGACAGAAGTATTTTGCCCATTATATCCGCGCTGGGCAAGCGCGGTGGCAATCGCAGAGCGTAGCTTCGTGAGGGGATGCTGCTGCTCACCCTTGCCTATTGCATTTGAGCTATACCTATTGCGGGTGGACATACCGTCCCCTGTCGGTTCCGTTACCTCAATCACCTGTTACGACACCTAGTATATAGGACGTACTTTTTCCTCTGCTTTTTTAAACAAAAGTTTCATTTGACCCATTACGATAATATGAATAAAAAATAATAGTAACTTAATTTCAGAACTGTCCAACCAACTGCATAAATGCATCGATGCATCCCTCTCAGTAACGACCAGTGTACCGTGAAACTAAGCGCATATAAACGCTTACAGTGCTCTAGATTTAAACACAGTGCCTATACTGCCAACGGCGTGGAAACAGCGTAACGATGGTACCACATTACCTCCTAATATTGACCCTGGCTGTCGCCACCAGCGCCAGAACGGCTTCCACCAACAAAAACACCTTAGACGAAGCCAGGAGTACACAAGACACCATCTTGGGTGATCTCAAGATTGCTTATGAAACTTACAAAGGTTGCAGCGGTGGCGAGATCTCCAACTGTCTAAAAAGGAAACTGGTAAAAGCCATCACGAAGATCTCGAATAGTGACGAAGTGTCACTGCTGAGTGGGGTGACAGTAACCAAGGATAAGGATGCGAAGTTTGACGACGTGGAAGTTGAGGAGGCGATTCCGAGGGGTCTTGATGAGAGCTCACTGGACAACCTCATCTTGGACAAAATCGTTGGATTCATGCAGACTCATACAATCCAGGTATGGGTTCAATACTCTTAACAATATATGGCTTCGAGCTTTAATATTAACTGTATATATTATACTAGCAGCGCCCTGTGGTTTTACCCGCGTTAAGTTGTAGAACTTCCTCACTAACCTTGCACCCCCGTCTATCGCCATATGGGATTATTGTAAAAAAAAATTACACGTGTTTCGTGACTTTCAAAAAAGAACCTTTATATTGAATATCATACAAATAGCTTTAAAAACAGAAATCTGCATAGCACACTTGTTTTAGCTCTATAGCGGACAAATTTTTAAAAAATACTTTCAAAAAAATTTAAATTTCTAACCCTTATTAGTTCAGGCGCTGCTTTAATATATCAGTCAGCCAGTCAGCTTCTTTTTTAAATATAGATTATATGATTATTGAGCGGTTTAAGGAATACATATAAAAACTTTGTATAATATATATACCTTTAACTTTTTTTAAAGACATATAGAACTGTCACAGAAATAAAATGGCTAAATAAACTATGCCTCTAAGTGCCTTTCTCCTGTTTCTTTTTTACTACTTTATATTGAAACTTTGATTGCTACTTCTATTGAATGCATCTTTTCGTATCTTTATTGCGCTTGCGATTTCATACTCTGAGGCAAAAAAATCTTCGAATCATAAACATTGCTTATAAATGTATAACACATGTACATTTTGTAATTATCAGATAAAAAACATCTGCTGATAAAATATAGCTCCAAAAATTAATGACAGTACGGATATAAATTCAATTAGAGACATTAAAATCCGGTCAATAATCAACATATGCTTAAAAGAGTTTTTCTTTAAGTAAACAAAGGCACGAGTTTACTTATTTAATATAAATTTCAGTTTTTCATTATTAAAAGGCACTTTATCAGTTAATATTAAAAATTAAGTAATATTATGGTATGACCACAATATTCATAAAACATCTAATACTATAAAGACGATTAAGAAAAATAAAAGTAAATTTTATAAATTCACTACAATAGTTTAAGATATTAACGATTGTCAGAATACAAAAGGATGGTTGTCATAACGATAATCGGCAATTAAATATCATTATTCCTATCACGCGTATAAAATTGATATGTAACATGCTTGTTAGAGGCGTGTTTGTGTGCATCTTAATGGATAATTATAAACGACATTGTATACAATCGTTACATTAAATTATCATTCTTGAATTTTGTACGCTTGATTATTATACTTGGCATTCCCAATGCTCATCATATATTTTCGTTTACTATTATTTTAATATATGTATTTTGATATTTAACCAGGTGACATTATCTTTTAACAGTTTTATTAATTCCTTTTTGTTTTATATTTTTTGATTTACTAATCAGTTTCTTAGTGGTTTTTTGTGCTTAGTAAGTTATATCCTTATTGTAGTATATTAATTGCCGATGGAGTATGATCATAAAAAATCCTCTCAAAGTATGTCGGGCATTGCTCCCGCTTTTTACATTAACAACCGCCTTGTAAAACACGGGTTTTATCACCAATATAAATTTGTGATTAAAACGTTATGAGAGCACGCACAGAATAAATTAAATGCACATAAATCAAACAGTGCAGCGCACGATATGCGCTTAAAAAATCGCTGCATACCAACCGTCGACGCACCGTGACGCGCTTTCACGATGCATCTTAGTAATTGCATGCAATTAATTCATCTTCACTTTTTTACCAGACACAGTCTATTAAACAGTTTTCTCAGTCCAGCCTACTTACAGTTACAACAGTTTCTTTTGATAATTGGACGATGACTTCGATGATCGTTGATTGATGATTAACAACTTTTAATTAGTGTAGAAGTTGTATTACTGCTGTCTCGAAAAATCTATTTAATTTTTACTGTTTTTATTAGAATATAATTGAATTATTGATTACCAATTATCTTTTGTTTCCAATTTTATTTCTAAGCATATCCATTTTAAGAATTATTTACGATTATTTTTTGTTTTGCTTATTAATATTATTTGGTATAACTCGATGAGTTTCGATCATTTCGATGGTTTAGATTTGGAAAATGAGGTAACTTTAAAAGTATAGGGTTTACTTAACGAAAGATTTTGTTAATCGTGATTAACAATGGTCAACAACTGTAGGTAATAAAGATTACAGAAGCAGTAAGTATATGGTAATACCAGAAGGCAAAACTACAAATCACTCGGTTCTCTAATCGATACAATTTAAAGTCGATAGATATAAGTTAGAATCGGAAGAAGTAGGTTATCACGAACAGCTTTCTTTCCTTCATGTATATATTGCGTGATCTACAAATTGACCTTATCAGCTTCCGATTAATTTGTAGAAATTGCTATAAACAAATAGGTGTAATTATATTAAATTTATAAGACATATTGATTAATGACAAATTTATTCGAATAAAAAGGGAAAATAAATTTACTTTTTGAGTTTGAGAATTTAATAGTTTTATGAAAGATGCTGATGAAATGATTCTATTACATTATATTTTTGATAATTTAATATTAATATTATAATGTCCGATACATTATAGTATTTCAATATTAAATAATAAAGGTGCAAAAAACAAATTTTAAAAATTTTGCATTTGATGCCTGTCTTACATATGCATATATAGACATACATACACAATTAAAACCTTTGAAATTTGAAGCTAAAAAAACAATTATTATTATATATATTTTTTATTCCAGGTTAAATTCCCAACCAGTTCGGAGCTACAGAGCGAAGAAGGTCGCAGCCGGAGAAAGAAGCTTGCACCTCTCCTAGCCATCCCACTCTTGATCGGTGGTATGCTGGTGCCTCTTGCTTTTGGTGCCTTAGCTCTCCTCGCTGGCAAGGCCCTGATTGTTTCTAAGCTGGCGTTGGTGCTGGCAGGTATTATCGGCTTGAAGAAGCTGCTCTCTCCAGTTGGAGGTGGCGAGGCTCATGAGGTGGTTGTATCATCAGCTGGACATGGAGGGTCTGGATGGAGCAGGTAGGAGATATTTCGTTTCCTGTATCTTTCCATTGTTGCATTTTGTCATTAACAAAGTTTCTTTTAAAAAACCCATTCAGCTTCTGTGTGCTGACAAAGAACTTAAACAGTTTGTCTTTTATCCGTTTAAAGTAAATTTTCTTATCTATATTATGTCATAAAACATAAATACAAAATATTTAATACAATTACTATAAAAAATATTCAAAAGGATATTTTTTAGATAAATTGCGTGTTTCTAATTAAAATGAGTGTATACTAATAACGTAACAATTAGGTAATTAGATAATTAAATCCGGTATTAAAGTTGACGAGAAAGTTGTTAATGTCGCCCTCTAAGCGTCAACATCCGTCGAAGAAAAGAAATCAGGGCAGTTTATTCTGTACGTTGTTAAAATTTGTTTTTTTAATCTTTATTAGCGTGAGAAAAAACTATTTGAAATAACGGAAAAGTATCACAAGGTGGATAGATGATTCCCTAAATATAGAAAGATAAATTGGCCATGGCATGTAGAAAAATATCAATTCTAGAGAGAATACTGCAAAAAAAGATGTTTTAATTTTATTACAATTATGAGCGCCCCATTTTTATAGCTAATTAAAAAATAACCGATAAATATAAAATAGGATTTAAAAAAGGACCTTGTTTAAAAATAGTAATTACAAATTTCTCAGTTAAATATTCAGTGTTATAGATAAAAACAAAGCGAAGAAGCCACTAAGTAAATTTTGCTAAATGTTTTTAAATAGGTTCATTGTAGTTGCTGAACGATTTTGCCAGCTACCACTATTATAATTTTATGAAAATAATTTGTAAAAATAATAAATTAATGTTTCAGGTCGCTCGAGAGTGCGCAAGACCTCGCATACAACGCGTACGCCCCAACCCAGTAGCCAAATACCCACCAATTTTATTAATTTATTACGCAAAATAAGGAACAACGGTTAAATGTTCTTCCTATGTATTAACTAGAAACTATTAAAATAATAACAGTACACAGTTACTGAGTACCGAGCATCGGTTGTATCATAGCTAGACGACTATCAAAGCGACATCTATAGTAATAAGCCATTGTATTTAATTCAATACCTTTTTCAAATGAATATACCACAATTAAAAACGTCAATAAGCAGGATTAATTATTATTAATGTAGATGGAACTTTATAGTATGTGTCAAAGTCGTATAGTTATTCGATTAATGCATTAATCGTAGAACTATTTACTGAAAGGATTCTATTCAAATAATTCTTGTTAGATTTCGTCGTGACATGGGCATATTTTTTTATATCTTATTGGTCAGTATTATGGAATGGATTGAAAACACTGGTACATGTTGCGTTTATATCTAATACGGATTGATGACAATGGCGTGTCAGAAATGGAAATATGAGAACATACAATGAGTTAGAGTGGTCCTCTAAGCATTTTATGCATTAACAGTACCTCAATACTCTCGTTCTTAATTTATTGTGTTATAATTCTTCTACCTTTTTATTTAGATAGATCAACAGTAAACCGTATAATAAGTTTATATAATTAATTATATTATTATTTATGTACAATTAAATGAGCCTTTGGATTTTGCTTTAATTTATTGCGAAATATTTAAATAATTGTATGTAATTTTTGCGTTGATATGTATTTATTATTTCAACATATTTAAAGTATATGAACAAATTTATGATGTGTACAAAATGAAACAATAATAATATTTATTTTACGAATTATTTTATACGGCCATTTTTAGAACAATATCAATGTATTGCATCCATAATGATTATATATTCTTCACACATTCACATTTAATATTTATATATTATATCAAGGCAATATGTCCATTATTATGTTTTTAATACAAATATGTATTTAATATATTTATTATGGTTATACCTATTATATTTTTGTACATATGTAAATAAATATTGCATTAATAATATTTATTAAATAAATGTATACCCTATCTAATCATATTTATTAAAAATATATTATAATGTATTATAAATAACTTCTTAAAAGACTGATCTCATATTTATTCTTCACATCTGTTGTAATTTTAAATAGTTGAAATATGGTGCTCATGAAATGTAATGTAAATATTCATAATAATAATACTGTTTCTTTAATTATATTCAAATTAAACTATTAATTTATTTGACATAATTTATAACCGAATGTTATCATTAAACTGTTGGTTACGCGATGTTTGTATTTATTAACACTGTAAACGTAACTTTCGATGCAGCTCCTACTAAAGATATGTTGACAGATATCCACATAGAAGGAGATGACACATAGGTATTTGGTAAAACAACTATCAAGACTGCTTAGATCTCACATTCTGATGAGAAATTAGGGCAAAATATACGTTTAGCCATCTCAATCCCATCATTGAAAAACTTACCACATTGAAAATAAACAAGATTTATGGAATACACAAAATTGCAGAATTTCTGATGATTTAAATTAGGTAACTATTAACCTAATTAAAGCAAAAATTTTACAATTACACAATGAAAAACTAAACATGTGTATCTATTATGAAGAAGCTGAATTTTCATGCTGTTTCAAAAATAAAAAAAATAGAAAAAAAACAGTGAAATAAATGAGTGAGTTCACACTAGATGTTACCATATCTAGTAGACGAAGATAGATCACAAAAAGTATGCGCACAATAACCAATGGTTTCGCTACCCAAATAAATGTGTCACGACTTTCGCTATATTTGAATGTTACTCAATATTTTCTTTAAGTAGGTAGGATATTGTTATTCGTAACAATGGCAGACATTCGTGCATGCTTTCGGGCTCATAAATAATGCAGTCGACTCACTGACTCCTATTGCCAAAAATTTGGTAGCTGTAATTGAATTATGTCAACGAATTAGTTATCTCCTTTTTTATTAACGCCTACTGCATCTTACGATATATAAAGTTATGCAGAATAAAAGCCAATATATTTTTTTAAATAATATATATAAATATAATAATAATTCTTGACAATAAACTTGATACAAGAAGATAATAAACGATAATCAAAAATACAAATTTTTACGAAAATTAACATTTCAGGAACAATTTACGTTTTGAAATTATTCAATCGGATGATAGCGGTAAATACGGAACTGGTTTATTTTTCGTTTACCTCCGAGTTATTTCAGACAGAATAAAAAAAAACATTGGCCAAAACTGGGCCTCTGTGGGACCTAAAAACGGGTTATTAAACCCAACAAGGTTTTCAAATAACTTAAAAAAAACCTTATTGCAAAATATTCTTACAACTCTTGACGGAAATAGTATTCTGTAAAGGTTACCAACATTCTCAAATAGGTGAAATACAAACCTTTGTGTTAGGTAGAAGCTGGTGAAAAGGGAACTTCAAGTGAAGCGGATACAAGTTCATCGACCCTCCATAAGCAACACATCTCAGACTAAGGCTATACGTAACTTTCATATTAACTGTGGCTGGTTATTTGTAGTGGTACACTACATATACTATTATTGGATTTAGGAACTTCTAACGTGTAAATGTTTGGATTCTTAATGTTCGCGAATTCAAAAATGTTAATAGATACTCAGTTTTTCGAACTGTACCTATATATAAACGAACATTTTGAAATATAATACATTTGATGTCATCTAAAAATCACGCCCATATCCGGTGCTTTTTCAAACCTCGTAGAAGCTTAACGCGGTCAAACAATTATATTGAAATCAAAGTATACTATGGTTTCAATTTTTTTTATATATATTTTTGTTTGTTTGGCTTATTCAAGTTAAATTCTTAAATTAATTTAATTAATTATTCTTTAATCTAAAATATGGGCTACAAAATTTCAAGTTTTGTGAGTATTATAACTTAAGTACGTGCATGTGTATTAAGAAACAAATGAAGAAAGAACAATAAATTAAAAATAAACTCTTGCAAGTATATTTGTATACAATACATTTCTCACTCTTTAAAACTCATCTATCGCTTTCAATCTATTAATGAAATAAATTGTCTACATGTACGTTAGACTTAGTACTTTATACAGTCATATGTGAATTGTGAAGTGTGGGGTTCTTTAGTTTTATAATAATAATAATATACTCTTTATTGTGTACTAATAAAAACAACACAAGAACATCACAAAAATATGAAATAGTAGGTACAAGAGGCCTTATTGCTTAATGCAACTTCTTACAGGCATCCTTTAGATTGAAATATTGTTTAAGCTGGTAGAAGTTATATATATATATATATATATATATATATTTATATATTCAAATAAATATAAAGGGTATAGTAACAGAACAAGGGAAATCAAAGTGGCAGTTTCCTTTACCATTCTCTTAAAAATAGACAGAATAACTTTTGTAGATAACAAACCGCAATAGGTTACCGTAGTGGTCATGCAAATTTCTCTAGAAACGGAAACACGAATTCAATAACAAATAGAAACTTATAACTAATACCTAATAAAATTAGACACTTCAATCAAATAAAAGTCAAGAATACGAATGCTTCCATTCGATTTTACATTCCAACAAAACATTTATAGAAATGGGAAAACATCCCATTTCCATAAATATAAACTTTCACCCCCATTTTTCAGAAGTAAATTATGATTTAATTATGACTTATCTAAGGCTGAAATATTAGAAGAATATAAAACCCGAGTGTTGATATAAATAGCATATAATAATAGATTATAAATAGCATTCAATTTACTTCATCAACTATATAACCGGCTGTATAAGTTCATACTTATATATTTTATAAATTTAAAGTACAAAATATTAGCTGAACAATAAAAATATTGTTTTAGTATTTTTATTAAATAATAAATTTTATGTTAATAGAAAAAAAACAAAAAACAAATTTTATTTAAATATCACAGGTATTTGTTTTATATAGCTTTTTTTTTAAATTTTATTAGAAATTGTCAAAGAATCCCTAGAAAATTGTTATTGAACTTCCCGTTATTAAACTATTAGTAGACACTATTTTTATAATTAGTATAGAGTGTAGATAGAGGTTATGTGTCTTCAGATTATCATTGTGATTTTTTTTATTAAACCTCGTCGACTATCAATTATACAGTCCGCTGACTTTCATAATATCACAAGGTTATCACTAGCGTGTTATCAACCTCGTAACTTATCACATTGTCCAGTATTTTTACTGCCTCTCTCACCCTTCCAAATATAACATAGCAATGCGAACATTGCTATTTGGCAGTAGAAATAGGCATGAGGTAGGTACCAATTCAAACAAACTTTGTATGAGGTCTAGCTCATATCAACTTGTCTTCAGAGGGCTTTATGTTATTTGTTTTTCTAAAAATTCAACTAGCTTTGATTTGGAAAAAAAGAAAATGGCGGTCATATTTTTCCCATACAATTACTGCTACTACATTTCTCAATATTTCATGTAATAAAAGTTTTACTCAGTGACATTTGATCTATTATATTTAAAAACTGTTTTGAACTAAATATTATGTTATTGAATAGTCGAATTACTGATAAAATAAAATGAGGGTATTCTAAGCATCAAACGGTTTCATTAGTGCTACCCGTGCGGAGCCAGTGCTAAAGAAAACTAAAAAGAAAGGAGGAAAAATATCGAAGTATACCTTATAATTAAGTTTGTGATTTTGCCTCCGTTTAACGGTATTGGGTAGGAGATTAAAAAAATGGTACCAGATTTTTCTGTAAATATTTTACCAGCAGAACTTTCATATTTATTTTGCATGCCGTCTTAACCTTTGTAGCTGATTAAAAAAATATTTTACGTTTCATTCCTTTTTATGAAAAAGCTCTTTACTAAGTTTTATTTTATTCGAACTTAAAAACAGCAGTTTCATAATAACTTTTGCACCCCTGTTTTACCCTTTTAAGAAGTGAATTTTCAAAATCCTTCCTCAATAGTCATCTACGTTCTAAAAGAAACCTTTGAGCAAAATTTTAAGTTTCTAACTCTTATAGTCAGTCAGTCAGTCATTAAAACGATTTCGTAAAAAATGTTGTTTAATTTCACATTTGTATCATGCCAAAATGAGTGTGTAACTTTGTAAGATATTGTTTAAAAATAATTATTGAAAACCATTGGTGTATTCTACGTACAACAAGTACTAAATATTTTTTCATCCTTTATAAAAACTTCGGGATTTTTTTATGAATCTCGCTGGTGTAATAGACGCAAAAGTTTGTGATCATTTAGATAAAAATGTATAAAGTTATTTCATGTAAGCACTGCTGAGTACATTTTAATGATTGTTTTTTTAAATTATGTTTAATAATAACATACTTTAATTATTATAGGAACGCAACGAATGGATATTGACAATGTCAAGGATATCTCTTTATGAAAATATATTGAATTGAAGATTGAATGCATTAAAGAGAATATCTATTTAAACAATCTGCTTGACTTATTCAATAATAGGCTTTGCTTTTACACTTACTAGATTTTCCATATACACATTTGCTTTCGCTTCAATGTCTTGTATGATAGTAATTGTATTGGAAAACTGAAAGTGACCACAGTTAGCTCTCTCATGGTAATAATACACCAACAGTCAACCATAACTTATATAATAAGCAATGACATATTAGATGACAAACACAATAATTATATTATTCATTATAGGCTTATATAAGAAATATACTATAATACCTACAGAATACTTACTTATAAGCCACACTTTATGAGATTCTGGAAGTTTAATAACGCTGAATAACCGGCTAGAAGCCGTAAGATACCGGTAGGGTAGAAGAGTTATATATTATTTTCATACATATTAATATAATAAATGTGGAATTTTTTCTGTTATATGTTTACAACTAAGGTGATAATCTAATTTTAAAGCACTTCAATAAAACTAAATAAAGTCTAAAGTTGCAAATTAAAAGCTAAAATTAAAGAATAGGTTCTTTCAGAATTGCCACCCTTGTCTCCATATATATACATTTAATCCTAAGAAAAAAAAAAATGTTAATCCCAGATTTTTTACAACGTATATAATTAAGTGAAGACTGTACAGGAAACTGGTATAGATTAAACAAATTTCCTTAACTGCTTTATTATTGTTTCTTTACCTTCCCTTCTTACTTCTACACGCCAAAAATTATTTCCAACATAAATCATCTATAACAATAAAACAAGAAAAACCGTAACAAATTCTGTTACCGCTCAAATTCTTACAGCCGAAACATCTAACACGCGTAACATTTCTTTTGATAATGACCTACAAATATTACGTAACGCAGAAAAAGAAATAGACTTGGTATTTGAAAAAGAAAAACACAAGCAACAAAAGCAACGAATGAACGGTAGTAAAAAATTGAGGCTACTACATTTGAGCGCACGTGGTCTGATTTTAGGGTTCTGTAACTTTTAAGAGAGAAATAAAACCCTTATAAAGATCACTTTATCAAAGAAACAATGTACGAATAGATATTTGAAATTTATGTAGACAAAATGAAAGTCCCTTTTCGTTTTACAAACTTAATGAAAAAAATTAGTTAAGACATGAGTAGTTTTGTGGAATACAAAATTTCCAACTTTACGTAAAAAATCATAATATTGTTAATCCATCAGTTACTGTTCTATATAATAAAAATCGTATTTTGATAGTTGAAATATGTGCTTAATAATCATATTAGTTAATATATCAATTGATTAGGTTTAATTCTTGACCATATTGCTTATTGCAAACAAAATAGTTTATACCGAACCTTGAAAGCAAAGTGTTACTCACTCATTTCTGAATTTTAAGAAAGTAAACTGGTATGTGTAACTGATATATTGTTCAAGTTACCGAATAGTAATGTGGATCTAGTTTTTTTGACCAGCTTTTACTTTTTTCTTGTGACGGTTTTTATGTAGCAAAAGTTGTATAGGAAGAGCGATTCAAAAATGCTGATGGTATAATATTGAACGAAATTCAATATATAAATGAGTAAATAGTTTTACTAAAAAAAAAACATTTTATGAACATATAACTTATTGACACAACCTTTATTACACATAAGGTATAGTCTCAATAAATTCAAGTCTAGGTAGATATTAATATCGAACATTAAAAACTTTAGCTATTATCGCACATTAATTTTAGTACTAGCGCTATAAATAACAACCTAACAGTAGCAAAAAAAGGATTCAGAAGTCTTTGTGTTTCGAAAACTTAGTGAAGAAATTTAGATATTTTAAATTATAACATACAGCTAGTTTTAAGCGAAATCCAACATAATACAAAGAGTATTATGTTTGGATTTCGCTTAAAACTAGCTAGTTAATCTTACATTCATTTCTAGTGGTCCTACAACTCATTTAAATAAAATAGATGCTAAATAATCTCTTTAATATGAATCATAATATTACGTAACAAAAGAACGTTTTAAAGCAATTGTTTGACATTTTGTCATTGACACAAGTATATTAAGAATAAATAATTAAAACATATGTCTGAAAGCAAGAATTTGTCATTTGTTAATTCTACGCATACCTGAGACCAAACGTTGTTTTTTAGTAATTTGGCTAAAATAAATGCAATACCCTCAAATTCTAGAATTTTTATTGCAAAACTGTGTCAGGTATTCATTTTTTCTTGAACACAAGTTCGAGTGCTTTTAGCAGTCACCAAAAAATTTTCCCTAATTTAATAGTGACTTTATATTAAACTCTAAATTAGTTCTTAGCTTCTCAAAAATTTCGCCACTATTATCGAACGAAAGCGATATCAATGGCACTTGGAACGGTTTTAAAATAAGTTTTGATACTTTTTTGTAAATCAATGTATCAGTCAATGTGTAGTCTGTAAGATCTAATAATATCAGTAAAAAAATATTTGACTCAGATCTAAGTGCTTTAATATCTTTGATCTCATATAAACATATACATTTTTTTGATTAGATAATGAATAGTTTAATGATTTAATTAAAATTTAAGCGATTTGTGATAAACATATATTTATTTATAAATGTATAGGGATTAAACCCACGACACTTGGTGCACTTGGCCCGTTTTATATGGCCCGTATCAAGTAACATTAAGTTAGCGTGCCCTTTATATACATAATTTCTTTGAGATTTTTTTACAAATTAATAATATTATATACATAAACATCTTATGATGCAATTGTGAAAATAGTAGTATTTCAAAGAAAACGCACTAATTAAATATTTTTTAAGACCATCTACTCTAAATTAGACCAAAATAATTTATGAGAAAACAAACAACATATACCCATTATTCCTAATTATTATCTGTTTATATTCTTAAACATTCTAAGAATACTTTCCTTTTTCTAATTAATAATTAACACTTAATTATACAATGGTTACTGTATGATACAAGAAGACGTTTCTAAAACAGTATCTCGTGAAAATGGAAAGTAATGTCATTATAAATTGATTACCAACATTGTTAGAACTACGTGGGAAGGGAATCTTATTTGAAGTTAATATTGTTTCTTGGTGTTAACTATATACATTATCTGTTATATGTAATCATTATAAGAATTGGGATCTGACAAATGTGCGTTGAATGCAATTTTAGGTTGTCTAAACGTGATTTTTGGATATCGACTAACATATAAGTTTACTGAAAGCAGAGTAAAGTAGATAAAAAGTTTTAATAATTATGTATGAAGCATTTATAATATATTTCATTTTGTATAATTTCATGAACATATTGATTTGAAAGCAACTTCCAATACCACAATTGGTAATGATAAAGATCAACAATATAAAAAAAATGCTCATAAAAGCAATTTTATTGGCATCGACCTCAATACTGGTGAGATATTCAAATTAATTTTGCAAGGATTCAGAGAAATCGTCTGATAAATTGAATTAGAATAATGAAATAAAGACGACACGTATAAATGGCCGCATTAATTAAATCGAAAGTTTTTTTAAACTATATGAATGTATGATATAAAGAAGTGAAACTGCTTTCATCTTATTAGTTGTACCTACTTCATTAAAATTCCATATTAATATGATATGGTAGTCGGTGATGTAATAGAACACCTGTAACAAAATGTTGATGCTTTCCGCTGCGTCGGCGCATCCGCCCTGTCGTCCCACGCAAGTGGTCCGCCGACCATTGATCCGCGACGCACCGCACACACTGACAGGCACACACACACGCAAACCGGTCATAGTGTGAATGAACCCCAAAAACGTGCGTACACGCAACTGCTCGTATTAACATAAAACAATTTCGTCGGTACCAGTTTAATCGTCCGATTTCGGGCTCACTTTTCTTGTCCGGTCGCGACGGTAGTGGGGTGAGGGACTTAAAACAGGCAGTCTTATACACCGTCGCTACACTTTGTGCTAAGCTTTCTGTAGGGGTTGTTAGTCCGGCGACATGACGCGATACATATTTGCCCTACTTTTGGTAACGGCGGCACGGGCTATGCCTGCCATCGACAAGGATGCAAACGATCCAGGATTAGTCGGAACTGTTCTGGGTGTCGTCAAAGAGTGCGTTGACGGAGATGTATCCCTGTGCCTGAAGGTTGGATCCTTTGTGTGTTGTGAACAGTGAAATGTGAACCGTGTTGTGTGAATTACTAAGCATATCTTTTGGTTGCAGGAGAAAGCGTTAAAATACGCGGAGAGTCTTACTTCCGCGCGGGAGATGAATTTGGCTGAAGGTGTCACTCTGATCGGCCCTGGGGCTCCAAGGTCTGCCAGGGCTTATGAGCCTTTGGCAGAAGAACCTAAGGCTAGGGAAGCGCAGGTCGAGTCCAGGCTGATTGATACTGCAGCTGAATTCCTAGAAAACCATGTGATCCAGTTTAGAATGCCGTCGTCTGCTGTTGAGGGTATGAAGAGGTCTCTTGAAGAAGGTAAATATAAATATATATTTGTATATTAATACTTAAATTCAAAATTCTAAGCCGTTATTAAGTTAAGATAAGCGTGAAAATAAATTAAACATTTTAGATGTAAATTATAACTAAATTATCCCATAATAATAATTAAATAAAAAAAATCTATAATAAAAAGTTAACTATATATTATTAGTAGTAGTAATAATAATAAAACCGTATAAATCCAAAAGTTTAAATTAAAATGTATTTATCACACTATGAAAATATCTAACACGAGTATTTAAACAAAATACGATATTTAGTGATAAAGTGAGAATATATTTTCATATATCACTTTAAAGAACTAAATTCAAGATATTCACAGTGCCTTTATTTAATAATGCAAACGCGTTAACAGATGCTAAACGGTTACCCAAATTACATATGATGTAACTAACATCCGAGCGCACGCACTCATATTTCTTCAAAAATATGCTAATTCGTTTGTACTATTTCAAGTTTACAAAGAAAAACTTTCATTTTCAAACTAATTGCATAAACATTATGACACTGCTGAAATAGAAGACATAATAGGCGGTGCGGGTACAAAAAAGAATAATGATAAAAAGAAAAAGACCTAACTGGGGCTTTGGAGCAAGCTAAGAAAGATTATCTATCAAATGGTATACTTTAATTCAATGTTAAACAAACAAAGTAAACAATAGCTGTGGTTAAAAGATATCTGATCATAAGTTGAGATTTCATTTCAATGGACTCTTCTATTCTGTTTTTGATCAAATAACTTTTACTTTTTGTCGGTCGCTCTATTATTAGCGTACAAATTGATCGTTTTGTTTACAAATAATGTCATTTTATAAATCGTTAATGGATTGAAAACAGAATTGTGTTGAATTCTTTTGTGTTTTACTATTTATTCTTTGTAAAAATATAATATTCTATGGCTTACTGTTAATTGATGAACGCTTCTGCCAAACGCATGTAAAATCTAGCTTAATCAGAATTTTAACTTTGTAAAAGACAATAAGTTAAAAAAGTAATTAAGTATTAATTTGAATTAGTGTTTAATTATTTATCATCTGGGATAACAAATCAAATTTGCATGAGTATTTCTTGTTTTACTACTTATTATTCTAGTTAGCGCCTAGAAACGGTAAAACGTGGAGTATATTTGATCTTGTGGTTACGGCCAAAGAGTAAACTATGACATACTTGCTTACTTATTTCTCAGATGATAGTTGTTTTTGTGTTGACTATCATATTTCAAGATTTATATATATACAAATATATATTAGAACAATATCGCATAATGAAGTATAATGCGTAAAGAAAAAAATTAAACCACTCTGTGAAACAAACGCCTTGTCCTTGGTAACGTAAAATTGGTAACTTATATTTCAAAGTAAAAAAATGTGAACTGTTTGTTACTTCGGATGCATTATTAATAATTTAATTTGCTGCAAACATCTTTTTATTTTGCTATATTATTCTATATGTAAAATATTTATATCACTTCCAAGGGTAATGAAGTCCATATAAACTTTTACTGCATTCATATTCCTATCAAGTGCGTACACGCATACGCGCAAACATACAATTATAAGCCCAGTCGCGACTAGGTCACGAAAGTGGCACTTGCATTCCTGGTACGGTCATTAGACAAGTTCTGTAAGGTCCTTCTGTCTCGAATTGAACTTTCCAGAAACCAGTTATACCATGTCTGGGCCAGTCATCGTGAAATCGAGCCATAGTAGCCGCTCCCAACATCTTCTTTGAAGAAAGTTGTATTGCCTTTCCAATGAGTTCATTATATTCTCTGCTCTATCGCCTTTCGGCTTTTCATTATGATCGAGTATTTCTTTAACTCTTCATTCGATATTTGTGTCATAACGTGGTGTATTTTATTTATATTTTTTTTATTTGTGTCTGCATTTTAATAACTTATTTTAATAATTTATTTTTTTATCAAGCTATCAACTATCTAGAGATATTAAAGCATTAATATTATTAGACCTATTAACACACGAACATAATATTTATATTAATACGCTTTTAAAGTATGGATAGAAGAAATTATATATTAATTATAGGAGAAAAAAAAACATTGTTATTTTTTAAAGTGAGCATCTTATTAATAGGATATTTCCACAGCTTACGATACTCCGCGTGCTAGTTAGTAATAAATTTTAACGAACTCTATGGAAATAAGAAATTAATCCAGGGCATCGGAAAAAAGCTAGACGATGCCAGTAGACCAAACGGTGGTTTTAATTATACAGGAAATTCTTGTTTGAGATCAGAAAACGCATCAACAACAACTCTACCACAATTAAAAGGCATGCGAGCCGTTTGCTCGCTAACGAGCGTTTGTGGGTTACGTCTTCTATCATAACCGGTAATTTCGGGTATGACGTTCTACTTAGTAAGTGCGTGAGTTTGAAGACTTAACTTTAAGCCAAGATTGAATGCATCCATATAATTGTAGCTATTTATATATACATATATATTATATATAACATATACATTCAATAAAAGCTGATTTGTATTTTATACTTTTGATAGAAAATAAGGATTTTTATTATATTGTTTGATTTAGGAATACATTTTATACTAAGTCTACTAGAGAGCACCGTTTTGATTTTCATTTTTTATATTTTCAGCTCGTGGCAAGAAGAAGAAGATCAAGCAACTCCTGCCTCTCCTCGCTCTCGCCAAGTTGAAGATCACCGCCCTTATTCCCTTGTTCTTAGGCATCATTGCCTTCGCCGCTGCCAAGGCCGTCCTTCTCGCCAAGATCTCCCTTTTGGTCGCCGGTATCATTGCGCTGAAGAAACTGCTTGCCAGCAAACACCATGAGACCAGCTACGAAGTCGTTGCCCATCCCCATCATGAGGAACACTATGCCAGCAGTGGTCACGGTTGGGGTAGGTCAATCGATGATGCGCAAAACCTAGCTTACGCTGGCCACATCAAATCTGATTAAACATGACTTCTCTTGGGTAGTATATTGTGGCCCTCATTATAAATACTGTATAAAGTAGTCACAAATGGTGACTTTCTGAGAAATTGTTTATGGAATGTGTATAATGACTTAATTTATTACTTAGACTAAGATATTTATTAAATATTTATTTAACGACATCCCTTTGTAAGGGATGAATGACGATCGAAATTATCTTGTTGTTGTTTTCCAAAAAAGTGTGTTCTGTGTTTGTATGATCCTTCCTCTTCGTTATACTATATTAGTATATATTTCAAACCTTATACGGTATCCGTATTTATGTGTTTTGTTTTGCAAACCCTTAGTTCTGTTTGTATTATTTTGTAGTTCATTTTATACTGTCTAGTCCTATTATGCTAAGTCTATATTTTTATGTTTTATCCACATGCTTCAGTTTTTAAATTGTTTTTATTTTTATTATATTTAAAATAATAATTATATTTTAACTCTATTAATATTTGTGATATTTATATATGTAATACTATTGTTAACTTAATATTTATTTTATCTATCTTTTAGTATGTATATTATTTATATTTATATAAGTACTCGTATAATTATTGTGATAAATGTTTAGCTTTTTTAGATTTATCCGCCTGTTATATATGTATGTTTATGAATATATTTTATTTATCTACAACATTAGTATGCAGTCGTACAAATAAAGAACTTAAAACATTCATACTGTGTTTGCTATCACTTAAGCTAAACTGATCTATCCTATACTATGTACATATAAATAGAATACGGATAAATAAAAGAACATTAAAACGCCCTCTCTTATATTCTCAAAGAGATTTTTATTATTTATAATCGCCTCAGTTCCTGAAGAATGGTGTAGTTATGGAACTATTGAAAAAGCATGCTTAAGAACGTTGAATAGTTGCGGTCTCATATGTCACAAGAATACATAAATAATTTATAATCGGTCTATTTATTTGTAATGCTTGGTATACTGAAATTCGGTATTGAAACAGAAAAAAATGTATA
Organism: Heortia vitessoides; assembly: GCA_020976665.1. Classification (NCBI taxonomy): domain Eukaryota; kingdom Metazoa; phylum Arthropoda; class Insecta; order Lepidoptera; family Crambidae; genus Heortia; species Heortia vitessoides. The sequence continues at coordinate 4,937,560 of JACJUM010003317.1, read as the reverse complement.
TGATTGTCTTATATAAAATGACTAGATTAAAAATAAGGTTAATCATCCTTACAATTTGTTTTGAAGAAATAAAAAATCGAGGGTTTAAGCTTTGCCTGGGACTCCATCATCAGTACTGATTTAGCACTAATGGGACCATCTCGAGACCCTTTCACATATAAAATATTTTTTAAAAATTGGATCACAAACGTCGAATATATCAAGCTAACATACATACAAAAAAACATAAAAGTAATAACTTCATAAGGCCTGGCAGTTAATATAAAATGCAACACTTTGAAAAAAATACTCTAGAAATGACTTTACTGAGAAGGAACATAAGTCTAATTTGCTTTTATTATTTTACCTTTACTAATGCAATCGTTATAATAATAAACAATTAATATAGACTAGATTAATTATGCTTATATTATATTCAAGGCACAAATTATAAATAGCAATATTTCGATTATTCGAATCAAGGTGTGGTCAGTTTTTATTTCGCCACCATACAAATGAGGCATTCCATGCCAAGCGGACTAGTAAAAAATGTTGATGCTACAGATTTCAACAATATTTTAGAATGTTATACCTATTTAGATCCTCATACCTAGATAATCAATAATTTTACTTTGTGATTTATAGTTATTGATTTAGAGTCTAATAAAGTTTTGACACTACAGCACGAATGCACTATTTGTAGCCCAAAAAACAATATTTAAAAACAAACATAGTACATGAATTTTACAGTGTATGTGTTTTTTAAATAAAAAATAAAAGATATTTGCTTTTTCTCAAACTTAGCCACTTCAATTTTGTTTTCAAAAATAGTTTATCCTAAGTAATTGTCATTTTTTATTATTAAAATAACAACAAAGGTGTAGAATATTTTTTTTTCAATATAATATGACAATTGCAATAACATGTTTTTCTCAAAAAACCTGACTTGATCAAAATGCTTACGAATATAGATTGAAAAGTCATGATCAATGAATAGTTCTGTGTTCCGTTACTAGATGGCTGTAGTGCATAGTTTACAAAAATTAGGCTTGGTGTATTAGTTGAAATTAGTTTTAAATAAACTGATGATAATTTTTTTCTTTACCTATTTGTATTATTGTCTTATATCTTTCTTATCTAAAGCAAAAATAAAGCAAAATGCATTAAGGGTATCAACAAGTTCAATGTCAGTCTTTAAGTTGAACAAAATATTGATAGATGGCGTTGTATATAAGAAGTCCCATAGTAAGCTTAATATTTAAACATGATATTCTTAGTAAATAATTGTGGGTTATCAGCCGTGAGGTACCGGTAGAGTAGAATAGTACCTCCTACAGCACCAGGGGTTGTAAGAGGTGGCTAAGGTTCCAGAACCGACAGATGACGTATATCCATCCAGAACAGTAAAGCAAATGTACAGGGTAGAGATGGGCAGCAGAATCCCCGTCACGAAAGCTGCGCTCTGCGATTGCCAACACGCTTGCCCAGCGCGGCAATAATGGGCAAAGAACCTCCTTTCTGGTAGATGCCTATGTATGATATGGACTTTCAATGGCTGGTATGATAATCAGTTTTATTTATATAGTTATAGGCTTAACATGTCTATAATTTGTCTGATAAATTTTAGGCTATACGCATTCAAGTTATTAATAATAAAACCATAAATGAAATAGTAAAGACCTTACTACGAGTAAATAATTTAAATGCATGTTCATAAGTTTACAATCAACTGTGTAACCGACTGTACGTACTATAAGTACGTACTAACATGCTTCACACTCTTTCTATAATTAATATATGCATTTTATTTTCTTGTATAACTAAATAAGCGAAACTTCTGGACAAGTAATTAGAAGTGATAAATAAAACTAATTTATATTATATTTATTTTTTATATTAGTATCATTTTATTTAAGTAGTAATTCTATTTTGTGCGCCAATGGTCGTACGTTCAATCCTACCCAAGACAAATATTGATATAATGATACTTGTGTTTATTCTAGTGTTGAATACCTATATGTATTAAGGCATTATATATGTGATTCTTCTGCCCTCTGACGATTATACCGTATCGCACAAGTGCTTTAAGCAACTTATCTTGGAGTCAGGTCTATCTATGTCAATGTATGACTTGTTTATTTATTTATCGGTAAACCAATAACTGTTATAGTGAAAGTATGTATACATAAGCTAGAACTCATATCTAATTGTGCAATAAGGAGGTTCACACAGCATGTGTTGTTTGATCAGACGATATTAAAATTACTTATTCCTCTAATTTAATCTTAACCTAATTGATGGATACAGCGCTTAATTCTTTACTAAGAGAAGAAAAAGAAACAATCTGATTATTCTACCTATTGTAAAGTCGTCACAGCCTAAGAATCGAGTAACTAAAACCTAAAACACCCATTTATATGGGAGGGGAGAGAAGATTAATAGGCAATTTTTGAAAATAAGGCATGGTTATATAAGTAGTATAATGTGAAAATGTCTATAAAAAATATATAGATTTTCACGATAAATAAATATCATATTTTGTTTTAAATATTAAACACTGTACTGATACGTAAGTTGGACGGAGATTCCATCAATGACGCAGCAATCGAATACTGCGTAACAATAAAGGTTTAGTACCGAAGACATTGGTCATGTCACGTCATGACACCCAACTTTCTTTTGGTACTCACGTTATGTTGGGCGTGCCGGATCTTTGCCTACTTATCAGAATGAACAATGGTACCTGTGGAAACCGTAAAAGTTTTTATGATGTACCATACCTGTGAGAACTTTAGTATGTTGCAAATTATAGGAAATTACAAAATTGATAGTCGTTTTATCGTTGTTAGAAGCTTAATTGAGTGGTTGTGTAGTTTGTTCGCAACGCGATATCGTATCTAAGCTGAAAAGTATTTAATAATAAAAGTACTTATTTAACTGCCCCCTTGCTGAAATTGTTTTCAATAATGACGTTTTTTGTCTGTGTAAAAAGTCGTACAAAAAATATATAAAGCGTTTAAAAGCTGTTAAATGAGTACTTTGATTTTTGTGTTATTGGTAGACGGGAAGAAACGTAAAACTAAAAATTGTAAAATAAAAAAAAACGCGTGTTTATTGAAAAGTATTTTTATCTTATAGTAATTTTGTTATAAGCGATTAACAGGTTGACAACAAATTTACTATATAAAGCATTATTATATTTCATATACCGATACGAGTTTATACTTTTTCAATACAAAACAATTACTAAAATCATGTGACTTGGTCACGAAGTTGCAGAAATCTTCTTTAACTGTAATATTCTACAATTATGTAAGATTTTCTCAAGAAGTAGTGTTTGATAAACTATTAACACTTAGGGATATTAATTAATTGTATATTATCTATTCTTAACAAAATAAGAATTATCGGTTAATTTCTACTAAATTATGGAAAACTAATACTTTGTTAATATTTTGCATACAAAGAAAGTTGTTTAAATCAATCTTAAAGAATCAATTCTAGATTAATATAAATCTGTATTATAAAATTATAAACATACATTTGAAGCATTAAATTTAAATAGAGGAATTCGTTATAAAACCGATTTGTTTTTAATATTTACTTGGAAAATTGCTATGTTACAACATTATTGTAGCTCTGTATTTCGTTATTAAAAAAGTATACTAATGCGGCTATCTAATTTGCAGATTTCTATTTGTTACTTCTATATTAATTTTGAGAATTAATGTCTAAGGCATGTTTAAAAGTTTTATTTTATGTAAGCCTATTATTATATTACATAACACGATGTCAATGTACCTAGACATACATGCAACGAACTGTATTGAAACTGCGAAACCTGCCATGTGGCAGTGCAGTGAGTTACCTTCAGAGTAGAATAGGATGGATGAGCAGCAGCAACCCGTCCCGAAAGCTGCACTCTGCGATTGCTAACACGCTTGTCCAGCGCGGCTATTATGAGAAAAATTCCCACTTTTTTGGTGAAGCCTATGTCCAGCAATGGACTTCCAATAGCTGTTATGATGATGATGGTGAACTGAGTTTATTTTCTTGTACAAATTGTTAAAATATGTAAGTCTTAGGAAAATATAGCATTTAGACATTTAATTGTGATTAAGATTTCTCTTGATTAATTTAACTCAACATATGTAGAGATATCATTATTTAAAAAAAAAAACGCAACGCTATTGAAGCAACGCTGCAAGCTGCCGGTGTGCAAGCTTATTCAACGTAGGACAGTAATGGTTTTCATCAAACCGACATCAACGCGTATAAAGTCCCAGGAAATAGCTTACCGTGTTTAAATACGCTAACAATATATATATAATGGCTAACATTGACCGATACGATTATTATTATCTTTTAATATATTACTAAGTCAATCAGCAAGTATATACGGTATGTATGATAGCGTCACCGCAGCCTATAGATACCTATAGAATACGAGCGTATTATCACAAGGATATCACTAGAGCGTTGCCAACTTGGTGATTTGAAGACATTATGTCATATTACCGAGTATTTTGAACATTGTAATATATATACATATATAAGTATATACCTCTTATATACAACATAGCCTCTCTAACCCTTTCAAGTGAAACAAAGTAATACGGACACAGCTGTTTCGCAGTTGAAATAGGTGAGAGTGAGATACACCTTTGTATGAGATCTACTATTACTATCTCTAAGAAATCAATGTTTTAAGTAAATCAATTATTAACTTTAAGTCGAACAACTTGTTTTAGACTTAACTATTTAGTGTGTTTAATTTAAAGTGGTTATTAATTTAAAGTGGCTGTGCTCGCAGAACAGATTGCCGCTGGATCTATTACGATCTTAAATGTAGAGCACGTAGTGGTACGCGTAGCAAAAGACGTCAACCCATATTTCGATCGAAATCGGAAGTTATGTATAATCAATTCTCTTATAGACTCCTATAATCTAAACGAGAGACCCTATAACTTTTACATTGAAGATTATTATAATTGTCACTTTATCCATTGAAGCTAGAACTGGGCGGAAATGGCCAGCAAGATCTTCGTCACGAAATTACGCTCTGTTATAGACACTACGCATTTCCAATAAAAAAAACTGTTTTTTTTGTGATTAAGAAAAAGAACTTCTTTCTTAGGGCTTTCTTGATGATGATAGCGAAAAAAACGATCTTGTTTGTCTATTGCACTTCAAATATAGAACAAATAATTATAACATGTCTTATCCAGCAATACTCCTCTAGTTATTTTTGTAATTACTTAGAATTTTTCTTATATATCTTAGAACCTGTTGAAGAGCCGAAAAGAAAAGGAAAGTTCAGACCAGTAAAAATTAAATTTGCACGATTTCATTCATAAATTTGATATTACGTGATTCGCGCGCACACGATGAACTTTAAACACAGTAAATTTCAATGGTGAAGCAGAATATTACCAAAATTATAGTGCTTACTGCTTAAGCTCATATTCGTCTTCATAACCGTTAAAGAGCCATTTAATGACGAGCAGACCAGCCAATTTGTGGCTATGATTGCGTCACACATGGAACGAAACTACGACCACAGCATATAGTACATCGGAACGTGTTCACGTGTAGTGAATTAGGTAATAGTACCGGACATCGTGTAAGCTATAACATCGATTATGGCTGTCCTCTCACCTTTGAGTCGGCGTCTTTAATCTTCATGCACCTGAGATTCATTGACGATGGTATTATGTCATTTATAAAGTTTCGTCATTTGTATCCGGTACTTACGCGCCAATGTCTCTGAGAAATTTCTTTTGGGACGGTAAATGTTTGCAACCAACATTTATGCATATTATTGTTGATAACTTCACGGTGTAACTCAAAGTAAAAGTTAATGAGAGAATTAAGAATATAAGACGGGATTGATGGCCCATAGTAACATTATCTATCATCATCTTCATCATACCAGCTATTGAAAGTCCACAGCTGGACATAAGCCTCTCCAAGAAAAAAGGTTGTTTGCCCATAATTGCGGCACTGCGCAAGCGTGTTAGCAATCATAGAGCGCAGTTTCGCAACGGGGATGCTGCTACCCATCTCCGTCCTGAGCAGTAGAGCTGCACTGTTTCGGATGGATATACCGCCATCTGTCGGTTCTGTTACTTTAGTCGCCTCTTACGGCACCTCATACAGTGGGAGGTACTATTCTACTCCACCGGTACTTCACGGCGATCTATTTATTAAGATATATTTCCACGAGCTGAGCTGATGTCCTCAACACAGTGTTTTATTTGACTCATATGGCGGAGTCAGGTCAAGCCGGTATGAAAAAAATAACAAATATCAAAATACCCTAGAACGGGAACCTGATTAAATTCCTTTGTCAAAAAAATTATTAAATAGTGACATATTTAAAAACTGTTGTTGCAAGACGGTATTAAGTTGTGCAACTGTTTGCACTGGCAAGTGTAGCGTAGGACGTCATCCCACAAGGTGGACAGTTGATGTGACTAGAAACGCAGGACTTCATTATATACAGGTTGGTCCTATTAAAAATCACTAGGTCTTCCCCTAACACGAGCATACATATCCTATGACTTATGTAATTATGACAATATTAATGGTCGAACGAAATAGAATTACTCATTAAAACTGATTACGCTTTACAGGTTTTAACTAAAGGAAATAATTCCAGCAATAAGTCAATAAAGTGAAAAAAAAGATGCAATAAAGAAGAAAATTTCTTCTTGAATAATAAACAATAAACGTAGAACATTCTTTTACCTATTAATTCTATATTATATTTATATAAAAATAAATTAATTCTAATCTCTATATAATCTTAATAAAGTTCAATATAATTTTGATAATTTTATCAACCTTATACAAAGGTCGTTTGCATTAGTTCCTTACTCTCATCTATTTCTATTGACACTTAGCACTCTCTATATTACTATGCTTTGGTTTAAAGGGTGAGAGAAGCAGTGAAATTACTGAGTAAGGTGACATAATATCTTCAAGTCACAAAGTTGGCAACGCACTAGTTAGTCAATAGGCTTCGGAGATGCTAACTATTACGCGGACGCATGTTTGCCGGCCTAATCTATTAAAAAAAAAAATCTTGAAATATTTACAATTTTATCAGATAAATGGGATGTCTTCATTCTCAAGCAACAAAAACCTCTGAAACTTGCTAATGTTTACAAAAAATACAGTTCTCTACTCGAAACAGATCTTAATCGAAACCGCGGGAACACTACAAAGAACAAACGAAGAAAAATAATTACGGACTATTACTTCGTGTAAGCTCTCCACAATGGTATAAAACCTACAGGTTTATGAGATTCCGAATTGTAAGAGTATTTATTGACACAAATACAATACGGATCTTTATTATATTAATTCGCCCAAAAAAGAAAGAATCCTATTCAACTTATACTGCATATTTATAGCACTATTATAAAGCTGCACAGTATTTTTATCTGATTACACACGCTAATACTACTGTTCCTAATTTTTTAATAATTTTTTTAGTGTTAGAGAACCCATTTATCCTACACAATATTTCTTATTCAAATTAATACGGTGGAAGCCGCGGGAACAGCTAGTAGCAGTATCAGAAAGTATTTACAAAACTTCCCGAGAATTCGTAACAAATACGATCTTTGATACATAAATCACAAATTCCTTACGGTAAAATTAGTCTGAATAAGTACAGTGATAAAAAATGCAACGCAAGTATAATAATGAGATTCGAGAGATAAAATAAACATATATTGTAAATCATGCCTTAACAATTAAAGTGAATTATAAATAGTTTTCCGTGCCGTGAGGTACCAGCAGAATAAAATAGCACCTCCCACTGCACCAGATGTCGTCTGAGGTGAATAAGGCACCAGAACCGACAGATGGCGGTATATCCATCCGAAACAGTGCAGCTCAAATGCACAAGGCGGGGCGAGGATGGGCAGCAGCTTCTCCGTCGCTATAGCTACGCTCTGCGATTGCTAACACGCTTGCTCAGCGCGGTAATTATGCAAAAAACCTCCTTTCTTAGTGCGGTTTATGTCCAGCAGTGGACTTCCAATAGCTGGAATGATGATGATGATATATCGTTTGCTAATAATTTTTTAAAGTTTTTTTTAAGTTTTCTAATAAATCTAAACAGCGATAAATGTGTAAATGAATTATGTCAATGGATTATGCAACAAGTGGGAGCGAATATACAAGGTTAAATCACAAACAAGTGTGAGAACAAAATGAGTGTATGTTCATCCGGCTTGTAATATTATACAAGGAATTACAAGAAAGTACAAATAAACCGGTAAAGGAAACAAGCACGCCGCCTCATAAATCATTAACACCTTTGGAGAAATCTTCCCTTCGTACTTGTTCATTCTATGGGTGACCAGAAGCAATACACAGATTCAGAGCCAACTTTGTCTAGAAAACGTTGGTGTTCAGATAAATTTTGTGCAAACGATTCTAGACCTAAACACGTAACTTTAAGATCTGTTCGTACTCTTGTATCGCTGGATACTTTGAGATCCCAATGAATATGTACAAATTGACTCTCTCCGATTTAAATGTCATTGTTAAGTGTTGTCAATGCTATGCTTTTAGTCCTATTGAGTAATTATGTTCTATTATCCACATGTGAATTAGCATCAGTGATCGAATGATGTCAGTAATGAACAAACGGTTGTCAGGCGTGTATTGTTTTAACCATTTTTATTAGGTATATACTGAAGACCCATTTCATCTTCTCACCTCTATTAAAATAAAGTGAAATCCGGGACAATCAGTTATAAAATTTCATTTTTCTCAGATCCCGCCTACTGTATTAAAAAAAAACATAATTTTATTAAAACTGAATATATTTATTTTCAGCTTATAACTGTACTTGAAACAAAATAAATAATATTTTCCATAACATAGAAATAAGTACAAGTATATGTTAACTTTAATATTCCATGGAAACCAGGATTTATTCCTACGCCTTTAATACCACATTTTAACGATGAAAAGACGTTGTACACACAACTAACAATATTCCAATAGAGTTAAGTTAATCCTCTCAGCTAACTTAAAAAAAGTGTGTGTTAAATTTCACGTAGACCAGTTGAGTAACTTTTGAGATAACCGTTGACACACACCTGCGTCATTTACAACTTTGAAACTTAATCGTGACTAAGTCCTTTCTAAACAAAGAATTTTGTGAAAGTTCAATGCTTTAGTAATTTCAAATACTCATCATTGACATAATAGCTTGACCATAGTTGTTGTCACCGATAATTAAATAAATTAAATATTCTTAGTAAACTATGAAAGGATGCGTAAAACAGACATACAATATTATCAACTTTCATAAGTAATCTATTTCATCAAAACGGAATATGAGATATCAATGAAAATATTTTCTATGATGAACATATCACAAAATTTTTGAGAATACATCTCGTTGAGAAAAGAACTCATTCTTAACAGCCTGAAATTATAATGTTTGTGTAATTTATTTAGATTGCTCACTTAGTAACTGAAGCATTGCTCAAGCATCTTCAACTATTTGATAAATAATTCATGTTTGTAATTAAAGAAAGTTACCGTTATATAATTCGATGTAACAGAGGCCTACGTGAAGTAAAAAAACTGTAGGTAGTGTCTTCCCAAGAAATGGTCATATAATCTTGCAGTTTATATTCAATAAAGATGCGTTCAAATGTGTTACTTTTTACTTTCGCTCTTTGAACTGACTCTTAATAAACTAAATGTACTAAGCAATGGAATACAAATGGTCAAATATGCAGGAAATGGGTTCGCTGATGAAACTGGCAATAGGCAAAATATGATTGAATTAGAAAGTGATATCGCCAAAGCTGAGTGAGGTTCACATACTAAGGACGGAAATCCGTATTTAAATGAAATTCCTGATGATTAGAATATTGAATAATGGATATCGTTAAATAACTTTTGAATCGGAAAAAATTTTTAGGTCCATTCAGTATATGTACTGTACTGTGTAACTTGCCAAAAAATTTACGTCAAATTAAAAGTGATTTATCACTATAATATCTTATCGCTATAAAAAAGCCGTTCACAAAATATATAAATTGGATGCTTATATTTTTCCCATATTTTATTTTATAATTAAACCTTAAAAAATAGTAACGAGTTCTCTAAAATCTCACCAACTCAGATTTTTCGTATCACGTCACATAAATTGCTAATTTAAAGCAAAAAATATAATATCAAATCAAACACGAGCCTAAATCAAGTTTTTGCCGGCCGTTTTCCAAAACGTCCTAGAAAAAAAAGTTTGGAAGCATGTCAAAAATGCAAAGAATTCACTGCCCTCACATAACTGTCACCATAACACACTTTATTGCCATTAAAAACTCGCAAAGACGTGTTAATACGTTTAATGCTTAGACTTAAAGCTTGAGTATTTGCGTTTCGTCACATATTGACGATCGTGCGGTACAGGCGTGACATATGAAATTTGAGAGGGGGGAACTCAAAATAAAACTCAACGGCTTACAGGCAAGTTCAACAATTGGACTCGAGACATCGAAGATGAAAGTGTACGTGGTGCTTTGTCTGGTGGCAGCTGCGGCTGCTATGCCTACAGCCAGGGAAGATGGCGTCATGGAGAAGTTCATATCAACTCTTCGGGACTGCGTAGAAACGGATACGATGCTGTGTTTAAAGGTGTGCAGTGAAGTGAAGTGTTTTGTGATGTGATCTCCAAGTGTGGAACTGTTTAGGAATAGGATGTGATTATGTGACCTCGTCAGCGTTACAAGTGTCCGCTGCGGTGGCCCTGGGTTCGATTCCCGTTCGGGACGAGTTTGGATTCTTTAACCAGGCCAAGTCATTTATTTACGCCGTTTTTTGTTTCCTAATCAGATATGTATTGGAAATTATAAAAAATCTAATTTAGAAGCAGTTCATTTGATATGGAAATGGCATGGCAATACCAAATTAGTCTTGAATACCTGACAAAATTGCATTTAACATAAGTAGTTGTCTTCACCTGTCTAATAGACAGGTGAATAGGTAATTAAAACGGTTAACGCTCCTGTCAGATAAGTCGTTAAGCATAACGAGGTAGTAATTATGAGGTTATAGCGATCAGTCAAATTTTTGACGCGAGATTAAGTTGATTATATTTTTTGCTAATTAGAAAAAGATGAAGATGATTTAGCAATTAACCTTGCAACATATTCTGAATTAAATTAAGAAGCTTTCTGATTTGTATTTGTTGTATCAACATATACGTTTATTAAAAACATTTTTTATTCTTCACAGGAAAAAGCCATGAAGTACACAGAAAACCTAGCAATCTCTAAGGAGCTGAATCTTGTGGATGGAGTGTCTTTCTCAAGAACTGGCAGCCCTAGATCAGCACGCAGCTACGAGCCTCTTCCTGATGACCCCAAAGCCAGGGAACTCCAGGTCGAAGAGAGAATCCTTGACAACGTCATAGATTTCTTGGACAGCCACGTCCTTCAGCTCAGAATGCCCAAATCTTTCGAAGACGATAATTCCGTCGGCGACGAAGAAGGTACGAACATTTTCACTCACTAATTACAATATTATATTTATATGTTTAAGTGTTTTATATATATTGTTATGTTTAAGTAGTCGTGGAGTGGAAAAAGGTTTTAATAGTTTCACTGCATAATAAAAATACTCAACAAAACTGCAAACAATGAGTCTAAACATTAGCCTTAATTTCGACGGAATTATTTTTTAAGTGACAAAATAATTTGACCAGGCTCTATTTTCATACATAAAAAATGCACTTCACTTATTTGAAGCACTTTTAAAAGATAACAATTTTAAATAGCGATTGGCCTAAGATAAAACCGGTTTTGCAATTAGCATCGAAGAATATAGAACTCGTACATCTTTATCAGTTCCAAAAAAGGATAACATATTAGAAATCAATAAATCAACACTACGATATGATATTATGACCCACATAGAGATATTATTTAAAGTAGATTAAAGAAAATACGCATTAATAGGCAATAACAACAATTACTTCATTATTATCAAAGAACCATCTCTCTTACTTTTAAAAAACACATTCATAAACCAAAAAAATGGCTGACAACAACACGCAAATCATTTAAAGATAGCTTTAATGCCGAGTGACATTTGAAAAATTCAAAATGCATAGTCATTTAGAAAGTCATGCGGAAAAAGAGCACGACTTTTTCATTATTGTAATATCCAACATGAACTTTATAATGTCTGTCACGTGACTAATAGAATACGGTACAAACAATTTTATTTTAATGAAAATGTTTTCTAATGGTGAACCTAATTGGACCAAAGATCTTCACACTTCATTGATGTTTGTTTTTAAATCACTCATCGTGCTAGTTTTTATTCATTACCTAAAATAACTTTGTTGTAGAAGATTCAGTTTTCGTAACGGCTTATGCCTGAACATATGACCCTGTGGGATTTCCTCGTAAAGTTGTCTGACAATAAGGACAGTTACACACCCGTAAAAGTAAATATCGAGGTGGCACGCACTTGTTCATTCAGTCACGTCTGAAACCGGGTTAAATATTATGTTCAATTCGGTAACAAAGTTTGTGAGTTGCATTCTTTCTCTCACAACACAATCGTAAAGGTTGATTTTTATGATATCATAATCATTACAACCGGTATGAGTTGTATATGAAATAGCTATAGCAAAAATGTTGCAGGATAGAAAGTGAACTTTGACATGTTACTTATTAAAAAAAGCGCCCATTTGGATAGAATCTTTCAAGAAAGTGCTTAACATATGGTATTCATACCGTGACTAACGTTTAGTAAAATGCAAATCGTTTAAAAGCTATTGCGACATTACCGCAAAGTGAAAATTCGAAACGCCTTCTAACCACTAACATTACGTTGTATGCCGTTTTAATATTTAACCTCTAATACCTTCTTCTTAAGAACTGGACATTACCGTGGACTATATTATCTAGTTCCGTTTGAATTCGTTTACACCCTTCTAAATAATTATAATAATCTTTTTGAATGTGAAATATTAACCTGTCATGAACTGACCCGACAGGTTAATATTTAATTATATCCATGATATCTGTGTCCCTTAGCCGCGTTGGTTGTATTCGAAATAAAGATGTTCAGATTTTGCTAATGACCTCTCACAATCCCATTATTCTTTATGCAGTTTTTTAAGCATTTCTTGAATGATATGTTTAACGGTCGTTTTAATTTCTTTTCCATAGCGCTTAGTTCGCGTTCTCGGGAAACGTTCGTCTTTTGTTCAACGTGCACCGTTCTTTGAAACGAATGATTAGAGAAGTTAATTGTTCAAAGATTCTCATACTCTTTCAAAAAAAAAATACGAATTGTTTTTTGTGAGATATCTTCTGAAACAATCGTCGCTAAAATTACTCTTTTGTGTGAGTTTTGTTTTACTACAGAACTTTATTTAACGATCGTTTGTAGTAATACTGTTAAGAGACGAAACCTAATTTACGGCATTTTCTAACGGAAAGTGCCATCATCTGATTTTATGGTCAAAGTTCAAGTAATTATCATATGATGAATATTCCGAAAATATCCTGGCATTAATTTTTTAGCATTTATTTAAATTTTGCATGACATAGATTTGGGGAAAGTACATATAAATTTTGTATTTTAAGTAGTTATATAGAGAGATCAAGATCATATCACAAAATATGGTTTTTACCACCCGGTTCCTTTTCGTAACCTTTGGTTATAACGTAATTTACATGTGCCTACTTACTTTCACAGATTTCTCTTAAGGCATACCTTCGGTCCATTTCACTTTTATTTATGCGCTGTCCTTACGTCTTATCATTGTCTCCACGTTTGCTTATTTGGTTAAGCCCGCTTTTGTTTGCTATGTCAAGTCAATGATGTTCTGTTTAAACTTTTACTTTTAAAGTGAAGTACTGTCAACAATATCTTCATCTTCGCATAGTAATTTCAAATATGGTTATCGAAGACCTACTATCATGCTTCAATGATTGCGCTTAAAATCAGAAAATAGAATGAATTTATCCCACAATTACTGCTACTTTGATAATAATTAAGTTAATTATTATTTCCAGGCCGTGGCAAGAAGAAGAAGAAGCTGAAGAAGCTCATGCCCATCCTGGCCTTGATCAAACTGAAGCTCGCGGCACTTGTACCTCTGTTCCTAGGCATCATCGCTTTCGCCGTTTTTAAGGCCTACCTGCTTGGCAAAATCGCATTCATCGCAGCTGCCTTCGGAGCCATTAAAAAGCTTCTTGAATCCAAGAAAAGCAGTGGCTGGTCCGAACCCGCTCATGAAGAGCATGGTTGGGAGAGCGGTGGCGGCGGCGGCTGGGGCCGGTCACAAGACGCTCAGTCCCTTGCTTATAATGCTCACATCAAGCAGGAATAAATAAAAAGATAGGTTATTATTTATTTAACTATATCTTAACTAGGTTTAAATCTTTCATTTATTGACACATCTTCAATCTACAAAATATTTTGTGTTAACATCTTTATATCTATCTATTCATCTCTATTTAATCAACGAAACCTTTCTTTCATTTAAATTATTAAATATTATATCACCTTGAATATTTCTGATATTCATATTTATTAACAGTATATTCATTTAACCACCGTTTTTATCTTCTACTTGGTTCAAATACGGATGAGTGTGTGCATCGAGTGATTGTCTGAATGTTAAATACATTCAGTATTTATGTTCAATTTTTATTTAAGGTCTTAGACTGATTTTTATTTATTTGTATTTGTGTATTATATGTATTTATCATTTATTGTTATGTTTGCAGTTGTATATATGTAGTATGTTGATTTATTGCAGTATTTGATGTTATAGTATCTTCTAGACGAAGATATGTAAGTTTATTTACCAATTATTCTTAAGTTTTAGTTCCAAAGATATATTATTTTTTATTTATCTTTACTCTCTTCATTTATAGTTTTTTTTAAAGTGCGATTGAAATTTGAGTCATGTATTTAATTCCGAATGTATTAATTTATTGAAATGAATGTTACGATACGATAAGTAATTTATTTTACGATGGATCCACGTAAAAACGAATAAACGAATGAATTTACATGTTGATTTTATTTCTAACCCTGATATCTATAAAGTATATATATAAAAAATACTGATATAATGTTTTTAAAATAAAACTAATATTTATAAGTGTAAAATTACAAGTTGTGTAATGTTATACTAATTAATGTTAAACTAAATTCGTAGCTTCGTAGTTCAAAAACATTTTATTATACTAGAAAATCTCACAATTTCATTATAACAGATTTCAAAATAAAGGCTACATATTACGTAAAACATGCAACCAATAATATAAAGAATGATATTTATTGATGACCATTATTACATCACGAGCAATTTTGCAGTAACGATTTGGAATAGTTAAACTTAAATACACACAACATATTAACAACGAAAAAACAATATGTCCAATAATTTTTTGCCTAAAATACCCGAACAAAATCATCAATAAGCCTACTTATGAACTTAGCAGCTATTACCAGACGTGCTTAGCAACTAGAATATTTCAGAACTTTTTCCAGTATTTGTCAGAAAAGTACTTGAGGGTGTAATCTGAAAATGGTAATGGTACTGATTGGATGTCTGGTTGGGTAGTCATGACGTCTATCACCGGAAATGAAATGCAAACAAAACTATTTACTCTTAACGGGTAAAAAACAAATAAGTACAGGAGACATGACAAAGTTACTATAAAAAATAGGCCTGTAACAAATTAGGTTCAATTATTGCTCAACTTAGAGTTAACATAATATCAAAGCGTTTATTTATTTACTAATTATAGCTCAAATTTTTTAACAGTTTTAAAATCCGGTTTATATAACATTTTACATTTTTAGTTTGACGTTTGATAATAAGTAAAATAAATTGATTTTAAGGCCGTTAAAAAGTAGTTCTACTATAATTAGTGAACACGTTATATTATATTTTCAAATAAAATATTTTTTTATAAATTCATATAATATTCCGAACTCAAGATAATTAGTAGCTTTGCTTATATTTAAGATATCAGATAACAGATGGATTACAAATATAACACTTAAATATTTAATTTACAAACACAGACTTTATCAGACAGTTTATCACATAAATGTCTATCCTGCGAGTGGTTCAAACCCATGACCCTTTACGTTCAAGATAAAGATGTATCTTCGGGCCAGGTTTAATGATACATAAGTAAATATATATAACTTACTACACATTGGACAGGGCACATAACACACAGAACAGGCTGCAGGTAGGTTATTCATCAGCCAATTGACTGACTAGAATATTAGGATCCCGCTCCATAGATCGCTTTTTCGGTCTCTGAGGGAAGCCTTCCACCAACAGTGGGAATCATGCGGAGGATGATAATCACTCCTATGCGGCAATTATTTTTATCATCAGCAATACAGGGAACGTAGTACTTTCACTGTTGGACATGAAATCCTCAAGCATAAGAATGAATATTGGTATTATTTTTTGGATCCATATATATATGACTTTTTATACGTTGATCTATCTCCGTGATAAATAGCTTAATGCACTTGTGTTACGAATCTCAGACAACAGAGGTGTTAAAATATAATACTTAGTTATGTTATTCTACATATATGAATATAACTAAGTACATATAAATAAAACCCAGATACAGAATAATTACAAATATTCATGATATAAATATTTGTCTTGGGTGGGGATCGAACCCACGGCCTTTGACGCACAAAATAGGATACTTCTATCTGCACCATCGAGCCTGTCATAATTGCCGCTTTGCTTGCTGGCTTGCTAGCAAATGTTGATCGTAGCTTTGCGGCCCATCCCATTTAGGGTAAATATACTATCTGTCAGTTCTGGTACCTTAGTCACAACGACGACATGTGGTAGAGGTAAAGGTACCTTAAACCACTTTAATAATTGGTATCCAATAACAGCACACATTTTAATCATACATTTAAAGATGTGATAGAAATCATAGACAATCTGATACAACACAATTCTTTTTAGTGTCAATATCAATTCTACAAACTTTGTCACTACTTATCTTATTCTTATCTTCATGTTCATTTTCTGTCCACTTTAATATAAAATACTAGTTACAATGTACAAAGTCATGCAAACTAACACGAGTTATTCTTATAAACTTTAAAAACGAAATGTCAATGTCGTTTTAATACGCGAATAGAATTAAAAACTTGGATGCCATTTGAATCGTGAATATTATTTTCCACTAAAACCAACTAAAGATTGGAACAGGATGCGTATTTTGCTTTTCCTACATAATAATGTTAGAACTTTTTACTAGAAACCTTGACATTGCAAAAGCATTGGCAGTTAAATAGTTCGTCGCTTGATCACTAGATGGCGGGTTTCGCTTATCTCGTCAATCTAAGAACCCTTGGGATTTATTCAGCAAATTACTAAACATAGACGAAAGATATTTATTTTAAAAGTTAGATCAACAATTTAAATATAGTCCATTAGTGTAAATTAAGTAAGTACTTAAGTCAATTACAGGCGCACCCAACATTATTAATTTGGACTAAATAGTATTTTTTTTTAAAAACAAATATACAGTTTACTAATGGAAAGAAAATATTTCAAATATAGCTTCATTAAATTACACTATACCAATATCTACTGCACGTTACTCATTAATTATTATTAATTATAGTGTTAAAGTTACAAAGGTTTCATATCATCATCATCATAGCAGCTGTAGACTATTCATAGACTTAGGCTATAGGCTTTTTAAGTACCGCAGAGCGTATCTTAACAATGGTAATACTGTTTCTTATTCCCGCTCTGTTTTATTTGAGCTACCGTGTCAGACGACTAAGGTCGACTACCTTAGTCGTCTGATACTTTAAAATTTAGTGCCAGAATATCTATTCTGCTGGTACTCCATTGCGTAGAATAACAGATTCACTTACATAGCTTATATTAATAAAAATAACATATCACATCTCATACATTGACCTGGCTCCGAGGTAAGTCGCGTAAAGCACTTGTGTTACGGACGTCAGATAATATATAAACATAATGCCTCAATACATATGTTTAACACCCAGACACAGAGCAAACACAATATTCTGGCACAGAACAAGTACAACAGTCCTGGTCCAGTCGAAAATAATTATACATTCAAATTAAATCTGTAGCAGAGATTGATTTGGAGCGTCCAAATAATATATTAAAAAGATATATGGTAATATTTTTTAGTTGATGCCCAAAAGAAAGTGACTAACGGCGAGCTGAAAGCCGTAAGCTTTCAGTAATACGTAGTCATATTCCAATTTGATTTTACATTCGGTTTAGCAATCGAGTTTTACATTGGATGCAATTAAAATAGTGACACTTAATGACCAATAATGACCTGTTAAATATTTTTTAATAATGGTTCTTGGAATCTAATTTACAATATAAATATATTTTTACCTATGGAAACCAAAATGCTTCTATTGTGTGTTTAATACATAGACCATTTATGGAACGATTAAATTTACTTCTGATAATTATGATTTATGAAAAAGAAACTATATTTTAACCACAATTTTGTTTCGTACGGTTCCCTATATAATATACCCTATCAAAGTAAATTAAATATACACTTGACCAGTTTTTTTTTAATTCATGTCTTACGCAAAGTAACCATAATTGCAGGTGTGGTAACAGAGCCGATGGAATTCGAAGCGTATCCGAATTCGTATCCGTACGTAACCGTGTCCGCGGGGTGTGTCCGCGCTGTTGCGACGGGAAAGTGGCCGCGCCCATCTTACGTTCACATTAGTCGATTTATTCAATGAAGAAAAATTTGTTTCATTCTTTCTTTCCATCAAAGTTTGAATGAAAAAAGTCGCCACCCATTGTGCTTTATCATTTCTGTCTTCTATTTTTATGTTTGATATAGAATAAAGAAATTATTTAATTTTTTTTTTTATGTCATATTTAAGGTCACTTTCATTACCAATTTCTACAGATCATACACCTTTTTAAAAGCTGACCGAGGTGAAATTCCTAGGTAATATGGCATTATATATATTAAATCAAAGATGGCGACGAGCTGGTGATCTTGTGAAGACATAATTGCAGAAAGGCTGCATTTGATGGGCCCAATGACGCATGTCAAATTTACAGCAGCCGTAAAACGTCCACTAGCCTATCCTAGGGGGGGAAGCCTGTCTTCGCGAGAAAAGAGTATTTTTACCAATAGTTGCCACGCGAAAATAGGCATGGATGGACTTGAGCATGGAAATGGTAGTAATGCTGCTACTCTATCCTGCCTTGTTGTGTTTGAGCATCGCTGTTGGATGGCTGTACCGCCATTTGTTACTTATAACATGGGCATGAATTGTTCTTATTTCATAAATAATAGTAAATTTGAAAATTAAAACGACGAAACGGTTGGCGGGAATTTACAAAGTATAATAATTAATAATCTGTAATTACCGAGTAAAGCACGGTTGTCTGCAGTTGCTATAACAGTAAAAAAATTGACTATTGTTGCTATAACAGTAACATAATTTGACTGAACAAATTGTTCGCTGGACAAGCTAGCCACAGTAAAAGTCGAGATTATCTTACCTATAACGTGTATCTAACTCAAACACAGTTGACTATAATTGCTATGACAATAGTAAAATTTACTGAACAGATTGTTAACTAGACAAGCCAGCCACAGTAAATATCCAGATTATCTTTTCAATAAACACTTGTATCAAACTCAAGCATAGTTGACTGAAGTCATTTTATAACGTAACTTGATTGACTGAACAAATTGTGTATCTAACTTAAGCATAATTACTGAAGTAACAAGATTAGATGAATATTAGTTTATTTAACCCATTTACGTACAATAAAATTGTATTCCCTGACCAATTAAACAAAACAAAAATCCTCCCGTGTGTCAATGCATGTCAAGAGACAGTACCGTTGCTGTCAAGGTCACGCCCGACTACTGACTCATCTTCCGGCACTTTCTTTTGGACCACACGAGTTTATAGGCCTCATAACATTAACAGTCTTCTCCCTGATTGAATGCTATAAAAGATGCAGGTGCAGAGAGTAATTGATTGGACCTATATTTTTTATAGCTTCGATTACAATCGGCTGCTTTGAACTGCAATGTCTTGGGAGATCCTTAATAAATATTCAAGGGAATTTATATATTTATATAATGTACATGAAATTATTATTGGACTTTATTGATTAAATACTACAGATAATATAGAAAGATATATGAGGCTGTAAAAATTTTAAATTATTAAAAGTTAATTTTATTTAACCTGTTGAATTATGAGTGTCCATTACCCTAATGTTGTTTAAAAAACCTTAATAAGCAACAAAATATTATCAATGATAAAAATAATACTTCTATGAATTGTCTTTCTGTAAACCTGCATATTTTGTATTATTACTATTTGTTTTTACTGTTTATTTTAAATTATTAAATTATTTCTTCTATTATTTTATAACATGTCTTTATTTTATTTATGAGAAAACATTTATTCTAAAAGAGTTTAAAATATAAAAATGGGTTATAACTAAATGATGCATAGAATTAACTATCAATAAATTCCAATATCTAAACAAAAACATCTATACAGTTCCTTAATTTCTTGGAATTATATAATTAAAAGCAATTAGAATAAATAACTCTATATATACTCTACATAAGAAACTAAATTTTTAAGAAGCTAGAATCAGCATAAGCCATTTTATTTGATATGTCTATATGTATATAAAACATCACAACTAACAAGAACTACAAGATGAATCAGAAAGTTTACATAAAGGTGAAGAATGTCAATACAGGAACAAGGAAAATAGTTTTCAAGGAAAAGCTAGCTATAAGCAAATTTTAAATCATATCAATACTTATAAAAAACTACAAAGTTTAAAAATAAATTGGTCAACCAATGATTATTCTATACGTATAGTTCAAATACAGAACTCCCAAATAGAAAGCTTCTAAGTAGTGTAGGGCCTCAAATAAAACCCATTGGCCTTGATTCTTAATGTGAAGTTTTGTAAATAAGCAATGAGCCCAAACAAATTATTTAGTTATTAGTCCTAATTTCTTTGAGTTAAAATTAATATTACTATAAAAAGTTTGAGTAAAAATGTATTATTAAACAAAACCACTTTTGAGGTTGTGGCATAATGACTTGTGAGTTTTTATGTATTTAAATGCATTTACTAGCAAAAATTCAAATTGTTTCAGGCTTCAAGTAGAACTGGAATCTACGTCTTTCCATTGTCAGGGACACAAGCAGTGCAATCCACACTACCATTGTGTTATAGACCTTAGTATATACTCGAATTTTTCCTAGCATTCGTTGAATGCCATAAAGTAATCAAAACGACGTAAAATGTATCGCGTTCAATAACCGAACAGAAGTTTTATTATAAGTAGTGAACACATATATGTATATAAGAAAATATAACATTATTTTATTCGTTTTACTTATACACAAGCAAACATACATTTGTGATAGTAATTAAGGAATGTCTCATATTTCGCATTATTTTACATAAAACGTTGATTTATGAACTTAGGTACATAAATTTTTGATAATAAATAATGTTCTTTTAGAGTAGTTTAACGCCACAACCAGTGTAAATTAACATAAAAATCTGAATACATAATCTATCTGTAAACACTATCGAAACAAACACTAGTAGTTTTCATTTAGCGCCATTCAAGTCCTTTCTCAGTGGGTTTAAATAAAATAGCTTATATATAAAATTCTCGGGTCACAATATTCTCCGAAACGGCTTAACCGATTTTTATAAAATTTTATGTGCATGTTCAGAAGATCCGAAAATCGGCTATTATCTATTTTATATACCCCTAAGTGATAAAGTTTGACCGCCGCTAACATTTTTAATTTTTATAACCATTTTTTTATCATGTGGTATAAAAAAATCATACAGCCCATCATTTTGACTCTTATGATAAGATAAATACTAGTTTTAAAATTAATTTTAATTTTTCAATGTTTTTACATAATTTATATAGTAGAAAAACGTTATCCGGGACTGCTAGAAGTATATATTTAGCGATATAGATTTTATTTTACCTCAGCAAAGTATAACGTTCGATACTCTCAGGTCAATAAACTTGAAATGTTATATACAGGTTCTTTGGGTGACGTAGATAAGCACTAATAATATTGGCGGATAAACAATCTTCTCATCAACCTTCTGCACATAATCATAAAGTGTAAAACTGATTGGCAAATTTCAGTTAAAGTCTAGAAACTTGAAATACTAAACAGGTGTTCGTATGACGCAAGCAAAAACTGAGGCCTGAATAGTTTGCGGTAGTGGCCTAGTGTTCACTTTCGATGAGTAAGAAAAGATAGACGGTTGAGATTTAAATTTTTGATTTCCAGGCAAATTCCTCTTTGACCGAGATTAATTTCAATTTTACATACAGCTTCGTTGCTAAAGGGTTTGTAACAATGCGAAATAGCTTTGAGAATAAGCATCTCTACGTTTGTAAAAAAGTATTTCTGGTGATTTTCCAGAGTTTGCCTTGTAGAGGAGATCTTCTAACTCTAAGCTACGAGACCGCCGGATTAATTAGCTTCGTAATCAAACCTCAGTACTACGTACGCTCATCCTGCGACTGTATCGCAAAATATCGCGTGCATACTTTCACTAGTTACATCAACTATGCTTCACGCGTACACACTTGACTCTGATTTAATAGTTCTATAATAAATCTGACGTAATGACCTTAGATTAAATAATACCGGCGACGCAGTAGCCTTCGCGGCCTTGATAATGGCATGAATTAATTTAGATATTGTGTAAACGGAGAGATCTAGAACAATTGATCTAGATAAGATTTTTAGACTAGACTTAAAATAAATATTTGTACTATTTATATGCGTTTTTACTAAGGCACTATTCTAATGTACTTAATAAGGAACCTTTGTATCACAGCTTAAGTATATGTTATATACGTTAGCCGTGAAGTATTGGCAGAGTACAAAAGTACCTCCCTCAGTAACGGGTGTCGTAAGAGATGAATAAGGTAAGATTACTGAAAGATGGCGGTATATCCACTCGAAACAGCGTTACTCAAATGCACAGGACGGGGATGGCCAGCAGCAACCCCATTGTGAAAGTTACGGTCTGCGATTACCAATACGCTTGCCCAGCGCGGTGAAAAGTAATTACGGCCTACATTCCCCTTGTCTAGGGGAGGACCATGTCCAACAGTGAACTTCCAATGGCTGATTTGATGATGATGATTTATATACGTCAGATGTGATAAGGGTACCCGAACCGACAGAAGATGGTATATCGATCTGAAGTAGGGTATGAAGAATGCGACTGCGGTTGCCACAATACCTTCCCAGTGTGGCAATATTAGATTATATATATCTATATATATATATATATATATTACTATAGTTTTTATTACATATATATATATATTTATATATATATATATATATATATAATAAAAACGGGCACAGCCACATAAAATATATACATATTTTTTAAACTTTAATTTTGCACAGATGTTCCTTTTATTATGCATAAAAGCACTAAAAAGGATTTTTGCAAATTCGCTCCCTAAGGGGGTAAAACCAGAGTGCAAAGTTAGTATAAAACATTGCCGTTTTTGAAGTCTATCAAATAAAATTTAGTATAAATGTTCTTTATTGAAAGTTCTGAAATAAGTGTAAAATATTTTTTACGAAAATCAGGGATGATTAAGGGGATTAAACTAGAGTGCAATATGTAAGCTCTCTGAATTACAAAGTTAAAATTTAATATAATAAAAACCAATTCACGCCTTAAAGCAGTGGACGCCCTGTTGCTTATGATATAATGAAATAACCAATAATACTAACATTCCATGGTATGAAATTTTGTAATAGGAGATGGCATATTGAGTCGGTTAAAAGCAACAATCAGATTTAATCGTAGTACAGTGACGTCATCGTTAGCAATTATTTGGAGATTTAAGTGTAGAATAGAAATAGTATCTATTAATTATGTCTGTAAGGGTTTTTTTTGGATATCAGTATTAGGTTTGCTGTAGAGGATATAAATGCATTTTTGAAAATGAAATATCAGATATTCTTGATAAAATTTACCTATTCTTCTTACATTTCAATGAGAGGATATGAACATTGAAACTCTTAGATACATAAGTACAAAATGGTAAAACCACCTCTGTTTATAATTGCAAGCTTCTAACAATTACAGATTCAGTCAGTCAGCCAGTCAGCTTCTCATTTTATATATGTAGAAATTCATTTTTGTGTATGTTTTATTTTCAGTTTTATATTAACTTAGGTCTTTAATCTATAAACTATAGCTAGTTTATAGATCAAAGACCTAATCTAATATGTATCTAGCGTTAAAGTGTAAACTAGCTAGTTACCCAAAAATTAGGTAATTCAATTATTGAGATAAAATTTTTGTTGTTAAAGTCACACACACAATTAAAAAATTATTATCTAATTTCGTTCAGTAATTATAGAATTGTGCATATACATGCATTTCGGCGATTAATTTTGAATAATACAAATATATTTTAATACTGTACACTATTATAGTATTATTTCACAGCATTCAAGTTCTGACACCAATTTGACAAGATTTACATAAATGCAAAATTTTATTTCGACATTCATTTTAAACGTGCTATGTTTTTGCTCCTCATGAACTTACAATATAATTACGCACTACACTATTCATTTATGTCAAACGAAACTCTACTGTTTGTTAAATTTTAAGCATTTATTTTAGGAGTTGTTTGGTTTTGGTACATATTTTAATTTAAATAAGAATTTGCTAATTTGTTGTCCAGTTCGTGATTTTGGACGATTTTAATACTGAGTTGTTTTAGTGTAATTTATCGTTATTTAGCATTTTTGGGGAGATACGAATAAATGTCTTATTTAGTGACATTATCTTCATTGGGGTGAAAAGATCTCGGCACGTGTTGGGAATATGCGTACAATAAATCGAGTCAAAATCACACAGCTCTGACAGCTTCGAAGAGGAATATTTTTATGTTAAAAACAACATAACTCTCTCTGATACTGGGTGTGGGTGACAAACTATTATTACAAACAGGTGTGAACACAACAATGCGTTGTAAAAATGTTATTTTACAAACCCGTTTTTTCTTAGGTGAAATTGTGAGGTGTAAAATTATAAACCATAGCATAAGTAAACATGCAAACTACAAAATCTAATGAGTATATATTTGAAATAATTCATTACGAGGATCTTAATATTGG